>SMSQ01018559.1:448770-474146 GCA_019453375.1 Ctenoplectra terminalis | reverse complement strand
AAAAAAAAAAAAAAAAAAAAAAAAAAAAAAAAAGAAAAGAAAAGAAAAGAAAACAAGAATACATACTGACTAAAACTTTAATGGGACTAAATCTTCGATTAATATTAAGAGTCGCAGACCGTATGTAATAAAAAAAATCTTTGTAACAATTATTTGATCGTGTGATAACTCACTATGCTGCCTAAATGCAAGTAATCGTTCAAATTTATCAATACCATTTTTTAAGGCCTAACGTTCTCTTAGCATTTATACGTATTTGTAAGATTACGAGATTACGACATGTTGATCCTTTTTTGAATGAATTAATAGCTGAATGTTAGCGACAATTGAATGTATGCATAGACGATCGAACGTGATCCCATTGAATGAAAATCAAACGAAATGGTTACTGTGATAACGCCTTAACACACGAAAGCAGCTGTCGATTTACAGAATCAATCACCGATGCAGAACGGCTCCGAGTCGGAGGGGGAGAGTGGCTGTATTTGCTAGGGAGGTGGTTTATTAGTGTGCAACTAATAATGCTAACTCCTTGAGACATTCTGATACGAACCAAAAATCATCATGTACTATTAACAAGATGCTGGCTTCTTCTGATGTCTACATCGTGGCCCATAAGTTAACGCGCGACGAAGGCACAAAACGTTTCATTGACACCGTTCTTACTACCGACTACTTCTGCCCAGTTCTGATCAATCTTATTTAAGTTATTTAACTATAGCATGATTCGTTTTGCTATAATTCGTGTTACTCGGGGAATAGCTTTGTGCGGTTATAGTGCGCGTTGTTATGTTGTTGTATCCGCAAGATCCGTATTAACCGAAAATTTGTGTCGTTAAAAAAATTAATATATATATATAAAAAGAGGAAATATCAGCGACCAAATTACATCGATGTAATGGTTACGTCACGATGATAGGGTGGCTCTTCCGTGCTCGTTAGGACATCTTTGAACGCGTCGTTAGGCGATCGAAGCAATACGCAAATAGCTTTCTGTAACGTTGTACATATCACGATTTTTGATGTTGAGAATCGTTCAAGTGAAAAAAAGAGCACCATCGAGTTTGCTACTTTACTTTTTTATTATATTTCTTTGAACTTACTCGATTCTCGTGAATCGAGCCGATGTTTAAATGCCACATGATTTCTTTGGAACAGCGTTCTCCGTTCATCCTATCATCGTTTTCTTTCATCACGATCTTCGAAGCAAAATAAATCTACCCGACACGCACAAGACACTGAAAAGCTTAGACAAGAGTCTTCTAGACACACGAGATATTCTAGACCTTAACGAAAACGACTGAAAGTAAAACGTTTTATTAGCCCATCAGGTAGTCGAGGGAATCGAACGATCAAGCGACTTATTTCTGGATCAGTTGCGAAAATTTTCACTCACACTTAGAAATTGTTATTATTGGCGAGTTTGTTCGATGACGAATTGTTCAAGGTTTATAACATTGTAATCGTAATTAACAATCTTTATAAATGTCTTTCGATATCTCTTGATAAATAAGCGTGCGACTCGAAACGCGATCCGTTTATAAATTGAAGAAGAAGACGCGCGTTGGAGGGAATAATTTGCGAACAGATTAAGATGCTCAATCGCTTACTCGCCATTTTGTACGATTGTTTATGTGTAACTATGCAGTCTTTGTCGTATAAATGAATGCTTAACATATTTACAAAAATTTCCCTTTACGAGTCACATGTCACAGTGGTGACACGATCGTTCATCAGCGTGTAAACTTTTGAACGAATAATTATGTACCAATTAAAAATATTGATTCTGTTTTAACAAATGCTTAGCTATCAATGAAAAGAGAATAACGATTTGGTATGAATGAGAAATAAAAACTGTGTCTTTTTTCTGACGAAAACACAGAAACGCGGAAAAAAAATGCGCGCGTCACGACGCGTAATTAGCTTCGAACGGCGAAATATATTATTCATGTTTCATAAAAAGGACTGAACGCTTCTAAACACGCCTCCATTTAATCAGAATAGAATGAAAGATAAACATACTAGACCAAGCTACAATAGCGTACCGTGCCAGGTATAACGTAGGACAGTTCGATCGAAAAAGGCGTAGCAGAGTTTTGTTAATGGAGAAAGTTGGGATGAGAAAATCGGGGTTAAGCTGGTTCGAGCGCGATATTCGTATTCCGTAAGCGATAATCGAGTCTGTCACGAAGGAAGCGGGCCAATTTTTCATCTGCTAATTAGAATTTATGAAAAATATTAGATGCATTTGCGAGAAAAACGGGAGGACGAGAAAATTTTGTTCGCCTCGAAAATAAAATCGCAGACGAGCACAGGTTACCCTGATGTGGTTGTTGTACATTGATGTGATAAGGCTTTTATCTCGAGAAAACGATGAAAATAGAAAGAAATGTGGAATATAAGATAAACGATGCGTTGTAATTCATTAATCTATCGTGCTTAAACGCGAGCTCTACGTGCACTAGCACCGTTTCTTCTGAACGTTAAAACTGTCTCTCTAGCGCCGCCCCTTGGGTAATAACGTGTCGTCTAGCGTTGATTCGCACTGTCGTATATCGCAGCGTGCAAGAATGTAGAAGTCCTCTGGTACGAATCTCAAGAAAGTTAATTTTTTGGAGAGACCAAAGATACCGGTTTACGTTCGATATTTTCTACTCGAGAAAATATACACGTTCAAGAACGTACTGTACTAATTATCGATTAAAAACGATCTGAAAAGCGCCTAAAAAGATTGGATTGGAGGACGGATTCGTACTACTCGACATCTTGGTGTACGCGGAGCGTATATTTTTCTTTTATTCGGCCTCGCGTTTCGAGGAGAAGACACTCGGCTGCAGAATTCGTAGCTCGACGTAGGGTAGATAATTTCACGACATTTTTCTCACGGAGGAAATAAATTCGCTATACTCGTTTTAATCTTTACCGCCTAGCTTGCGATGCTCACGCCTAAAATAAACTTCCGGTGTAGCTAAAGGAAGTCCTCTCGATCTCCACGCGGCTGCAGCGACTGTCTCCTCCACGCTGGCGAAGCAAACGAATCTGGAAATATGCCGATCTAGTCGGAATGATCGATCATCGGGAACGACGCGATCGACGATCGTTCAGTAATCCACGGTGCTTGCTTTCCGGGGCGCAGTGGGATCGATATCCTTTCGGTTGCGGTTCCACCCTTTCGCCACGGCAGAGTATTGCTGGTTAAGTAAAAAAATGTCGCTAGAAATTTCGTTGGATCGTTATGTTGTTTGCATCGACTCGTGACCGGTGATTGAGTGGAACTGATTTGTGAAAGTATCGACAAATGTGTGTGTGTGTGTGTGTGTGTGTGTGTAAGAACTGGATTAAGTTCGATGGAATTCTTTCGCTAAAATAGTCGAAGAATGCATTTAGGTTTCGTAAGATTTTATTTTTTATCGGTTCTGTGTTTTATCGACGAGACGTTTCTTAAGATTCAAACGTAGGGTCTCCAAGAAATATATTTCAATCCTTATACATACAGGATTTCGTTGTCTCGTTCGAACTTAAGAAAGAAATTTAAGAAAGAAAGCATTCGATTTCTCAAGGTGGTTGCTCTTCGTAGCGAAAGGGTTAATGGAGATTTGATAATCTAGTAGCGACAATGATTTGTAGCGTTTCAGAGGATTCTTGTGAATGTAATTTGCAAGGCTGCCACGTCCTGTGGTAATGTTATCGTAGCCAACGTTTCTTAGTTAAATAGAGGTATTCGCTGTATCGTCTCTTTGCAATTAAATTATCAAATTTAACGTAGCAGTAGGGTGCGATATTCATTAATTGTAAAGTTAACCCTTCCAGTCTTTGAGGCTGTTCTATCATTCGTTGTATAGTCGTCAATGTAGGTCAAAAGATAAATTACTAAATTCATAAAGGTACCTTTTTTGTACGTTCTATTTCACACTTTTGTACGATAGTTTGATATTACTCGTAAAATATTTTCCCGTTTCCCGACTTTGATTCGAAACGAAACCAAGATACGAGACTCGAAGGGTTAAACGTCTCAAGGCTTTAAGTTTCTCTGATACATTTAATATAAAATAGGAACTAATGTACGCTTTTGTTTAACGTGATCGAACAAGATCTTGCAGAAATATAATTGAAAATAAACACCAGAGATTCTTGATTCTTTCGAGATCGACTGAATGTTCGACACGAATGAATCGATTCACGATTAAGTGCTGCTCCCTTGTGTTTCTACCTGCATCATTATACACATATCAGTTTCGTTGAAGAGGCAAAATTTTTGATTTTCCGTTCGTTGTAGCACAATAACGAAATAGCGAGGAGCGGACCGTGAGATTTCTCATTTAGCTTCAATACTACGTTACTGTAGCAATCGTATACACGTACACACACACACACACACACACACACATATATATATATACACGCATCGATTGTTATGCATTTAATATTAGGGGACACGTATCATCGTTTATTCGTGTTACAACGAACCGCCGTTGGAGAAAAGCTGCGATAAAAAAAGAATACATTTGTTTTATCTAGATTGATCGGTCGTTTCTAATTGAAAACGATATTTCTTGCGAATAAAACACTGCAGTATGCTTCGCTTAAGAGTACGTCACACTCTTTATGCCAGGCTTGTAGCGGGATTTTGTGTAAGAAACGTGCAATGCTGGCTGGTAAACAGAGATCTGAACAAAGAAACCATCTCCTCAATTATTTCCCAGTGTTCTCCGCTTTGGTTGCACCGTTTACAAACGGTTCTAAGTTCACACTAGCGTTACGGTTTCTAGGTTTCGGTGCAATATATCAGCGACATGCTCCCGATGACCGGGACATGGTGATTCGATTAGCGTAGCATGACGATTTAATCACAGGTAACAGTACCGCAATCAGACGATCCTATCAGAGTACAGTTGCGTTACCTGCACAGTCTGACGGGGATATAGTTCCTCGAAAACAGACGTTCGGTATCCATAGCATATTTGACTGTAATTCGTCACACTGAATCATTATGGATCTTCCCGGAGACCGTACAGCTTGTTTAATCCAATCACGATGGTACCGTGACTTGACTGAACCGCTAGTGTAAACGAATGGTACACCGATATTAGTAACGAGCCACGATATGCTTCGAATGCCTTGTTTGCTAGTCTCCATTCGGTTGTTCATAGGTCATAAACGTGGATCTAGGACGGTCTATATTCGGTCGAAAGGATTGAAATGACGGCATCGAAGGCCAATTCAAGTTTCTTCGAAGTTTTGAAGTTTGTGCAGCGAAAGGGTTCTCTAGCGATCGATACTTGGAGAAACAAAAAATTGAAGCCATTGTTGAGGTTTCGCTTTAACGAGGGCAACTAGCCGAGAAGAATTTCGTGAAAATGCGCAGGATGAACGTCGATTGTTTAATTTCTCTTTTTTTTTCGTTTTTTTTTTTTTTTTTTCTATGCTCTTTTTTTGCCTCGTTTTGTTTCATGGACGTAATTTGAATCGGAACCAGAGTATAATCAGTCGAAGCGTGCGAACAACTTTTCGTTTCGCCGGAGAACTTCTTTCGCCAATGCGAACGTGTTGGTGAGTCGAGTGGAGAGCAAATAATAGGGCAAGTCTGGCAAATATTGCCGCTAATTAAAAATGAAGTTATAAGAAACCTTGGGGAAAAAACACGTTTTAATTCGTTGGAGTGAAACTCGATTAATCTGAATATTTCCGATGAAAGATTTAGATTACGCGGGATCTGAGTTATCGATGATTTGCTGTATTAGAAACAGTACGCGGAAGGAAAAATACAACGAAATTTAGGTAATCTGTATTAATTGGAACGAAAGGTAGCTTTCTGATTGAAACGTACGCTCGAATTAGCAGGGTCTACATTGATGAGGCTTTATCGCTTCGAAAGCGAAGCAAAAACCCGTTAGTTTGGATTAATCGAAGCGAGGATATCGAGATTAATAGGATCCAAATTGATGAGTTTTCGTCATGTCGTACGGTTTAATAAAACTGGCCGAGAGTACGATCGATTCTTATTAACCCTAAAATAATTGCATTGGAAATCTGAATGAATGGTTCGATCGAATCGGATACTCTCTAAAAATAGGGGATTCATCAAGACTCTTTACTGGCTTACCAATTCGTTTATGCTCAAACAGTATGTTCGTTTATGCGATTTATATTCAACGAAGTATGAACAATTGAGAGCAGATTTCTGAGCGCGGAGTTTGTCTCTCGTTGCGATAACGAAAACCGAAGACGGTCATTTTATAGCGCATCTTTTTTTAAGATATACTTTCGTTTCGGTTCGAAACGAGCTTACGGAATTCTTGGAAATTTGTCATAGTTGTGCGTCGCGTTTACATTATTATTCAAATAGTGAAATTTTAAAGTAGATAATTAATTAAAATTTGTGTTCACGAACCACCCCTGTTCGATTCATTTCATCAATGTCGGAGATTAATATGCTTTTGTGGTTACTCGATGCCTGCTCTCTAATTTCTGCGTCCGTGATTTGCTGTTGAAAAACGATGAAAATGCAGGACAATTTGTCGACCAATGTTTGCTCAATTGATTAAATATTCCTATCAATGCCTGTGGCAAATACCACTTTTTTATTTATTTGATCGCAGGATAGCTAAAAAGTATTTTATTCAGGTTTTTCTGATCGTTCTTTCCCTGGCAGTTTTTTAATTATTTCAAAAATGTAATATATTTTCTCTTTTTTACTTGAATTTTCGTTTCATAAATAGAATTATTAATGATATCAATATACGCGTTGCCAGCAGAACGTTTTTTTTTCTTGTTTCTTATTGAGAATGGTTTTTCCATTTATCTTATTTCGATTCATTATTCGCAATGCTGCTGATTGTTATTTATATTTAGGCATTTATTAATTAGCAATAGGCAGATAATTAATTCGAAGGGAGGTATTTAAAATACTGTGGCTGATAGTAATTGTTTACACAGTTTATTGTAATGTCAATTATATACAAATTTAAAATTACGTCCAGTGCTTCTACGTTGACACACACCCTCTTGTTACTCGACACAAGTGCAGTTACAATCGGATTTCTCGTTTCTTCATCGTTTTAAACACCACAGAACTTTCGCTGCGTTATCAGCGATTCGACGAACCACTAAGTTTAATTATTAATTATTTACAGTCTAAACCCATTCTCCATTCGTACAGTTCGTCAATATTCCATTTGAACGTCTGACTTAACCACACTCTAAAAAATCGGACTAAAAAGAACACGTTCGTTTTCTTTATTTTTTCCCCGTTCGAATCGCGGCTGTACACACGATCGATGATTTCTCGTTGCAAGATCGATCGCTGTCGAAGCATTGACGCTTCGCATTGACTCGCATCCCTAGATAAAAGTATTATTTCTGGCTGGTTGGCAGTATGCTGTTATTTAATTTTAACGATAAATCATCTATCGTAAGCTGATCTCGTACCCTCAACCTCGTTTCGTTGATTGATAAAAAAAGAACCCTCTCGCAGCTAGTGGTATTTTTTTTTTCTTTTTTTTCTTTTTTATTGAGCATCTAGGTCGATCGAGGCTCTTCCAGCTCCTTGAATTTCACCACACGCAATAACAGAGTACAGATAATTGATACGAGGCTCTGTTTCTTTCTTTCGTGAAACGACCGAAGGTACCTCGACTAATTTACGGGAACAAAAAGAGAATAGAAGTTTCGTGGATCGCTGGAGGTGCCGTCGATGACGCAAACGAGTCTTATTCGAGGGTCTAACGCTTCTGCAGAGAAAAAATTGAACGCACAAGTCATCGGACTGGTAGTCTGACCGAGAATCTTTCGTTTGTCGAAAGAATGGATCTATGAATCAACCTGTTCAACTCGTACGTGGATCATTTTTATCTCATATCTGAAGCAAATGTCGTTTAGAAACATAATGCTCATCTTCTCGCGGTTTGAATTACATATCTTTGGTATTGATCGAACAGAATTCTTTGATATTTTTCAATTTTCCAATTAGAAAGAAGAAAAAATCTTTTGGACCGCAGAGTTACAAAAGATACTCGTCTAATAAATGATTATTTTGAGAAAACAATCGAGTGATATCTGGTAAACGATTTCACTGTTTCCTTAGGGATCGAAAATTCTATTTACGTACCGTGTATCATATATCGAAGACTAAGCGATTTTTCGGCAGTTGGTCGCATGGTTTTTCGTAATAAGTAGAAAAGGGTCACGAGTCAGACACTTTAGCACGTGTCTCTCTAGTGTACACTTACGAGATTTTAGATTCGTGAACTCCATCCAACGTTCCTTGCATTGTCGTAAATGAACACATAGCTTCTACCGATTGCAATGAAATGATCAATTTTAAAATCATTTCAATGTTATCTGACATATCTCACAGACGAAAAAATTCAGTACTGGAACAAACTCGATGTTCTGTTTTCTCGATCCCTTCTATAATTGTCAAGATACTTCGGGAGAAAGGTTTGAAAGCTTTTTCTTCAAACGATCGAAGTCGCTTTACAACTCATCTCTTCGAGTACACGCGCAAATGATGCACTGAGAAGTCCAAAGAGCACCCCGTTTAAACTTTTCTCAAACTTCATTTGACTATCAATCGTCCGTAACAGTTTAGCTGCACCCACGAGGTGCTCGTGGAGTCAGACCCTCAGTTCATCCACTACCTGCTGCTGATGATTGTGGCCCTTTTTCAACGTCCCTGTTCCAGTCATCGCCATACTCTCTTGTTGCAGCTGATTAGGACTGATGATTAAATTCTGCCCTGGTTTTCCAGGTTTTGTGTTCTTCGGTGGTGGCGGGGGCATCGGCACGTGACAACTATTGTTCTGTAGATCAGCGAATTCAGGCGGTGGGATGTGTTGAATGTGGTGTCTCTCAGCCGTCTTCGTGTCCAAGTCTCCGCAAATGTTGTTAGGCATCTGTCCATTCTCTTGTCGTTTTTTTGAGCAATTGTGTTGATTGCTTTTGTCGCGTTGGTAGTAAACACCCGCGAAAATTAGAACATTGAGGATCAATAGACTGCAACCGATCGCTATCGTCACGCTAAGGGCTGTGGAGTAAGCTGCGAAGCCGTCTTCCGGTTGAGCGGTTGAATCTTCGAAAGCCAGTTCGCTCGGTGTTGCCGTCGAAACATTTTGCGTCTTCTCCGCGAGTGTTACTTCCACCGTTGTCATTCTTGTCGTTGTTGGTATCCTCTGGATAAACCTGGGTGGCACCTGCAATAGGTAGATCCGAATAACAGGTGCTCCAGAGGTGTGTTCCGATATGAAATTTTGTAAAGCTCACTTTAAAGTAGATTGGACATAGAACTGACTCTCTATTACCCTACAGAAATTCATTCAGAATCAACGTTTAACACAAAGAAAAGAAAAATGAAAGTACCTGTTCAGTGTCGAAAAGATGATGCGACCTAGGTACATCGTCGGAGCCAGGCTTATGGAGGTCGGGGACGAGGTTCAGCCAGAACGAGAGTCTGTGCGCCCTGTAGTGGTTCTTCAGCTTCGACTTGAGCTCTGGAAACACGGATGAAGTCTCAGTCGGGTCAGCGGAAGGGAGGAGAGGATACTAGGGGGTGCAGGCGGAGAAAGAAAGCGTGGCTCGTAGAGAGAGCGAGCGAGCAACTGCAACCTACTCGCACGATAACTTCAAAAGGCCGGCTTTCTAGCGGAGCACTTTCGTATTAACAGCAGAGTAATTAATTATTGTCGCGTGGTAATCTCATAGAAAAAGCAGCTTCTTAGTCAGTGTGCCTCAAAGTTGTAACAGTCTGTGTCGACCGTGGGAACAGGAGAGTCAGACGGTAACCAAGACCCTTTAACCAACGCTACGTTCCGCTTAACCTTTTCTTTTTTTTTTACTTCTCCTGTTGCAATGGAACGCGTTAGAGAGGGATCGGATTACGGTGTAACGTTGGAAATTGATTTTTGTCAAACAGGAAATTTTCCAAAAATTTGTTTCTTTCTAAAGTACACCTCTTCGCATTTTCCTCTGTTTGAAAGTAGTGGAAAGTCTTCATCAGAAGTTAAAAACATATGTATCCATAACGAGCAACACGATAGTAGGAACTACGTTTCCCTCGCGTTTCATTTTATCCGTCGTTAAGCTTTGAAACGAAAAAAAAGCGCAAAAACAAGGAAACGATCAAGATTCGAATCTCTTAAAAGGAAAGTCAATAGAGGATGCAGCTGATAGTTCCATTCTGTTTCAAAGTTGGGAAGTGATAAAATAACGAGAGGAAAACTGAACTTTATTCTTCCGTAACAAATTGTCATCTCGTTTCCCTGACGGGAACGAGAATTATGCAAATAAATCTTCACTGATCCTCTCGGTTACACGTACGAGATGCGTGGCAGTGCTGCAAGACTACGTTTCATTATATGCGCTTCACAGGCTAATCGGATTAAATAATAGTTCTCAGTTCCATTCCGAAACGATTCGCCGAGAATTTCATCGAGCAAAGAAAACGGTCTACTCGGAAAAAGTTTTTCTCGTTCGTTTCGTCCAACAAATTTTCCAACGAGAGGTTGAGATCTCGTTAGCGAGAAGCGTTTACTTCATCTTTGGACGATTAATATCCCTAAGGTTCGTGCTACAAACTGACACGGAATTCTGAAAACTCAGACTAATTGGAAACTCTAGCGAGTTGAGACTACAAGAGGAATTTAGAATCTATGGAAATCGAACATTTTCGAAGATATCTCGTGCTGGAAATTGATTTCTCGACAACTTGGGATCATCTGATCGAGAGAGCTCAAGGTGGTAGAAAATGCGAACTATGTACAAGATATCAAAAAAGTCTCTGCACCTTGGTTTTGAATAATCTGTGATCGGAGATCAATCGGAAAGTTCAAGGAAACTCAATTTCAGTCTTACCTATGCTCAGGTACTTCTTGTGCACCGCCTCATAAGCGATCCAATCAATGTTCTTGAACTTCGTCCTCTCGGGTCTCAGTGGCCCAACATCCGGCGTACCCTCGTTCGGATTCCTGTCGGCGGACACACGGATAGATCATTAACTTCTTGCCTGAATGCTGAGAATGATTCGAGAATGGTTCGAGCCAGAGAATTGGTGTTCGACGACTTACCCAGTGCGTGCAAAGTTGGTCAGGTAGAGAATCACGCTCTCGGATAGGGCCATCTCCGCTCTCGTGTAGTTCTTCGGCCAATGGGACAGGCCGCCTACCAAGGGTGCTCCGAAAAAATATGGCAGATCCTCACCGTGGATGCAGCCTGGCCTCTGCGAATAACGTACTCGTAAGACTTTCTTCTAGATAAATTGTTTCTACTCGAAGCCGAAGAAACATCGTTGAACGATCAAGAACGAAAATTAATAATTTTATTGGTACAAGATAAATTCTTGGAATCGTACGATTTTACCAAGAAAACTAAAGATCACCTTTTTTCTTTCGTCCTGAGAACGAAGAGAAATCACATTCGTCCACAAAGACGAATCTGTCCCCTAGGTATTGATGGCATTTTAACGACGCGGGACATCGCTCGTATTTCAAATAGGAGAAAGGCCTTTCCGGCAGCATGGAGATATCGAGAGAAGGAAAGAGCCAGACGAGCACGGCATGATATGTGCTCGAACAGCCCAGTTTCGAGATTACTCCTGGCCCCTTGGTCGCTCGGGTTGACCGTGAAAGAGGCAATTGTTGCCCTTTCGAAATCCTTCGTTTCCTCTCTGAACGATCGTTCGTCGAGGGAAGAAGATATATCTCTTCCTTTTTACCTTTATGTTTCTCCAAAAAATTGACAATCCGCAATGTTCAATTTACCTAGCGATGGTGGTTCGTTGTGAAGTTGTCCAGGATTATT
The DNA here is from genome assembly GCA_019453375.1 of Ctenoplectra terminalis. Lineage (NCBI taxonomy): Eukaryota > Metazoa > Arthropoda > Insecta > Hymenoptera > Apidae > Ctenoplectra > Ctenoplectra terminalis. Next base: position 462,353 of record SMSQ01018559.1, on the reverse strand, counting down.
TTTTATTCGAAGAACTTTATAAAATTGCTTTTATTCACGCATGAAGTTTGCACACAAGAAGCGGGAACATTTTACAACGCGTTGTAAAGAGATACGAGAGGTGATACGCTTTTAATTTCGCTCGTAAGAAGAACGCAAGGTGATAGCATGTTGAAAAATACGTGGGAACAAGAGAATCGTCGTAAACCAGGATCACTGTACTCTCGTGACAAATATTATTCAGCTTCAAGACTTAATTTTGCATGGACTGTTTGCAGGATAAATATCTTATTCCTTTGAGACCGCACGGGAAAATTCACTGACACGTTAAAAATAGAAGCAACAATGCAGGAATACAACCAAGGAACGTGAAACATGGCATTTGTCTAGGGAATTTTGCAATTTCCCCCGGCGGTTTCGCTCGATAAAGCATCTTTAACGCGATCAAAAATATTAAACGATCTTCTTCGACAATTACCACGGAATGTCCAATTTGCAAACAGAACGATGGTTGTTGCGTGCATCCGTGACGGTGATTCTTCCGCTGTCGAACGCATTTTTGGGCCAAGAGATGCAAAAGAATAGGAATAAAAACGATTCGTCTGATTGGGACCACCGATACTTCCGAGCTCGAAAATTCTCTTTGAGCTTGTAAGGGTAAACGGAGACCTTCTGCATCTTTTGCGACTCCTCCGTTTCCTTTCTAATATTTCCCTTATCGATTACCCTGCAAGTCTTTGTTGTATTTTGAAAATCATGTGGTTCGTTGCACTCCATTCGAACGGTTGCTTCTGCTTATTGTCGACTTTGTGACAAAACGTATCTCCATGTTGCGTTCTCGCACCAAAGAATCGTCAAACACGTTTAGAGATGGTGGATACAATTTCAGAAATAGTTGAACCATCGTTTCGACAATTATATCGATATTTTATATCTACGTTTTATAAGATATACCAGAAGATTTACCAAAGATCGAGACATCATCACCGTATTACAGATATCAGTCACGGAATGGTTCGATGTAGCAGCTGCTCACCCGACTCTGCTCAACTTCGTCGACACTTCCGTGAGACTGCTCGGTGAACTTGCGCCGCATAGTAAGGAGATGTTGAAATCTATCATCGAATAGTTTGAAAAGCAGCTGTGCACATGGTTTCCTCGGTTTGGCAATCCTTCGAAGACAGATCGAATCGCGTTCCTCTTCTTCGACGTTCTGTTTGTTTCTTGAGTAAAAATCATTGTCGGGTAACTTCACCCTCAATTGTTTTACCCGTTTTGGATGCTCTTCTTTTTCTTCGCCAACTCATCCAATAATATTAAATAATTTTACATTTCCTTTTTTCGGCGTGCTTTCACGAACCGACTGCTTAATTATGCCTCGAAACACTGGTCGTTTCTATTTGCCATGTTGCTTTCATCCTCCCCAGCAACTCTGTATTTCTTCGTCCGTTTTAATTACGAATTGCCATTGTTTACCTCTCTCGCAGAGTTTTACTGGATTGAATTTTATTCTTCAGTTCCCCCGACCCATTGTCAGTTCTCCAGCCACGCTCTTCACTTTCGTTTCCACGAATCTCGTACCCTTCCGCAAAAACCAGGGAAACTCTTTCACTCGTTCAGATCATTTCTTCTTTTCTTCCCTCTACCAGGTGCAATCGATACGTCCGGCTCTTCGCCACGCTGGACACTGCTGTTCAACGAACTGGGTCGAAAACGAACGAGAGGAAATGTTTGTATTGTCTATTCGAGAACTCTGCCGGCGTTTCCGTGCAAAGTTTCTTGTACCTTCCATGGGAAAAGAATTTTTGTAATAAACATTTTTTTATATACTTTATTTTCCTTTTTCCTTTGAAAATTCAGCGATGAGAAATTCTTTTCTCTCTTTCCAGGTTTTTATATATGTTATGTCGATTGTATTAGTTCTTTTGTAAATTTTTCATACTACAACCCGTCGAATGCGCCTTTCATTTCTTCCTAATCCTTTCTTTCCATTCGCTGTTATCTACATCCTCGTTTTGCATACGAATACCGTCCTCCTTGCTGCCAAAAATCGACGTCGTTGCCAAACTCGCAATTTTTCGGTGAACCTTTCGACGTGGCTACGAAACGATGATGAGCAAAATACTGTGACTTTCATTTAAGAAGCAAGTCGTTTTATTCGTACATTTTTTTTTTATTACAGAAGCGATAATAATCGTACGTCTTCGTTATCTTTCTATCAGACGAGTTTGTTTCAATTTCTTTTTAAGTCTATAAGATGCAATTTATAAGGAGAAGTGCACGGTGTAACGGATGACATTTTTTTTCGATACAGATTATGCGATTATATCAAGGGACGTTAATGTTTCGCTCCTCGGTTATTGCAGGAACGCTTGGATGGCGTGCAATCGATAATCTAAATTTAAATTTAAACGTGTTCACAGCTGTCTTTGATGTCCTTCTTCTCATAACGAGACAGTCGTGCGACTTTTTTTGTCGTTTTTTTCGTTCTTGTCGTTCTTAGGGTCTTTTATCCCACGCCAAAAAGTTTGTTCCACTTAACGATCGGCGATCGTTCGAGTAAAAGTAATTTCCGAAGAATCACCGTCCACTGATAAAGCTTTCGCTTTCTGTAACGTTTCGGTTGCTCTTTTTTCTCGAGTGTAAAGGTTTCATAGAAACTTTTATAATCTTAAGTTTTATGTTTCTGAAATATACAGAATGTAGATGCTGAATTGAAGTTTAATCTTCCATTAAGGATGCCGCAAACGAGGGAGCCATTTCGGGAAATATTTTCAAATGTTTTTAACATTGTTTCGATTTAATCTCCACAGTGGTGCACCTAATCAGGTATTCATGAACGTTTTAAAGCAACGATGGAATTAGTGATGGAAATTCGAACTTTACTGAGGTGTCAGGTTGCATTTACGTGACTAAAAGGATTACGTTTGTGTCGACGTGTGCTACGGGCCAATTAAAACGGCGACCACTCTCGAGGGGCTTGTTAATTTTTTCCTGATTACTTTATGCCTTGCGTTATACCACTGGTTTTTATGATAATTAAGTTTATGGTCCTCGTTATCGTTATTTTCAGCGTGGCGAGTTTCGTGAACGCGTTCTTGAATTTTTCCATTGGCTGTTCTTTCTTTTCGTTCCCTTTTTTTAAACATTTTTAGCGACCAAAGTTTCGCTTTGCGGGGCAACCGAAATCTTTGCTGAACACAGCGCCTCTTTTAAATTCAGAAACTTATATTCAACGTTTGTGCAAAGTAAAAATTTGTTTTTCCGGTGGAAGTTAATTTCAGCTTGAGGCGGTTCGCGAAATTCTTTTAATTTAAAAAATTTTACCTCGATATTGCTGTCGAATATGAAAAAAAATAAAGTGGTCGTTTTGTAGAATTTGCAACTGTTAATACACGCGAGTGAAATATTTAACATTGTGTGTTCGGCGATTCTAAAATCAATGGTCGAACGAAGCATCGAAACGTAGCCGCTCGTTTTCGCAATTTTCATCGATTACCTGGACGATAACTCGGTCAATCGTAAATTATAAATTCAAATTGTTTGTCGTGCCACCGTCGAACTTATTAATTATTCGTTATGAAAATCTATTAACGAATTATCGATAATTTAAATTCAATTTCAATATTCAAAGTCAATTGTTTTCTCTCTTCTCTCTTTTCTTCTATTTTTGTTCAATCCTTAAGAATAATCCTTTGAGTGACACTTCCGAGGAAATCCGGAAAACGAATCGGTGATTTATCAATAGCAAAATGTTTTCAGCGAAAATGATGGAGAACTTTTTTAGAAGTTTTAATTCATCCACTCGATCGTCGACAATTTTCTTTTCCCTTCTTGTTCCTCAACTTGCTGTTTTATACTTTTCTCTTTTTAAAATAATCTTTCAAAATAATCCGTCTGTGCAAGTAAAACGCCAAGACCTCTTCAGCGGTCAAACGTTCTCGAATCAGAGAATCTTGAAGCCTTTAAAAGTTCTAAAGCTTACTCGTTTCTTTTTCTTCAACTTGAACATCCTGTTTCTTAAATACGACTCTTTAACGAGCTCCACCAATCAGGTCAAATGTTATAAAATTATTCACAGTGACGATACTTTCGATAATATACTATATCGATCATTTTTACCAGACTTTTTCTTCCTTTTCAATTTTTGCTTCTCCATTTCCAGTTTCATCGCGATCGTTAGTACATGGCTACATAGTCAACGCAAATATTTCATGCCAGCAAACCTAAGAATTTTTCAGCATGTTTCCTCTGAATTATCGTGCCCCTTTAAACCATCTGTGTACACGCGCAATCGGCAAGCGAAAGTTTAATCTAAATTCCGCTCTCGGTCTGTCTTTGCACAGCTCCGCTTTGACGGGGACGCGTACACAGCTTCTCTTTGCTAACTCAACGCGTGAGTTACAGAAATTTTTTGCACCAGAGGAATGAAACGCGCCGCTGCTAACCGTTCTAAAAAGAGCCTTGAATGTTCGTTATCTAATTTTTTCTTCTCACCACGTAGAAATATGGCCGAGAAAGGAAAAGGTAAACGAAAATTTTTTAGACCTTTCCTATTCGCAATCTCGCGTGGAATCTTACCAGTTTTCTGATTTTAATTAATCGAACGTTTGCTCGCCGAACGAATCTCCAGGCGGTACAACTTCGCGATAGTCGATCGATGGACGCTTCGTTTCACGAATTGCTTGAATTCTATTGGTGAAACTGGTTTCGAGGCGGGTTCGTTGAATATTAATCTTTTCCCGGCCGTAATTCTCTTTTCCACTTTTGCATTTACTAGAACGAAACCCACGAGAGCATGGAAACTGTCGTTTCGATCATCGTTATAAACAATGGTATCCACATTTCCATTGGATTCCGATTTTCCGTGGTCATTTTTACATTAAACGTTCCTTTATTACATTTACATGCCCAACAAATATATATATATATTTTTTTTTTTTTACAATTTTCACTTATTTCAATCGAATATCAAACATTTTTTTTCTTAATACAGGCAGAACTGATTTTATGTCTAACCAATGCACGATGTTTCTACTTGCGCAGTACTTACAGTCAAGATACCCGTACACCTGCATCTATTTTATCAACTTTTACAAACTGTAGACCGCACATTTATCACGATTAACAGACCGAAGTAATTTTCCATCCGTTACTTAGCTTTTCCTCTGCTTTTCCTCCGCTTTTCCGAAAGTAATTTCTCAAACTATTCCTCCGACGTTCTACGAAATCCTACGACACCGCTTTGGAATTAATTTCATTACGGGTCCGTCACCGGACCGCTAGACGAGCTCTTTCACTGTTTCTTCGCAATTAACGTTGCCCATATCGAATCGCCTTTTTCTTTTTTAATTCCATTTAAATATAACGACCACCCACGCCTCGGTAATTGTTGAGGAAATTATCGGTAACGTCATCTGGTGGCGTTGATAACCAGGCATATCCGCGGCGAACCGAAACTCCGACCGGAAGCACGGAGTTCTAACGTGACACACAACCGATCTCGCGCGCCGCTGCACTCCCGTAATTTTACAATTTCCCCTCGCGCGTATCCGCTTCCTGTGTGGAGCGACGCGTTCAAGATATACCGCGTAATGTACACGTGCACGCGGTAATAATATAATCGTACTCGGGAAATTCATCCCCCCACAGTTTGAAATTATTCCTCTCTCTTCCCTTCGATGCGGGGACTGAGGCGGGTGTGGCGAAAGGATGCAAGTTTCAGAAATCAGATACACCCGCGACGTAGCATACGCGTCGGAGTTTCCAGAATGATCTAATATTCGTCGCTTCCATTATATTCGCCAATTTTTTCAGGGCGCAGCAACGACGGAGATAGGTCGGCGAATTTTGATGGTTTCTTTTTTAGAGGGAAAGAAATTTTCTGAATTTCAATTTGGATGTTCTTCGAAGTTGAGATGCGATGCGACGAAGCGAGGGATGTAAAATTTTTCGAAGAGAAATCGAATTAATAGGACGGAATTTTGAGGCAAACAGGTGTCCTAGATACACCTGAGATAAGATATATGAGAGAAAGATACATCTATATTGTTCAGATACTTTGTAAGCAATTTTTATGTAGCAACAACTTTTCGTTGATACGAAACATTTTTATAAATTCAAATTTCCCCATATCCTTGGCGCGTACGGACATCACCCACACAATTTCATTCTGAAAATTCTTCCGTCGTTGTTATCATTTTTGCCCGCCTGTTACCATCGCTTATTACATTTTTCCTCGAACGTTATATTAGAGAAGAACGCAGACCGCACACCGCCAACAAACTTTTTCCATTACGATTGTTCCCCCTTCCTACGTATCATGTGTTCCTCAAGTTTACGCGGACGAGATGGAAGAATTAGGCGTGGGGTGTCGAACATTTCCCATACCACTTCCTTGCGCAACGCTTCATCCGCGGAACAAGATAATTAGGTGGAAAATAACCAGGATACTGGCAAATTTCAGCACGAAAAATTTCCTCTGTGACCACAGTTTCCTCGAAAACATATACCCTACGATACAGTTGATGCGTAAGTGTAGCCATCTCTTCAGAAAATTGCCACGGATCCTCCACGACTCGTCCCTTCCACGTTTTCTTCTTCTGGTTATTTCTGTTTTCGTTTTTGGGACAAAACTTCCAGATGCCGGATACAAATTACGTTTCTCCGCAACGATGAACAAAATTTCACTTTCAATGATCAACACCGGCTCAACGCGCGTTAAGAGAAATTTAGCTTCATGATTGGAAAAGTATAAAATGTTGGGAAAAATTTTAGAAAAATTTAATCTTGACGTTCAATTTTGCCTTATCAGGGAGAAATTTATCATTCGAGATTGTTAAACATTTGAGAAAGATGGGAATTGTGAGCGTTCGCAGTGAATTCCGTAATAGTAAGTTTACAGAATAAACATAATTGCGTTAAAAATTTTGCATGGAAATTTCAGAAATATTACATTTTCATTTTCATTGAAATAATTTCGGTATTTTACTCTTTATTTAACTATTTTTTGTTCCTTTTTGGAAGGGAGAAATATGGGAAAAAATTTCCGAGTTTACTTTTGTCTGAAATAAAAAGTTATAATTTCATCTCCTTTAATTGACTTTATGACTTCTGTCAGCCGGGGAAAATTTATCAAAATAGAACTGCCCAATTTAACCGGAAAAATTAATTTATCTCGTTTGCATTACGTTCGCCGAGCTTGTGCTTATGATAATGAATAAACTCTCTCCGAGAAACATGAAACCATCATTAATAAAGAAGAACTCGCGTTCACCGTTTCAAACTACAATGCAAAGCTATGCAAATTTCTTTAAACACGTTTCTTGTGTTTCTTAAATAAAGAACTTGTAACATTGTACTTCTTCGAAACCTCTTAATTTATTACTTTTTCATTAATGTCAAGAGGTACTTGATGCGCGAAACGAAACCAAGAGATGGAAAAGAATCTTTAACTTAACGCAAGAGAAGTTTTATCAAGGAAAGGAGAATTCGATCGAGTCAATGCGTCGTTAAGAGTACGATTTATCGATGAACGATTTCGTTCGCCACGTTAATGCAATTTTTGTTTAATTTCATGCTTCGCACCCCGACAATGGAAAACGTCTTTCGCTTTCTAGCCCTAAACTAGGAAACATCACAGTGGAAACGGATGCGCGGTCTGAAGAATGGGATTTAAATTTGAATGAACGAGGAAGCACGGCGAATATGCGAAGAAATAGCGTAATGTATCATCGTTAGTAATGAAATATGCGAAATATGGGTTAATGACCGGCTCTCTGATTACATTACGAACCATTCTGTCTTCTTCCCGGCCATCATTTTCCTAAGAGTTTTCTTCAGCTCGCGTACGCTCTTTTTTTTTTGAAAAGTGAATCTTTGTGAACGTACCTGAGGATAATCGCCGAACTTCGTCTGATAATCGAACACATACAGATAGGAGTTTCGATGAGATTGACTGTGAAGATCTGCTGTTCTCGTAGCCGGCGCTACAGTGTTTGCATCTCCTAAAGCTTCCAGGGTTTCATCTCTGGAAGGTACAAAAAAAATTCCTGTTCAACCGTGAAACAAAAATATTAACTTTAGGCTAATTTTACCATCGATGCAATTCCCTACGAGAAGATGCATAAATAATTTTTGCACTTACTTTATGTTCATTGGGTGTTGAACAGGCCGTTCCCAGTCCGTGTATTCGTTCATTATCGTCGCCAGGATCTCTGCTTGATGGTACGTGTACGTGTTACGCACAAACTCTCGTAATATCTTTGTTCTTCTGTCGGCCTCGATCCCGTATTGCGCATCGTCCGCTGTTAAAGCAAAGTATGCCTCTGATCGGACTACACCGATCATTAGATCGTACCTGAAAAGCGGACGAAAAACCGCTTTAAAACTGTTTCAATTGGCTTTTGAGATCCTCCACTTAAGAAACAACGTGGGGAAATAGTTTCAATATGTTCGTGTTTCAATTCTGTATTAATTACATTTAATTGGATTTAATTGGATTTAATTGGATTACGTTGACAGTTTTGCCTCATTACGGCAAACTTTATTCACATTTCCACATCATTTCGAACACAAGTGATAAAGTAAATATTCCGTACTTGTGAATACGTTAATATTTACGTACAAATTTGTTAATAGCTCTGCTAAGTAATTATTGACGAAGATATTAATTCATTGTAGAATATGTTCTAATGCTCCATTCATAATAATTAAACTTTTATACACAAAACTACATAAAAATCACTGCCCTATTTCGATAAATTTTTCTGAAGAATCAGAGACGTGTGATTTTGTTTAGAATTAATTAATTAATCGGTCAAGCCTATTCTCTGTTCAACAAAGGAAGATCTTTTTCAAATTTAATGTTTCGCTAAAAATATAGTACATATACATCGTATCTAAGTAAAGGATACTTTTTTCGACACTCGATCCTTCTCTTCATTATTCCGCAACATAATTACACGCACGGTTTAGCTTACTTCGCTAACATTCACCAGCGCGAGAGGGGAAAATGAGAGGTAGAGGAGGGTCTCCATTGGAGACAAATTAACTTGGAGCATTCACAGCGGTCCCAGTGAATCGGGATATTCAGCGGCATTCATAGAAACGTTGACGCAAAGAAACGCGGCTCGTTTTGACAATTCCCGTTCCGTTTAACGTCGTCGTTACGCGTTTGCTCGCGTAAAACCTCTGCCAGACCGTTTATTTGTCGCAGGAGGCAGGGCTGAAAGGGTTACAGCAAAGGGCTGCTGCTTCGTACAACAAGAATGGGACAAGAATGAAAGAACGAAAGACTCGAACGTTCGAAAGAAACGCGGTGACAAAGAAGAATAAAGGCCGATCGTGACAAAGAACGAAACGCGGGGAGCTGGTTAATGAGAGAAACCGGATGATGTCAGAATATTTCACTGTTACAATAGTACTTTATCGAGACACTAGTTTGTGAAAATCCACCAAGAATTTTTCTTTCCAATTTATCGTGACATGTTGGATTATTATTGTGAATTATATTCATGCGGCAAATATCACGATTAAGGTTGAAAAATTTTGACGAGCTATCTTTTCGTACATTTTTCCAAATAAGCAATTTTTTCCGCGGAAACTAATTAACCACTACTCTCTTTCGTTTCTGCTCGTCGATGCACATGAAATTAAGTTCTAACCGACGTTTAGCATTTCAAGTTAGCTCGTTTCCTGTCAGAACCTTTTGCGCGTCTCCGTTCTCTTTCCATTCGGTGCGGTGAGCAAAAACATTTTTCTACGACGGTATGCTGCTCCGTAAATACTCGAATCCTCGCTTGCCACGTTGGTTCGCTAAACTCGGTGTAATTGTTAAATTACTTCAGAGAGTGGAACAATGTTTCCCTGGGCAACCGTCTCGGGACGACGGTACAAAGAAAAAACCTGTCGTGACAACGAAAACTTCTAAGATAGAACGTGGATAATTAAAAATACTGTACGTATACGTATTGAAAATGGGCGGAGATTAAAATGAAACAAAAAGAGTGGATTGGTAGTTAAAACTTAACAAAATTAAAAAAACATGGTGTTCCATACAAAAAAAAAAAAAAAAATCACAGGAAAAACGTTCAGAAAACGGGAGATCACAGGATGGATAGGATGGACAGGATGGACAACCTGGTGACGAGTAAATAAGAAAAGTAGATGGATCAATGTAGAAAGAAAGGGAAGAAAGAGTGTATGGGTAAGAGAACGATCAAGGGCAAAAGAGAAGATAACGAGTAGCAGAGATTCGTCAGGACAGCGAGACGTCGCAAGATAAAATAAGCTCAACTGAAAAAGAAGAGGAGAAATGTGAAGCACGTGCGAGCACGAATGAGAGTAAAAGGGAAGGAAAGTCGAGAAAGACGAGTAGTACAGTAGTACCAGGGTACAGTTCACGTACGGAATAAGAGGGAGTTGCCACTTTTTCTTGCAGATTTCTTCGGTTAGTTAGCATGCTCGGTTTAACCATGTAACGAGACCTCTGTTTTGTTTCAAACCCGCTTCCAACGAGACTGTTACACCTTGGACGCATTTGCGATTATGCGGAATGAGCTGGAATTTACGGTGAAACGAGCAACCATGGACACGTCTGCTCCGTAAATTTGACTGAATGACGGATCAAGAAATCGGGGTTGAAAAAGACTTTCGCGACGTCTGTCGTGAGATTGCTCACGAAATTCTCGATAAAATTACAAAATTCCTACTGTGGTCTGTACTTATAGGATATTTATGATTCACCGTTCTTTCGTTTCTTTAACTCCATCCCTTCCGCTCTTCGTCATGCTCTTTAATTGCTTGTCACGCAAAAAAAAAGGAGTCGAATTTTCTTTTCTTACGTTCCATCGCTTCCTATTCTTGACGGTACAGGCCAAAGCTTGGGTCAGAGGAAAATACGAGAACGGAAATGGAGAAAGGTCGGGTCGGAAGTACCTCGAGAGCTTGGCTACGACGTCCTTCCGCAGCAAGATGTTGTTCAACGTATTGATCGTGTCCACTTGCAGGGTGAAGTCTTGATCCTCAGGATCACCTGGGTCAATCACGACCCCGTCTATGCTGGGTCCGAAAGCTGGTGCGAATTCCAACCCTTTCACGGGCACCGAGACCAATGCGTTCAACGGCACCTCCCTCAGGCATCTGAGCAACGCCTGAGAATCACCTGCGGCCTGGACAAACAACTCGCATGAGTTTTTAATGAAACAAGTACTCGTACTCTTGTGCAGAGCACGAAGAAACTTGTTAGTAGACACTTTAGGGATTGTTGGACGCATGGTAATAAAGAAAACGAAAAAAAAGAAAAAAGTATAGTAAAGTTGCAAGTATGTGCACAATTGAAAGAAAAGGTGATAACGTCGATGACCAGTGATGGAATTTTAATAGAAATTAGATCGACGCTTTCATGCCTCCGGTACGAGAGAATCTGTGATTGGTAAACGCGAGTTCCGCTAAAGGAAACACGATTCGTACAAACGACGACGCACCGATTCGCTTTAATTCGGGCTCACGCAAATGAATTGCTTTAGCGACCGGCTCTGTAATCGCCTTTGGAAATCCTGATCGAGCCAGACATAGGCTAGCCGCAATCGAATGTCGACCGAGCTGTTGCGTCGAGGAAATTCCGAGGGATGAACACATCGCACCTTGGGCTGGTTGGTCGATCTTGCACGAGAGCTTCGATTCGTTCATTTATCGAATTTAATCGACGCTCTAACATGCTCTGGTGTTGGCCGCTTCGCTGATTTCGCGGAGGAGTTTCCAATTTTCGAGCGAACCGAGCAAAAGAGTGGCAGCGAAGAGAGATTTGACAATTTCGCCGGGAAATTTTTGGGGGTTGAAGCACACCCCCTGGCTTCGTTCCGCAATCCGTGATTGGTTTTTTTCTCGCCTGCAGCCCTTGTGCCGATTCTCGCGCAGCTAAATCGTAAAATTAGACCGATAAATTTCTTTTTTTTTTTTTTTTTGTCGAGTTCATTTGATTTCGATCAGTTGACACGAAAGATCGAAGAAGATTCTTTTCAATTAAAAATTATTGTTCTCAAATTGAATGGTTGGCAGGGATCAATTTTTTAATTAACACTTTAATCTTGAAAATTTTATAAAATTCTCCCGGATCAGGAAAGCTCTTAACTTATTTTCGAATCAGTGACGAACGTCCAATTTCACCGCAATGTTCCATCGAGAAATATACGACTGCATCCTCCAAGCATTTCTCGCCCTAACAACGCGATCACCGACCCGAATTCAAAAGCAACGATCACCCCACCCTACCTCGACTGCTGGCCGCAGGCTTTCCAAATCCGTGGGTAAAATTAATTTCGTCATTTTTTCCCGCGACAAATTCAATCAATTTTGGCTGGACCGCGGCTATCGGCTCGCATAACCTAATCCCGTATCGTTTTCCATTTCGTCTGCTCTCTTCCTTTTTTTTTTTTTTTTTTTTTTTTTCTTTCCACTCGACGGGAACAATGGGAAATAGCGGTTCCAAGGGGAAAGGGATTGGTCTGGGAAACAATCGGACCACGCTTACTCCGATTCCGTGTTTAATCGTTATTTTCAATCGATTGCAAATCGAGAGTCTGTTTAGGATCGCCTATCTAGAACCTGTTTCAACGGGGAACAGAGTGGTTGAAAGTAGCCGAGGCTCAGTATTCGCTATTGCCTCTTGACATCGTACGATGAAATCGAGATTCTTTTCCCTGTCGTGTATACTCTACAATTCGAGCTGGACTCGTTGAAATTGTTACAGAGTGCCGAAATTGTAAAGATCATCGGTCGATTATTTCGTTTTCGAGCCGGGATCACGGTAGGAAGTAGAATATGCTGTAAGTAGAAAAAGCCAGCGTATAGTCGGACATTCTTTATAGGTGTATAATCGAAGTTGCAATACTTGCAATATTTATTTAAACCAGTAAAAAGTCATTTAGATTTTTTAATCGTGTATAGATATATTTCTTTTTAAGCTCAGCGAAGCCTTTGTTATCGTGTTTTTAAACATAATTTCGAGTTGAACAAATTTTAAGACGTTTTTGTAATTTATTCTCATTTTATTCAACAAGTATTCCACTGTTTCCTTTAATAATATTAAATGAGTGATTAATACAATGCATACAGCGTTCATTGTAGAGTTTTACGTTAACCAAGGATCCATTTGTGCGTTGTTGTAACTTTCGATTCAGCGACGAGCAATTTCGAAAATGCGAACCCAGGGGACAGCATCGAAAACAGTCACAGCGGAAGCGTAACGCGACTGAACATAAATTAAACTATCAAACGAAACTAGTGGGAACGTGGTGTTTTTATGTCTGTTAGTTACGCACTAGCAATTATATTAACGATGCGTTTCAATTAAGCTAATATGCGCGGCGGACGTCGTGCAACGCTCCCGCCGGGGGTTGTCGAGTTTCGCGTTTTAACACGGCCAACGCACCGTCATATGAAAATATCCTCTACCGTCAAATAGAATTAAACCGGTGGCGATACACGGTTGAAAATAATATCGGACGTTCTGTCCGGTATTTTTCGATAAAATGTCTTCCCCTATTCTCTGTGCCATCGTATCACGCGTTGCTTTTTGGTCCGTGTTTTTTTTTTTTTTTTTT
>SMSQ01018559.1:426772-448624 GCA_019453375.1 Ctenoplectra terminalis | reverse complement strand
CTTTTTGTTTTCTGTGCTGCATTTTAAGTGTTCCATATTCTCTAGTTCCTCTATCTTTTGCACGTTTTTACTTTTTTCTATTATCGATTTTTAACGAAGACAGATTACAGTTTAAGTGGTCAGAAGTTTTTAAGAATATCGAAAGCCGCACGTCTAAACGTTGTTCGTGCCGTATCCACGAGAGCGGAACGAGAGAAATTATTTCCCTCGCGGGGAATGTCTGACGACGGTTTATTTGCTTCGGAGTTGTCGTCGAACCGGAGACCTTAATGTAATGCACTCCGGGCAGTACTCACCCACGAGCAATTTAGATGTTTGGCAACTTGCAGAGCATAATTTGCGGACCCTCTCACCAGCGCCCACGGAGAAAGCGCGCTGCCTGACATTAGAACGCTTCGATGGAACAGCAGACCTGGAACAATCAAAAAGTAATAATCGGTGGTTATTCGTTTTTCATACGTAGTCGTGCAATCAACAGCTCACACGGATCGATTATTTTTCTTTTTTTCTTTTTTACGAAATATTATGAAAAATTACTTTTACGATTCTATGGTTAGAAACGTAGCGGAATTAATTGGGAATCGTCTTGAAAGAATCGCATCTTTTTATTAATCTTTTTTTATTTTTTCCTTTTTCGGTGCTTTTAAAAAATATGCAATAAATATGAAAGGAGGAAACCAGTTCCTCCGCTAAGTAATTATCGCGGAAAAATCAAGTGGTCCAGCCAACGCGAACTTCATCTTCGCGTTACAGAGAATTCATTCAGCTGCTTGGCATGAAAGCAGCGCGCGTAGCAGTTTAAGAACAGAATTCTAAATGGCTACGCGAGAAAACTCTTGGCCTTGTCCGTCTCTGCTTGCCAAACAGCATTCCTTTCTACCGTCTCGGTACTATAAATCGTCGACAAAATGAAAAGGAGAATTCGAAAAATTTTGAATTCCCATTTCGAGTCACGTGAAATATATGTCCAACCGAAAAGATGTATGGTATCAGTTTTTGCAGAGCTAGCGTGGTTTTATCAAGTTTGATATTCATCAAATAAGATTTTACGCGGAAGTTACTTAAATCTGGGTTGTCATTAATCTTCGTATCGGTAAAACAGCGTTCGCCGGGTAATCTTATCGTCACAGTTCGCGAAGATATATCATTATTCCAGAGCGGATCCAATGACTCCGCGTTTCGAGTGAAGCTCTACGGTTTACCGAGGCTTCGATACATGTTTTCAAGCAGCAGGTTATCGTAGTTTCTGCTGGCTTCGTTAAGGGATCGAGATAACGTTGTTTCACGGAGGCAGACAAAAGCGGCAGCTTTTCCCTCGCAACTGACTGGCTGCGTTTAATCGGAAACTTGGGAGTCGTTTAATCTTCATATCGGGACCCAAAGGATTCGCCTTTGGAGATTTTGCGGCTGGATGCTTTGATGAATTCGCGACGATGCGGTTTCCTGTTCCTACGAACGAAGGAAAAAGGAAGAGAATATTTGGTGCCAAAGGATTTGGCAACTATTATAAATTAGACGATACTAAGTACCGATTGTGAAGAAGCAAAAATAAGGCCGTCATCTTCAATCTGATGCGTTTGCGAAGGCTGTCGATATATGTTCGATAATCTCATACGAGCACGACACTTATCACGAACCCTAAGTGCGTTGATCTGTTAGGTGCAACTAGCATCTGTGTTCACGGTTCAGATGCTTCGAACAATCTGTCCTTCTGTTGCGTCAGTATCTGCCAGTCAGACCAGACAGACGGTAACTGACGGTTTCTCCAAGTCAGTACATTTCTGTACACACCATTATCCAAATCATGCGGTACGTATACGATGTACATACGGATAGATGGCTCGTTATCATTACTAATGTTTCTCTTCAGTTTTCAAGATTTTCATCGAAACAAACCTTCGATACGTTTTACATTATGAATGAAGTTGTTTCCAAGTTTCGTTATAATTTTTTTTTTCAATCTATCCGATATTAATTCCCGAGAAAAATGACTGTCACAGTTTTCATTTAGTTACATGGTCTAAGATTTTGCCTCGGTAATACCCGCTGAGGCACTATTATACAGCCTGGTTGCTCGATATCCAATCACGAGAAAATTAATCTGTCAACTCACCCATTAATATGCACGTGTCTCGTTGGGCGGCAGGCAAGATGGCGTGCCATAACATCCATCGTTTCCAAGTGCATTTTGAAGAAACACGCCCCTCGAACTGATCTACCATAAATTTGTGGCACCTTAAAGTTGCAGCGATTGCGGGTGATAAAGAACCGGTGCATCGCCAGCAAGAGCAAACGTCTGACCGGTTACGATCTTATTCTACTTATCGCTATCCATGGCACAGTTAACTTTCGGAAGGCAGTCGATTCCTTTTCGAAGTGTTCCGTTGTAAACGTTCAAGAAATTACTTAAAACAGCTACTACTATCCCTTCTCGAACAATCCTCTCCTCGGTACGCCTCGTTTAATGTTCGTTTCCGGTAAAGCTTATTAACGTATCAACTCTGGCAGTTGTCAGCATCGTCGTGTTTCCAGAAGATAATAATGCCTTAGTTTGAGGACGAAACAAGAAGAAGAGGATCAAGAAATAGAGATACAGAGACGAGGATGAGGAAGAACGAGATGGTGAAAGTGGAAGCTTACGTTTGCTGGTAATATTCATAAGTTGCTGGCGGCTTACCGTCTTCTCTCCTTGCTCTAATGTTTATGCGGTCGATATTTAAATCAACCGGTCACTCGAACAAATTTTTCCTCTTTCGTCATGGTTATAGATACAATCTCCAGTGAGAATATTTGCAGTCTCGCGGCGCATTAAGCGTTCCGCGTTCGTATTTTGCCATACTTTATTCTCTCGTTCTTCCGTGGGAAAAGAATCGTGAGTTTGGAAGGAAATCGTTCTCCTTTGCCGGTCACGGTTTTCATCGATTCCGTTTCCTCCTGCTATCAAGCCGACGGGAAACGAATAAGCATCGTGAGCCTTCGTTTTGCTCGATTTCATCTCTCCATCAACGAGAAAGTGCATTTTCCCGCTGCATTTCCTGACTTTGCGTGTCTATTAATCGAATCGTGATTCACGACCAGTTGATTCTGCAGGAATTTTTAGTAACCACTTTACCTCCTGATTCTCGAAGGATGATGCAACTGGGATTCAAGGCGTTTTACAAGGGAACGAGGAATAGATTCTACAGAGGTTTCGAGAACGATCGACTCGCTAAGCGATGCTCGATTAATTAGAAAGCTGTTGGTTATGGTAACGATATCGGAGATTTATTCGACTTGGGTTAGGATACGCAAAGAGTAAATGGTGACCGGTTTACACGTATAAAGAGTAGTCGGATATAAAATAGACTTAAACTCCTTATCGTTATTTCAATATGAGGAATAACAAAATGTTTTCCCGTTGATAAAAGTTACATTTCTAACGAACTCGAGATGAAAAGATCAATTAGATCGATACTAGTTTGCCAATAACGATTCATTAGCAGCGACATTAAAGGCTTTGAGCTACCAGGTTGCCAGTAATCTATCCGCAGACTGCTGTGTACGAATGCATAGGAACGTGTGCGTACGTCTCCCTATTGCCAGCTATATGTCGTTCCACAGCACGGTAATGGGCAATCGTACAGGAATATCGATTTATCCTTTCCTACACATCTTGTCTTCTCGTCTTTTTCTGTACGAGAGTAGCCGCGAGCGTCGCGACGCAAACTTTTTCCAAATATCACGTTGTCTCGTATTCTTTCATTCTGCTTCTGTTTCTCGATAACGGTAAGACTTTGTTCGAGAAGTGTTTGGACCCTTCCTTCGGTGTTTGGAACCTTTCGCTGATTTTAAGTTCAGTCATGGACGATTAACTCGCAGACAATCAAGAATCTTATTGTTGTTTCCTTACTTTGCGAAGATATGATTGAGCTCTTTTGTATTTTTTTTTTTTTTTTTTAGTATAAAAGTGGAAGAAATACAACGTGTAGATAGTTTTTGAACTATACAAGACGCTTGCACAACATGGGTTTAAAAGTTTCAGTGTTTGTGATAGAATTTCCCGAGGAAAACATTTTTAAGTAGTACAGGTCGGGCAGTAGTCAGGCTTCCACTTTCCTGATTAGAAAAATTCTTATTAATCAACGGTTTTTTCTCCCGAATGTTTTCTCAGCATCCTTATACATCAACTACGATAAAAGAAAAAAAAAAAGTGAAAAATCATCCACTCCTCCAAGTTCCAATTAAATCTGTACGAAGCTCAGATTATGATTCTGCCCAATTATATAGTTCGGACAAAATTGCAAGCGTAGATTGGAAAAATATCGATATCAACCAGCCGACGAGGCAAGATTATCGCGTGCAACGTCACGGCCGGTTCCACAGGCGAAGGGTTAATCGAGGGAAGCGAAACTGGGCCGATAACATCGATTCCGCGACCCTCATGTTTTATTGAATACGCTCGTTGGCCGGGCAGCGCGAGTGCTCTCTTCTTGAGCCGGCACTCGACTAAGAAAGAAATCGTTTCGTCGCCGATGACGTGAGAGATTCCTCTTACGGTCAGAAGCGCGAGCACTGCGAAATGACCTCGTTAAGGGAGCGATTTGATCCGCGCCTTTACCAGCACCGCCATTGCGCCACCTTCCTCCTCGAGGCTGGGCCTCTGAGTTCCCACCGATTCTTTTCTACTCGCTTCCTCGTGTATCCTCGTTCTTGGGCGAAAACTTGAGAGCCACCTCGGATTGGAGACTGCGTTGGGAAGTTTTCAAGTTTGAACGTTCGATACATGCTGAACGAATCGATGCAGATATATCCAAGTGTCGCATTCAATGGATGCTTTTTTTTCTTCTTTTTTCTTTACGAATACTATAGGTAAATGATCTCGAAAGGGTTCGAATTGCCGTGTACTTAGATTTTCATTTCTATTATTTAGAAAATTGTTGGTAGGTGATTCGTCAAGCTTCGAGGAATACGTAGACACGTTCCTTGGCTACGTGAAATGCCTTGCGCCGTATCTGCAGATTCCAAGTCAGACGCTATTGCTGGCAGTTTATTAGCAAGATGAATGGAGACTTAATAGATAATTCGTAGTGTCGAATTTTGCATGGTATCTCTGTATATATTAATTCTTGAATCATCCTGTTCGAAGTGATTTATAACGAAAGAATAACACGAAAGGTTTTTCTCTTCGAAGAAGAAATAAAGGAAAGTCGTAATAAAAACGAAGTACCAGAAATCTGTTAGAGGTAGAACAATTACTAGAATTCCACCGAGACCAATCCGCTTCCATCTCCATTTACAGTAGTTACGACCTATTTGCTTCGAACACGCGACGCAGGACCAAACTACGATACAATATCTAACAGTAGCATGCGATATTTCCACCCCCGCAATTAACACCGAAATTAATTGGACCAACATCCGTGTAACTCTGTTGATACCAAACCTTCCATGGACGCGAACCCACAAAGGTTATTGGTTTCCCTTGAAAAATGGCCCTTGGTCTACAGTTCCAACATCGACGATGAAATTTCTGGCTTTCAATTGCTTTTGTCGAAAAAGACCACTTCGATAATTTCTTCCTCCAACAGAGAGATAAAAAACGATTAAACTTTCTCAAGCAACGACCCGTTGGCAATATTTTAATTCACGATTGGCACGATTCGAAACTCGTGGCTTAGCATACCGGCATATTCCTAGACGGGGGAGGGGGGAGTATTTATACAGAGTTCAGAGGTGGTCTTCCCTTTGGCGGATCGGAGCTGATAGCGATTCTGTTTGGTCTGCCACCTGATAGAGAGTTCCTAACCGCGGACATTATCCATTCGGAGCCGGCAGCCTGCGTAGATTAAACTCGACGGATTACGTCTCATCAGAGAACGACCGGTTAAAGGAGGCTGCGATTCGATTTCGAATCGATTGTCTGACTAATGCTAACATTTCACCCTGGTATCTTAGTAATTGCGACGCAATTCCTTACACATTTTCGTGAATATATTGGACTGGGAACAATGGTTAATTCCACCGAGATAGCGTTAGGTTTAAGACATAGTTTTGGTGTACTGGTACGAAGGATAGTTACTAGATGCTTCGACTTATCGAAGTAATCAAAATTATTGACTCGTGATTGTTTAGAAAAATTTAGCAAATCGATAGCGTTACGTTAGCTTTGTTTTTCAATTTTTTCTCTTTTCAGAGGCGATATTAATGTGGCGTGTCGGTGGATTATTTTTCTTCGTATCCCTGAAGCGTGTTGTTACGTATTGTTAGACAGAAACAATTGATTTACCGGAGTCGTGCGAGAATTTGTTAAAGCAACACTTCGAGCGGTGTGCCTTTATGACAAGCAACGCGTTAAGATTACACGAGTGTTCGTTTTAACTGTGTATAAATCACGGGAAACGGTATAAAAGCCACGCTCCGATAAGCCTTTAGATTCGCCTGGCACGCAGTCCACTTTGAGTCTGGATAATTAGAAAAAATGTATAGCCCTTCTTGATACGCATGTTATCGTGCATTTTCAATTAATCAGACCGATCAATTTTGCGCTCGTTGCTTATTTTTTTGAAAGACTATGTTTCACGAAAAATGTTTCAGAAGATAGAAGATACTGACGGGAATAGCATTCTACGGTAGTAAAACGGTGTACACCGCATCTCGTAATCAGAACGGGGAAAATCTCCGCGGCGAAAAAAATAAAATTACTGCGCGGCGCGAATCGAGGTCTGCTTTTTCTATTAAAGTGATCCTCCAGGGCAGAATTGCCGTCATTCATCGGTCGGGTTGGCTGCGCCTGATGTCATCAGCGCAAATTACGCGGCGCATTTTGCGTCACACATAGCTGAGTTGCGCGGCATTTGTTGGCCGCGGACTCATTAAACGAACCTTCCGCTCGTAATGCCTCTCGACACGCGTTGCTCCGCTCGACGACGAACGCGCGACTTTTCCTCGCGACGTGTCACACCGACTGCAATAAAGCTCGTTGTTGCTCATATTATCACGAATCGGTTTTCAATTTCTTAACCGGCACAAGGTACGATTTTCCGAAGATTTCATTTCTCGATAAACGGTTGTTCTGCATTTTCAAAGTGTTTTGTTACCAAGTAAATTAATATTTATATAAATTGAAGAATTCAGCGAAAGATCATAATAGCGTTTAACAGTCGAAACCTAAAATTTAAGTAGAAGCTTCTCTTTATCGAATATAAATCAACTTGCCATCCACTTTTTCATCGAGCAGCTGCTCGAGTTGCGTTCATATGCGCATATTAAAGTTAATCCCATCCGTAGCCACGTAAAGTTGTCGTCGAGTAGGAGTGGGATGGTTTACCAGACGCGATAAATAAGGGGTAGGATCAGCTGCTCTAATATTCCCATTGACAGTTTCCAGCTGTAGTGAATTATTGTTTGGGTTAGGTTTTAGCTAACGATAAGCTGGAACCTTCCGAACAGATTACTTGGTTGTTTTTTCCCGACTTGCGAAGGATCGATCTGTCTTCCATGCGCTGAAATACCCTCGACCGGCTTTCGCTCACGCGACCCTCTCCAACGAAAGACCTGAGAAATGATTTTCACCAGGCTTTGGTTATTAATTTTCTTGGTCGATACGGTCGCGTCGAGTTTGAAAGAAATTTATGCGCCTGTAGATCGTGTTTATGGAAAATCCGGTTGTTCTAGGCACGAAGGTGAACAATTTGTGGGAGAGGGTGAAATGATCGCAATATCTCACAGTTATATTTTCTGCTTTGCCAAGATGGGTTTCTTTTCTCGAGGAAAGTCGATAAAAAACATGAAAACGATCTCCAAAGCGATGTCCTCGCGGACAAAGTGTCGGACACTCAAAAGGGAAGCTCTTTGTCGACGAATCCAAGCAAAGCTAACAGCAAGGGGACAGGGTGCCGTTCGAAACGAAATCTGCCGTAAGCTGGCGATAGTTTTTATGGGCTCGGACAGGTCTGTGGCCCGTTCACCCCTCGTTTACATCTAACGCTTTAATCTCGAATATTCCGTCAGTTATTTCTAGACGCGCCCGTTAAAAGGATTAGCGTGACCCAACGTTAATTATTCCAAGGGCTGGCGTACGACAGAAATAAAATACACGCCGCCCTGGTCCCCGACACGCTCCAAGAAGGGTGAATTACCTGAGACTCGATTAAAGAGAACCAACTTCTCTGGTTGGTCGAAGAAATTCTTTTGATCTAAACCCCATACCGCCACCTTCGCCCTCACGTTTCACCGTGTATCAGCTTCTCGTGTTTTTAATATTCAAATAAACCCCCCTGCTTTCGATCGCGACTGTTGAACATTCGCCAAACACGTTCTCGTTTTTTTCTTTTTCTTTTTTTTTTACGAACGTGGGTGAATCGACAGTTGCTTGGCTGTTTATCTTGCTGGTAGCAAGAGGATCGGAGAATCCTGATGTAAACGTGTTACGGGATATATACTTTTTTGGATAATTCCTTGCACATATTTTACAAATAAGTTGATCCGTATCATCTCGGAAATGAAACGTATGGTTAAAAACAATTCACTGTTACTTAAGATACAATATTTTTCTTTCAAACTCTGAATTAATTTGCATAACGAGGATAGGAAGGAGAGAAAAAAAAAAATACTCACCATCAGGCACCGCGCGGCTGGTCATTAGGAAATTGACGCAAGCAGCCCCGGTCCCGTGGCCGACCAACGTCACGTTCCTAGGGTCTCCACCGAAGTATCCAATATTCTCTTGCACCCAATGCAGCGCCGCGATCTGATCCATCAGTCCGTAATTCGCTGGCGAGCGTAAGTGCGAATCCGTGTTGGCGTTTAGAAAGCCTGTAATCAAAACAAGCCTGGTTAGGCTCGTTCTTCCACGTTTCTGTGTTCACAGGGGGCTGCTGTTGCCGAACCGCGATTAAATTATCGAGATCTCGTTCTAATTAGGATTAATTCGAATCGATCAATTCAATGGCAGGAGGTTCGATTATTCTATTCAATTTGATTTGTTAGAAACTTCTTTGAATATCTTCGAGAAGCTTTGCATTCTCGACGTACGTAATAGTCGATAGAAGGAATTTCCAGCAGCTTTCAAGATCGAACATCGTGAGAACCAGGAGTGAAACGCAAAATCACTTTGAATCGACTGTTCTTGACCCGGACTGCAATTTGAATTCAAGCCGTCTCGTATCTCAGCACGTAAACGCGTGTAAACGAATATAGAAAGCTCGTTCCTGGTTGAAAAGCAAGCGGAGGAAGAGTAAGAAACGAGTATGGCTACGATTTTCAAAAGAAACGAAGCCATTTTCCGCTCTCGAAAGACACTTTCGACCGAACAGCCAGGGCTTTTTCGGCCGGTTCTGCTTCTGGCTGCCATAAATACTATTTCAATGGGCTGCATCGATTGATAGCGCAATGGTCTCGCAATGGAACGATATGCAAAATAGAACATGCCGGGGGAGCTGCGAATAAATCGTTCGATTGTTTGATCGGTGAACGCGCCGTTTCGGATTCATTGTCGTTTAATTGGATCTGATGGCTCCCAGAATTTCCCGCGTGATTTTTTCTCTTCATACTCTTCCCCTATCCGGAAATAGCGCTACGACTATTAACGAACGCGTCATTGACGTGGGCGGAATTTTTTATACCGCTTAGGATGCCCCGTGCAAACAGGGGTGCATTTTTTGTCGAGCTCGATTGGAATTAATTCCTTTCGAACAAGCGTGTTAATTTTATCAGTATTTTTTTCTTTTTTTCTTTTATTTGCGTGAAAATTTCACGGTTTGTTCATTGTATTGGAGCAGAAAATAGATTTCTTAGAATAAAGAACGAATTTTCGGAAGAAAGGAGAAAGAGGAAACGATAATTCAACTGCTTGGCCGTAAGTCAAACTTTCGAATGATAACTTCGAACATCTGTTGCAATACTTAGCGAAGCAATAAAGAGTTTAATGAGTTTCACCGTTCGGGCAAAACTTTCCAATGGCCAACCAGTTAAGGGGCTTTAACTTGAAAAGCTACTGGGACTTATTAGACTACAATGATTGAACCGTCGAAGAAAAATTGCCATGAAACAAGATGAATTTGTTTCCGTTCGATCGGAGGTGTAAACGAATAAATAAATAAAAAGAAGTAGACAACTACAACGGAATTGGTTCTTTCAGAAACTCGAGCAATGCACTCGACGCGACACTACTCGGTTCGCACCCCTAACGTTTCCACCCTCTGGCAATTGCTCGTTTGCGCGACGATAAACGGAACGACTTCTCGCTTGGAAATTCCTTTCGACCGGCTCCCGTTGTTCCCAGCGTCCGCATTTTTCCACCAGCGTCGACGAGCTAGCCGAATTATTGGTTTGGCAACGGTTCCGGGGAACAGGCGGTAGAATGACGTTGACCTATATTCCAGTGGCATGAACGGAGATTCCCTTACGAAAACTAACGTACCAGCGAATGTACGGGATGGTAGAAAGTCTATTTATCGTACAGAATTTTTAAGCAAAGTATACCTGGTATCGAAACAATGTTGCTAAACGATGGTGAAAATTTACTTCGGACCGTATTTCGTGTTCTGACAATATTCATGGTTTTTGTCGGTTTTTGTCGGTTACACAGTTTCGCGGATCAATATTGAACAATATTTGGCCTTGTGATAACGTTAAAATTACCTTTGCACATCTATGACCTTGCAACAATGTTGCAAATTGATTATTAAACTTCAAGATCTTGTAACAGCTTTGTAAATTAATTTTTAGCGTGATTTTCACTTTCGACAACGCTGTGCCGATAGTTCGAGCTCTTTCTGACCCTGCAGCATGGTTCAAAATTGTTTCCAGCCATTTTTGTTTATCGATACACCGTTGTAGCCCGTGCAATCAATTTGGAATATGAAGGATCGGATGAGCAGCTGTTGTTGTTGTTATCTGCCAAGTAACACGATATTCTGCAGTCGGGTGTAACTTACTTGTTTCGCTTCTGTAAAATATCACCGTTCTTAGCATCAATACAGCGAGTATTTCTGCGATTCAAGCTTACAATTGCTGGAAACCAACGTAGAAACCCGTCTGTGGTAAGAGTCGAAAGAAATTCCGAGCGTTACTGATAATAAGAGAGCGTTTAGCCGTGTCTTGCGGCGTGTATGAAGTCGGCGAATAATTCGAAAGCGCGGCTGCCGGTGCAATATTAAGCGAAATTGCCGGGAATAATATAGGAATTTACATTTAATTTCAAGAAATGGAACTGGCCGGGTCGAAGGAAGAGGTCGCGAGGAAGAGAGAATAGAATACGAGCTACGTGCAACGAATTTCTTTCAACCGGACCTGAATTCGCAGACAATTTCCACGTTGCACGATCGCCGATAAATTAATTTCCCAGGGAACATGCCAATTAACCAGCCACTACAGCTTCTTGAAGTGAATTCTTTTGTTCTTATGTCGGAGCACTTTGAAAATAAACCCACGCTTGTCGAACAGAATTACGTATTCGGAATCGAGGAAATGAAATTTGATACACGGGGTATCTAGGAATTAAATATTCAGAGTATTTAACATTGGGATTGATTTCATGATATGTACAACAGAATTTTAGCAAGCTATGTTCTTCAGCGTATAATTCGTTGCCGTGAAAATTCATGAATAGTATCAACTGCTGTTGAATTCGAAGAACGTTTCTCTTTTCGAATTAAAGTAACGAGGCTTTTCTTTTTAAATTACACAAGTAGGTGTAAAGCTAATGAATCTTGAAAAGCGTGAAAAACGAATTCTAATTGTATAAAGCGTTCACGGTGATATTAATGGAAACATTCAGCCTCGAAACGCTCTGTTAAAGGTGCAAGCACATTGTCAAGATCCTTAAGAAAGTTTAATTAATGGTTTATCATTCGAATTCCTTTGACAAGCTACATTTTCCAGCATAATTAACAACAAAAGTGGGGGAAAATACATTTTTGACATTTTCGTTCTGAGTCATGGACGATAAAAAAGAAATTCCAACGAGCATTTTTCACGCAAAATGCACTTGCACAGTTCGTAACAGCAATTAAACGATGTTTCCTCGTTTTTCCAATAACCAAATCGTCGATTAAACTTTCTAAAAAAAAAAACACACGACCTGAATAATTTACGTGCTCGTAAATGGCGGTCAAATAATAATAATAACAACAACAATAATAATAATAATAATAATAATAATAATAATATAGAAAAAACATTAATTCGAAAGATCAAAGATGTTAATAAATTTTGCCCGGCTTTCATCGATGCGCACCGGTTCGTTGAACCTGTCGCGTTCAATTTGGCACACTTTGAAATGATCGATGAAAACGAGATTTAAAGCAACGCTTACCTTCTAAACAATGCGCGTTGAATATGCATACACGATTCGCAATTTTCGCCGGATAATATATCGCGCTGCAATTTTCTAGGGTTTCCCTGGTCCCTCTTTCTCTCTATGCGACGGTATAACGTTTGATCGATGATGTTTCCATTCGTATTATCAAATGCATTCGTACGATTGCGTTTTAAAGCTTCACCCCATCCGATCCCAATCGACCCAATATATCTCGTTAAACGAAACGCCGGCTGTCCATGAGTCGAAACAAACACCGATATCGAATGACAAAACCTTAAAAAAAACAAAAAAACAAAAAAACAAAAAAAATACAGAGCAAGCAAAACTGGAAGCTTCTTCACACCTATCGAAGATTCGATCGATTCTCGTTTGTATCCGAGCCGATCCGTAGTGCTCGTAATTGTGCTTCCGACACGGGTTATCCGTCCGTGCTATCATGCCAGCGACTCGTACGCATAAAACACTAATGATACAATCGTGTTCGCAATGCTTCCGGTTGCTATCGTGTATAGTAGATCGTTTGGAGCACGCAAGCAGCGTCACGCGATCATAAAAAGAAACAAACAAAATGAACAAAGGACAAAAAAGTATAAAAAAGAGAACGGAGAAAAAATAAAGGGAAGATGCATGCATCTCGTTCGATTCTTCGTCGATTTTAGGCAAGGAAAAACGAAGAAGAAAACCCGACGGTTAGAGAAAGCGACGAAGATCAACGTACAGAGGAGGAACACGCAGAGGAACGAAGCAGGGGAGGGTTGAAAACGCGTGAAACTGGAATAGAAATAAACCACCGGTCATATCCCATTTGATATTCAACCTCCGGCGTATCTGTCGTGCTACGCTTCCGTGTCTCCTATTCTTCTCGTTACAATGGAACTGCTGAACGTTACTCGTTGATTTAAATTTTCCGGTACATGGGCGTGCACAGCCGCGGTTGAATATCGCTCACCCCCTCCCGACCACCCACTCTACCCCTTTACCTGCCAGCTCCCCTGAGCTGCCGCCACTTTTCGTTCGACACAAAGCACCCCGTCACTTTTGCCGGTCAAAGGAAAAAAAGAAAAAAAGAAAAAAGAAAAAAGGAAAAGGAAAAAGGAAAAAAAAACTCAGGGGGAATGGTAAAAATTGCGGCCACGAGAAGAAAGTGCTTCCTGAAATCGAACCCCTTCCGTTTCGACGGACTAACGATGGAATGAAATTTCGATATTTTTCGCGCCTCCATAACCAGAATAGCGGTACGGTTCATCTTTCTGTGGTTAATTTCTTCCTTTTCCCGTCTCCGCGTGATCCTTTGCCACGACAATCATTAATTGGTTTTCTATTGGATTTCAATGGGTTTCGTTTCTGCCTGTGACTATGGAACAGAGCTTTTTCTTTTACAAGAACGCACAGAATAGTCGGAGCGTTCAACTGGTGTGTTTAAAAATTATAAAGATGGAAAATTTTAAGGGAAGAAAGAGCTGCATTGGTTTCTACGGCGATGGGTAAGATTTGTCTCGTTTCAACTTTATTGAGATTCGATAAAAAGTAAAAGTTGGCTATACGATTTTCGAAAGCTGACTGTAATATTATGTCCAGTAGCTCTCCCGAAGTTCTAGTGCAACTTTCACAATGGAACGCAACAGTTCGCTAGGAATTTCCGTACAATTCGATCCAAGAAATTTCTTTCTCGTAACGATACGAACCTTCGTTTCTGCGCCGTATTTTCCTTTGCAAAGTTTCTTATTTTTCGAAATAAATTTCAAATCCTCCGACGAATAAATAACGAATTTGTCGATATTCAAATGGGTACTACATGATTTATGATTTTTCACAAAATCCTACTGATGCGGAAAATGTCGAGAAATGTAATTTAAGAAATGGAAACCTCGTTATATCGTCCACGTACCGTGGAACACGTACCGGACCGCGTCACTTTAGCCGGCCAAAGGGACAACAGAGAAACGCAGGGAGAAAAAGGGTGAAAGCGTATTCGTGACACGGCGAAACTGGACTCTCCGCTTCATCTCCATGAGAAATTAACGACGGACGGGCTTAAAAATTCGGATTTAGCCGCGGCTCGCTGTCTCCTCGGGAAAATTACGTTCCAAGAATGGAAATCCGCCGCTTCGAAGGGTTAAATATCTTTTAATTATTCTATTCTCGGCTAGAATATTTCTCTCGATTATTAAAGAAATTCCTGGAAAAAATATGATCGCGACCGAAGTAATTTAAAAGCATTTTTTTGAAGGAAATTTGAAATTTAACGAGTTGTATTAACATAGGGCCGTGGAATTCTTAAAAAATGCGGAAAGCATAAGAAAATATTTAAAGAAACTAGCACAAGTTTTTTCCAAGAGTCTTAATGAAATCGTAAGTAAGCATTTCTACTCGTAATTGACCCAAAAACATTTTAAGAAATTCGCCAAAAACGAATTACAGAATCTCCAGAGAGAACAGCTCTCGTAAATCCGTTAGAACGACTTCCTTTTTACAGGAAGATCTTGTTCAAATTGTCGAAAGAAATTCAAAGACTTTTATCCGCTTCATATTTCCGTGGTTACAACACGAGTCCTAATTACAGGAAGTTAACTCGCTTCGATAATTGGGTCCGCGTAAAATCTCGATTAATCTCTGCGAGATACGACGGTCGGTTCATTTCCAGAAATACGTGTCCCTTGTCGACGACACGGCCGATTCTCTCTTGCTCTCCGTCAGAGACGTCGAAGAATTGTGCTGACATCACTGGAATATATCATAGCGCGAGGAAGCGAGCGTATATTGGCACCGCCGTGGCGAGAATGGTGGCTGCCACTGTCACGGAAGCGGAGGCAGAGGCAAGAATTTAGTTTTGGTGAAACGGAAGACCTGGCCGTAATGAGTTTCCTATTAGATTTGGTTGCCCTGGTTGCCTGGCAACCCGCTCCGACTTTCGATTCCTCTGCCTGACCACGCGAGCAAATGCGATGCACTTTGCTTTTCTTCTTACATGTTTTATTTTTTTCTACCTTTCTATCCGAAGAGATTTCCAATGGTTACGCGATCGTCCAAGTGATAGGTCGAATCGTTGAAAATTTAACGATTGATCAGATCGAAACAAAATTCCAGACTTGGAATAAAACATCCGGGATAAAGTTTTCTAAACAGCTGGTCGAATCGAGAGGGTTAAACACACGGTTGAATTATTTTGCGGGCAATATTACACTGTTCCCAACGAGCGCGTTTCCTGTTGTTGGATAGAGGCTGGAACAACAGGCAGAGTTCGAGGAACGAGTAACTAGTTTCACCTGACTCTCTGACTGAGATACACAGTCGCCATGCTAATGACTGCCGCCGTCTCATCGACGAGGCTTGTAGTCCACGTTCGCGCACCCCACCGTTGCCAACTTCTACACGCACGTAATTAAGGGAGCGTTCGAAGCGCTAACGATCGGTTCGCCTCTGTGGTATGCCAGCCAGAGCTGCTGATTTTCTAGAAACTGGGTGACAAAGTTTAACTCGCTGATGCTCGTCAAGGGATCGAGATTAATTCGACCGCCCCTTCCATGGAGGAGACGTTGTCTGTCGGAATTTTCTTCGTTCGAGCTCGTTCTCCGGATGACGAGGGTGGTTTCTGGACGGTGTCTGGTGGAATTTCTCGATGAGGGTTGATGGGCCGTTGAAACATTCGAAGGACATCGAGGACGAGAGTTAGGGTTAGGTATTTAATCGCAGAGAAAAATTCAGAATTCTATTTTCTAGCGAAATATGATAGAATCGGAATAATAATAATAATAATAATAATAATAATGAAAAAAGAAATCACTTACCTAAAATACCGAGTCTGTAATTTATAGTGACGACGACGACACCCCCGTAGCTCGCCAGCACGCTGCCGTCATAGGGGTTACCGCTGCTCCATTCGTAGCTCTCTCCATGCACGAACACGATCACCGGGTATCTCCTTCCTCCTCCGTCCCTCGCGCCAGCTGTAATCAATAAAATTATCCGCTGATCGATCGGCACCGCTGACACTTGATAGTTCGCATCGCGCATCCTTAAAGATCCATTTTTCATAGGCATCGCTCTATACGTATATTTTTGACGTTGCTGTAAAGAATTATCGACGAGTTTCTCTACACGGTATAACGAATCCTCGTATCGGAAGTTTAAGTGCACACGGTTAATTAAATGAACAGTGGTGTTGCTGTAAAGAAAATTCTATAAACATCGAAATTGCGACTCATCCGGTGGGTAAATGAAAATGTTTCTGAGGCAAAACCGAACGTATCGTTACGAGTATCTGTTCGGGGTAAAAACAGCAGCATTAGCTTGGTCGTTTCGATGTAATGGCCGGCCTTCAGAAAACATTAAAGTTCCAGCAGCGTGCAAGGCAAACTCTCGATAAAGCGCACGTAGGTAGCTAAATTGCGCGTTGCATTATTGACCGGTGTGTTGTAACGTCGAAATGGAATTGATCCCATAATCATCGACGTCTCTTCTTCTTTGTATTCGCGATGAACGTTCAAGGGAAAAGGGAAAATTGATTGAAAGAGACGCTAATTTGTTGTAACGTGTAACGCTTACGTATTAGAGGATAGAATCCTTGGAACACAAGTGGCCCGAACCATTATCTGTCTGGCGACACGCAACGTATCGCATTCAAGGTAATTAAAACGAGGGTTCACGAACGCGAGCTGAGTACGTCAATCGGATTTAGTATGCTAATATGGGACTGGAACACACGTGAGTATGATCGCTGCGGTGGACAGTAGCCTAGGTCATAATTCAACAAATCACGCGTTACCAGGCGTCCCTGTGCGAGCAATAGCGTTTAAACGATGCGATTCGATTTCCCTTCGTTAGGATCGTCGTTTACCCGTCATGTTTTTCCTCCACAAATTGGTTAACGCAACGAGAAATCGAATCCTGTACGCGATGGAATCTACGGAATAATCTGCTACGGTTTCGTTATGGCTTTAAAAAAAAAAAAATGAATTCGGTATGCTGGATAATTTGGAAAGCGGATCGACTTTCTTTTGTAGCAGCCCGTGATATCAGCTCAACTAGATTTCGTGCCAGAAAAGTTACAAGCGAAGAAACAGAGCTGATTAAATATTTAATTCAACTACTTCTCTCGGGCTTCCTTCCTCCTTATTAAACGACTTGCTTCTACTAGAAAAAAGAAGACATTACAGAAAGAGCGATTCGATTCGTCTCTTCGTAGCTTTTAATAAAAACGGGAACGCTGTCTACTAAACGACGCGAACACGCGATATTCTTCCCTTTTACATTTTCCCTGCATTCTCAACTTTTCTCTACCGAACCGAACAAAGTTCCAAAGGGCGAAGAAACGATTAGAATAAATTTCTTCTCCCTTGTCACTTCCATGCAACGTTTTATCTTCCACTGATAAAGAGCAAACCTTCGTGATAGAACGGTCAATAATTAGTTTAAACAGATTCAATTATACTTCCAGTTATTAAATCAAAGCATCGCAAATGAAAAAGAGAAATATTGTTCAGCGATGAGTTGCGCGACAACGCGAGTGGTTCGTTGTAAAGTTGTACCCTTGAAGACGGAACGACGTCTGCTGGATGCGCAATAATAAGTAATTGTCCGAAGAAACCGGAAGGGATAGCGAAGAAAGAAGAAAGGGAAACATCGCGGGAGTTAATTTCATCTAAATGAGAACTCTTAATGAAATGCCCTTCTGATAACTCGACTTTTACGTCTGTAATTGTCCGTTTTATAATGTTCCGTTTCTTACAAAGTTCTACTCTCCTTTCACTTTTACCATTCCCCTTCATTTTTCTTTCTTCTTTAAGACATATTTTCTTCTGATTGCTTGGCCAGTTACTCGAACTCACTTTTTTATCCCGGTTCTCCTTTCTAATATTTTACCTCCTAAAAATCGTTCGTTGTTCCCTCTTGTACGGTTGCGTTTCTTCGAGAAATGCTATCCCAAGACCTGTACTTTCGAAATATTTCTCAGAATGGACCGTGCGAGGCTTTGCACGAGATACGTTCTCTGCTCAATTTTATAGGGTGCTTTATTGAACCATGTTTTTTGTGCTCATTACTTTGCCGTTTTATTGCGCAACACCATACGGATAAGAGTTTCTCTGTTTAAAAGAAATTTTATTTCAAGAAGAAATTTAACACGAGTCGAAAAATCAGATATAAATTCTGTCCTTTTTCATTTATATTCCGCTCCACCCTTTCCAATGCCGTACTCCGTGTATCCAAAAAGCTGTCACGAACCAAACATGAGACCATAAACGACATCAATCATCTTTCATCCCGACGAAAGATGGAAGTACACGTTGAAGAAACATTACCGACGGCATAAGAAACAACCCTATGGGGGATGGATTTAATCGGTGAGTAAATTTGTTCGATCGAAAGTTTCCGTGCGATAGCTTGCCCGATCCTTGGGATCACGATGCATCCAACATTTCGCGGCGTGTCGGCGTTAAGGCGTGCGCGGGACATTCGATTTTATCGGGTGCGCGCGATACATTATTTCAGCCGGTGAATAAATTTACCGGAGCACTGTCAATATTTGATACGATGCGCAAACAATTTCATGTGCCGGCAACGCCTCTAACGTACTTTACATATTCATAAAGCCACACACTCCACAGTTTCATTGGGGGTCGCTGAACGGGAGTGCTATCGAATCGCTTTATTTTCGAGATCATTCTTTCTCTGGTGTCTTATTTTCTATTTTTTGTTTTATTAAAAATATTTTTTTTCTTCTTTTACTTCGTTAAATAATAGCTATCGATAAAAAATAAATAAAATATAATTAAATAAAAAAAAATTGGACCGTTCTTTTATAACATTAAAAAGAAATCATTCATAAAAAGATTTCCATTTAATAGAAAACGGACAATGATTTGTTACATTATTGATAGATGTTCGAAAACAAAAGGCTTGTTCCATGGCACGACGATTGTTAAAATACAAAGGAAACCTTTTTCTCTCTGGGCCGCCTCAAAGTCGCGCGAGCTTCCGTCGAGATCGTGTTTCTTGATAAAAATGGCAACGTATCTCTAAAAAGATTTTCTTAAGAGGGCCAGAGTTTGGACGTAAGAAAGCAGAAAATGGAAGAGATACGATCGAACTCTCGGGGTTCCGAGGCGAACTCAATTTCTAAATGCAATGTCGTCGCTTTAGCATCGCACGGGATTTCTCCTTGGGAAACGTGTTGCGAAACAGATTACAGTTGTTCGATAAATCATCTCGAGAGTATTTCAACTCTTTTTTGCGTCATGGATATAAAAACTTCCATTTCGTAAAACTCGGATAATTTTCAAGTCTCCTATAAAGCGAACGAATACAAATATCAAGATTCAACTTCTCGAACGAGCAAGTTTTCCTTTTGCAGACATACTTGTTCTTTACGATAGACACTGAAAGTATCAATTGTGACGACACTTGGTGCATTTGCGTGGCTTTAGAGCTTTTCAAGTTGTTCCACCCCTTATTTGGGGGGAGTTATGCAAGACAAGAGAAGCTACGCATAGGGGCAAGAGGGAAATTTTTATAACTTCCGAACCGAGTTTCATAAATCTCGGAAACGTTGTCTCACGGAAGTGGTTTCGTCGCCGTGGTAATCGTTCTGCGATTTGCATTTTACGTGTTGAACGAAAATCTTAGCTCACCTTTTTCAGACCAGCAAAATATCTTTCGTTTTACGTGCTACATCGGAATATTCTTTTACGTTGTTTCGAAGGTGACGCTCTTTTAAATTTCTTACAATTTCTCATCATTTTACGCGCGTGGATCGAGGAAGAAGAAGAATAACTCGTTTATTTCGGTTTACTTTTTTACCCGTGGGTAGGGATCAGAATTCACGGTATCCCCTGTTTTTCGTAAAAGGCGACTCAAAAGGGGAGGGGAGGGGGGGGGGGAGATTCATTACGTAGAGATCGTCGACAAAGCTTGCGTAGCAAGTCTTACCATAAACACAAGAGATTTCGGGTGTTGGTTCAGAAATCAGCTGCTAGTCTAGGAAAACTTGTAGGAGCTGACATCGCCCAAAGCCCTACGGCAACATCATACTTCACCGCAGTGTAAGGCAACGATCTCCGTTCCGAATTCTCCTGGTCCTCTAATTCTAAACGGTACTAACAATTCGGTGCGGAATATTCTGGTCTGTCACCGGGTGCCAAACTATCCGGCCACAGCACTGTGCTTTACCCTCGGAACAATCGGATTTCGTATGCAGTCTGCAAAGCCGCGTTTTCATCGACGCGTCCTTTCCGCTGAACGAGCTGCGGCCGGGCCCCGACAATGCAGCCGCGGGAATATTACGAGATATAAACTGGACTAACACGATGTAATTCTGCTTAGCATGCTAACTGCGTGTTCGCCTGTAAGTCCGAGCGGAGTGTGGCCATCCTTATCCCGGAAACAATCTGAAACTGCTATACGTACTACATCGCTGTTTCTGTCTACCTTCTAATATCTCTCTTTGTGCCCCCCCCTCCCCTTTGACCACATGCCCTAGTTATACACGCTGGAAAGAAATTGTGGCGGGATAAGTGGATTTGAGAGGGGTGTTTGCGAATTCTTCCTGACAGAGTTTGAAAGGAGATTCGATCATTGTGTCCTTCTTACCCCTGATCGTTGTTTGCTCCACTTTCTTTCTATTCCACGTTTTCGAAGAATTCCCCTTACCACGTGTTCCTCGTAGATATGTAAAATAATGGGAGGTTGTTTTCTTTCATTCTGGAATTTTCTTCCTGGGGTTCTTTCTCGGTGATATCTTGGGGAATATTTATGGGAATTAAGAGTATAAGAAAATAAGAAACTTGAACGAGAAAACAATTTCTTTCGTTCTTTTCTTTTTTCAACCAAATGCATCGAACACGATATTTTATCATTGTAAACATCTCTGGTCTTTTGTAAACCAAAAAATGCATCCTATACCCTGTTATGGTTTACGCATTGATCGTCGACACGCGAATATTAATGAATGCACCTTCGGCTCTGGATTACACGCGACGGACCTGCGTTTGAAAACGAGACACTTCAATTTTTTCAATGGAAAGGGAAAAAATCGGTGGTTGCGAAATGGAGGTGATGGAATTACCGGTCCAACAAGCCTAGGGGAAGATCCGGCCGATTGTTTTTCCGGAATCCTCGGGGGTGGTTTCCGCGGAGCGACCTACATTTCGTTGGTTCGCCGACACGTCGAAATACAGAGACGTTTTCCAGCTCCTGTGTCCTTCGAACAAACATCAACAAGATCCGTGAGAAACGTTGAGATTTTTCCAGAATTTTTTTGTAGTCGAGGGAATGAAACGCATTTCTTTCTTTCTTTCTTTTTTTTTTTTTTTTCAGTTAAACAAGTTTCAAACGAACCTATCGATTTTTCGTTAGAGTCACGAACATCGATCCTTCTTTCTTCCTTTTTTCATTATTTTACGAGGAAAAACACCTCGATGAATACTTTGAGAATGTTAACGATGGACGATTCGTTTCACGCGGTGTTTTTCGCTATCGAGAAAATGTAAAAGAGTATCGACGTCTCTTTCAGAGGTTGGTTTCTGTTTTGTCGATAGGGCGGGGGGGGGGGGGGG
>SMSQ01018559.1:315916-426672 GCA_019453375.1 Ctenoplectra terminalis | reverse complement strand
GGGGGGGGGGGGGGGGGGGGGGGGGGGGGTATGCGAATTTTTGGGAACAGAAATGAAATGCAGATCAATATATGGAAAGAGGAAAAAAAACGTTTCGTGCCGCGAAACAAATTCGAGCGCGATCGTTTGAAGAGAATTCAAACGCTTTTGTCGAAGCCATCGCCTATGGGGAAGAAAAAACCGGATGGTTATATGTTATCGCGCAGCTCGATGCTTGCCAAATTGACTTTTCACTCAGAGTTTGACGAGTTGGAAATGAGTTTCTTGATCGAATGCGAAAGCACCAGTCATGCAATTGTTTTCTTCCACAATAGAAATTTGCAGAAACTTGTTAGGAACAAAAAGAAAAAATGTCTTTTTTGCATCGATACCAAGATAGCAGGCAGCCTCTTGTCGAAAGTACTTGGACGAACGATCTTCTAAAATGCCAAGGCGACGAGAATTAGGGGGAGCGTTCTGGCCCATAACCACGAAATGGCAGACAACTTTGTTCGTGGCGCAAGACACGATCGATCAAAACTCATGTTTTCGCGATCTTCCATCGTTCTCGACGGGAGAACATGAAACGAGGTAACATATGGTCGGCCATCAAGGTCAAATGAGCGGACTACAGAGAGAATGAAATGGAAAAAACGAGGGGGGTGGAACGTTGTTTATACGAACATGATGCACGAGGGTTATTTGGTACATTCTGGAAAGGGTACTGACGAAACTAAGCGACGCGTTGAGCAACGTTGTGCGCTGGATTCTCTTCCGTTGCTTTTCGTCTCCGACAAAAAAAAAAAAAGGACCAAGAGGCATCCAAGAAAATATTAACATTTTTATTAAATATATCGCGCATCGGAGCTGAAAGAAAGAAGTCGACGCGGTGCGCCTCCGTTAATCGAGTTACACATTCCCATTTTTGCATGGAAATTAATTAAACCCGTCCCTCTATCAATTTACACCACTTTACACCATCGCAAAAATCTCCGTTAAACGTTCAAAATTACATATAATACTTCACTAAAATAATCAAGTAATAAAGTCGCTCGACACCGAAAAACTCCAAGTTCTAGCCACATTTTCACGAGGCAAGACCCCCAAGAATTCTCCACGAAAAAGATCTCGAGCGGCTCGTTCATCCTCGAGCATACTCGAGCCATTAATTAACCAACGCATTATAAAATCCCTTCCCTCGGTTCCACTCTGCGAAAAGGGGAGTCAATTTCTTTTCAGGCGGGGCAGGTTCGTGTGAACACTCGGTGTAGGTTTCGAGCAAGCTGAAAGCCGTCTAGGAAGCCCGCACGGTTAACGGTAAGCTTAATCGGACAATGAGCCGCGAAAGCAACAAGGCCGGTTGTGGCTGTAATGCAGCACTCTATGCCGCAGCCTAGGTAGTGACACGGCTAGGATTATGGCGTTCAGATAAGGACGATGATGGCGCGTTTATCGACGTTGCGATCTCCGTGTGTGTATGGGAGCGGAGCAGCGTGTTTGCTGAGATAACGCCACCTTCGTTGTTTCAACGTCGTTACAGTTGTAAAAATAGGGGTTGCTCAATGGAAATCCGTCGAAGACGATCACGAGAGGCAGGAAGAAGAAGGGAAGAATTTGCTACAGTCTTGTTTCATAATTGTAGAGTCGGTGGGTGAGAAAGATCGAAGATTTAGGAAAGTAATACCGAGAAACATCATAGAGGGTGTATAGATGGGCCTGGAAATTATACCATGATATATAACACTGAAACTCGCTCAGGTCGACAAAAGGCCAGGGCGAATAAAGGAATCGATGGAGTTTGAAATTTGGATGGAAGCCAATTTACGATCGCGAGAAATATGGAACGGGAAGATTTACAATTGCGTAGCGTCGCTGACGTCGACAAATCGCTGGTGATACTGAATAAAAATTAAATAAAGGTGCCTAGAGAAAGATGAAAATATTTTAATATCTAATGGATGTTTGAGCGAGAACATTATCTTTCGAATTTCGAAACGAAGAATTCTCCGTGAGACTCGTGTACCATTCTCCTTCTTATTCCGCCGATGTCATCGTCTGCAATGCCTTCTGGCAGCTTTAGAAAGATGGAAGACAAGCAGTGGGGAGCGTAGGGACGTCAAGTTTTCTGGGGTGCGCATTTTCACGGCAATCGCGGTAATTTCCCCGAGGATAGAGCCCTGCTTTTTCGCGCTCGCCGCCGTCTAGAGCCGGCTAGACTTATGCTAATTAAACCGAGTGACCGCGTTGAAAGGAATAAACGGGAAAGAATGAAATATGTCCGCCTGTTTTGTCCGAGAGCGACGCCGGTCGAGGCTCCATCGAGTGCCTCGAGTCTCCTGATTCTGCTTAATGGTCCTTGTGAAAATATCTCTTCGATTTTAAGTCAAAGGAAGGCAAAACATACTTCTCGGATTAATTTTGGACTTGGTCTGTGCAAATTGGTGGATTATGATTAAATTGTATCTTCTTTACATTTTTGTTAAGGATAGTTATAACTGTTGAATAATTTAAAACAGAGAACTACAGGCAAGAAATGGCTACGTTTGGCAACAGCGATTAACCAGATACAACAATATAGTATCCAGAGACGCGGTTAACTCCCAATTGATGTAAAAAGCCGGAGCTGAACGGAGTGAAACGGTTCGCGCATGGTCAATATTTTAGTCGGCCAGAAAAAGTCCGGAAAGGCTCGTAATGAAATTAAATTTCCCGGCTGGCTACGTTCGTGCGAACCTGCTACCAATTGCACGAGTTACCGCTTCCGTTTTCGCCCTCATTTCCACGTGTATTTTAATTGCGCCAAGACGAAAAGAGCCAGGGAATTAAATAGGAAACCATGGCTGAAATTACATCGCAGATTCGCTTCCGAGTTGAAATCTAACACATCTCCGTTCATTATTGTTATTTTTCTCTTATTTTCCAGTTAGCAGTTTTTACGAAACGTCTATTAGTTTACGAACCTTCTTCTTGTAACGGCACCACCTATGATTTGGTAAAACGCCTATGTACAGGACTGGAAATCGAATTTCCGTGGATAAACTGTTGCGTAAATAATTTCGCAACTTCAGAGCTGGAAATAGCCGCTGCGTTTGGAAACATAGCTTCGCGAATGAAGATTAATCTTGCTTCCGTTGGGAAATACATTCGATAAGCTGTGAGAGACAGCAGCCCAGGGCAAGGAACAGAGAGGCGGAAGTAATTCTTTATTTAAATGTGGAGTTTCTTCCGCGGTGACCGACTTTCTTGCTTCAGCAGAAACAAATTTTGTAGACAGAGCCGTACAAAGAAAAGGAACGTGGAAATACTGAATGTTTCTCGTAACGTAGAGCTTCCAACTTCACAAATTATTAGATTAGCGTTTCATTTTGTAACAGAACGTAATGCAACACGTACAGTTAAATCTTGTGCCATGTACTCCAAGTTTTACACTATTTTTCCAACGACAGAATCTTAATATCGCTTTCGTTGTTGCAAGTTATTACTGGAAAACGATGCCGACGAAACGTTTTCTTCGCGCGCACAAACGACACCTACAAAGCATTCGATTTGCGGAACGAAACAAAGAGACGAGTAAAGAGCTAAGGATCGTGTCAAGAGTCGAAAGCAAGTTCGTTTCTCCAATACTCTTCCTTTAGAGTCGAATGACCCCCCGATTCGTGCCTCGAACGTATCTTCGTGCGTCGCTGCCATCACCAACGCTGGCCTACTTTCTTATCATAATTGTCCCGCCTTAGAGCCTTTATGATCCGGTAATGCCATCCAATCTGCCGCGATTACTCTTGTAGGAGCCACGAAATTGAACGAATTAAGGTACACGTCTCTGGCAGGGGTTGAAGGAGTGCCACCCTTCGTCCTCTATCCGTATCTTTCATTTACACGAGCGCGTGTACGGCTTCTCTTACGATCTCCAGGCTTCTCTTTCTCGCTTCCATGCTGCTTGGAAAGCTATACGAGTGGCATAAATTTAATACGGTACACGCCAAGGGAGGTGCCATATGTCCGACCCTGTTAAGGTTGTCTCTCTCGAACCCGTCGCGCATACTTTAGCCCCGAGCCCCTCTTCTCTTGACTCTCCGAGTGCCTTATCCCTTCGTAATGTTAAATTAAATAATTTATCGCGCGTCCTAGCGTGGGCCGACCCGGCCAGCTAACCGGTCCCTATGATTTACGCTGAATCGCAACGGTGAAAAGACCTTGTGGCTTGAATTTATTTGGTTAAATAATCAGGTTCGATCGGCAAGGGGTGAATAATTGAATAGGAAGGTGAAAGAAGAAAGTCATCGACCTCTTCCGGATGGTGGAGATATTGTTGCAGGAATGTTGAGCATTGTTGACTTTTTGTAGCACTTTTTTTTTTATTTTATCTACACTGTTAGACAGGAAGACATGGTTCAAAGTTAATTCGAGATTGACATTTGTTCGAAGGTAATAATAACGTTTTCATTGCTGTTTAAAAAGTTCCATTTTTCATTTTCCATGTCAGAATTGTTCTCGAAGATTCTCTCTTTTAATTACCCAATAATCTCACGCAACAACGAAAGACTGACGATATCGTATCCCAGCGCATCCGATCCTCTCCTCTTTATTGTTTACATTTCTCTAGGTGCACCGTTTGCACGGTGGTGTGCTTTTGGGAAACTGGATCACTGCCGGGGTCGGAGCCGTGGAGGGTGTACGAATACGGCGACAAATGGAGATTATTCGGGGCTGCGAACAAGGACGCGACGATTCCTTACGATTTTCCAAGTCGTTGCCATCTTCCCCGCCGAGATAATCTTTCGCTCGATCTCGGGGATTACCGTTAACGCCCGCTACCCGTTTCTGCAGTTTAAACCGTCGACGAAATACTCCGCATCCGGAGGCAAGAAAAGAGGGTTCCCAGGGAAACGGAGGCCACTGAACTCTTCACGCGTAACTCT
Organism: Ctenoplectra terminalis; assembly: GCA_019453375.1. Classification (NCBI taxonomy): domain Eukaryota; kingdom Metazoa; phylum Arthropoda; class Insecta; order Hymenoptera; family Apidae; genus Ctenoplectra; species Ctenoplectra terminalis. The sequence goes on along the minus strand of SMSQ01018559.1, from coordinate 421,774 downwards.
ATGCATTGAAATTTAGTTACGCGCGCGCGAACTTTGCTCTGTAATTGGATTCGCGCTCGCTCCAGCTTTTCCTTCGCGCGAGAAAATGGGAAATTTTATTGATTCTCGGTTTCTCGGCACAGAATCTTGAATCAAGACGGTCCGTGTTTTATTTCATTGTGCGATTCTGTTTTCTTATTCGCAAGAGGAGAAATTTTTCTAAAAAGTTATCTTTCTTTTCGTCAAATGCTCTTTCTTCGGTGATGCTGAAAGACACGAGATCCTATTACGCCAGTGTTAATTCCCCTTTTTGACGATTTAACGCGCGGTTAAGCGTTTAGACTGGTTAACCGCTGGAATTTATGGTCGAGTCGCACAGGTCCCCGAGATTCTGTGGTGAACTTTGCGACTAACTGTGAGCCGTGATATTCTGAGGTGGATCATCGTCTCGTTAAGTAGCATGCACGAGAATTTCTATGCCGAATCGTCCGTGGATTTTCATTCCATTTTGGATACAGAAGTTTGAAGCACGCTTTTTTTCGCTTCTTCGCTAATAAATTGCATCAGTTATAAGTACAACTTGGAAGGAAAAACAAAACTTGCTTAACGATCCTTCGCCAGGTTCTAGAATTCTTCTTTCTCCTTTAAAAATAACGCATATTTCGTGAATCCTCGACGGCAAAAGTATGACAGGTAAAATGTTCCTGATTGACGCTTCCTCTGCCGATGCCAAAGACGTCCAGTGTAAAAATGGCTGCAAGGAGGATGCAATTCCACCGTCTGTCTTTATCTCCCTCTCTGTCACGAGTTTTAACGTTTTTCTAGCCACCATTAAATTTTCAATAGCGAGCCGTGCTTTTTCTTTCCCGGCGTCGTCTCCGGGGCATCGCGGGAAATCGAATTAAATCCTCGCCGCGGACAGGATTTTTCCTCGGGAAAAAAGCAGAACTGAGAGAAAATACTTGGAAGAAAGCGATGTCACCAACTATCTTTAAGTTGGCCGTCCTCGTTGTCGCCGCGGAAATGCTTCTGGAATTACATTCGCGGCTTGCTTTGCTGTACTTTACTTTCTAACAATTTTCACCAACAAAATTGGTCATTATTTCTTCAATGTGTCTTCGCATTTTCGCAGCAAGCGTGTTTCGAATATATTCGATTTCGAGTGACACAAAATTGGAGTTCTAGGGAGGCATGATCGAACGAGGGGGAACATTCTACCGTTCAGCCGTGACGAATCGCAGAAAAGCTTGCTCTATCTCATCCGAATTACATCGTTTGGTTGCCGAATCACCGTAAGCCTAACGACTAGCGAGATAAAATCGAACGAACGTTTCATCGTGGTTAAACGACCAGGTTTTCGTCGATTCGGGGGTGGTAACGGACAAGATCGAACGACACTGGCCAATAAAGCGTAAACGGTGGCCAAGATATTACCGGCTTAGAAGCTTTAAACAAAATTAGTCAGCCATTTCCCAACGGAGCGGCGCTCCTGGCTAAAGGAAAATTCGGAGGACGCGCGGAGAGATCAATTTCGCCGTAGTTTCAAAGTGAAGCCTATTAAATTCCGGGGCCACGTCTCTGGAGAGGCTCAAAGGAGCACGGGCCTGGCTACACCCTCTCTCTTCTCTTTACTCTTCGTGTCTCTCTTGGCGTACGTATAAACACGAGATTGCCGCAACGCCTGCAGCAGGCAGAGAGGAAATTTGTAATCGGATAACACTTCGATATAATTGCTGCTGCATACCTGCCGTTGTTATTTACTTATCTAATGGCGTTAACGCTCGCTTAATTTTGTGGAAGTTGAAAAACTAGAAGGAGATTTCTTTTCAAACAATCTATCATTCATCGTTTGGTAATTTCTTCTAACTTTTATACTTTTCCTTTTTGCACTGCTGGTTGAATCAATGGGTTGTTATTATTATTTATCCGTTGTTAGTCAAGGAATATTTTTTTATAGATTTCACGAATATAAAAGATCTTTCGGTGCCTTTTTTATTTATATATATTTTTGAGCGTTTACCGTGATGTTCGAGATTTGAAAATTTTAACATTTATTTTTCTTCTCAGACGTATTCGGTTCCCATTTATTTCTATGGTACTTTTATTTCCACCGCTTCTATCCTGGTCCAGCCACATTAAAACCGTGCGCTTTGTCGAGTCTCGTTATACGAAAAATTCTGATGCCGTACCACCATTTCGTCGACTTTAATCACTCCGCCTGCCTCGATTTCATCAGTCTTCGATGTCGATCGCGTTCCTTCTCATTTACTCGATAATGCACGTCGAGGAAGAATCAATTTTTCGTCGATCGGTGAAATAGAATTTGTTTAAGACCATTGTTGCGGCTACAGGTATATCGTTCGTGCGCCAAGTTTCTATAGCGAAAAAGAAATATGGACGAAACTGACGATAGATAAATATTTAATGCCACGGAACCACGTAAAACTGTTTCATCGTAGTTTCCGAAGAACATTTTTCTGTACACTTGTACGTTACCCTTAAAAATTCTAAAGTACACATTAATTAAGCTCTACAATGAACTTGCACTAATCGCTGTTTGTCTGGAATCCTTCAATCTCAATCCTTCGACACTGAACTGTATCAGCGTAGAAAAAAAGATGATTTTATGAGCCAAAAAGGGAGCGAAAAATGAATAAGAGAGGCGATGTTGGAGACGTCACGACGAGCAAACGCGTCGACAACGAACCGACAGGACTGCAGACAAGTGGAAATTCAAGGAGGCAAGCAGCCGGAAAAATGGGAACCTGGTCCGGTCGATCGACGCGCTCTTAAGAAGATTACGCTTCCTGTCACCCCCATCATAGAATGGGAAGGGTGGGAGCAAAAACGGCTGTCACCAAGATAGTCTAGCCGCAGGAGGATCCTTCAGAGACTTACTGCCTTACGAAACTCACGCTCGACCACCGTATAGATTTTATGAAACGCGGAATCGTGTATCGCAAACGGATTCTGTTCCATTCGCGATGAAATATGATTCAATTGTTCGTAAAGCAAACTCGAGCAGAATAATCTTCAAAATTCGATCTATTGCATTTGAAAATATCCCGATAAGATTTCCAGACTTAGATTCGTGAATTATACGAGTTCGGAATGACTTGAGAAAATATGAGAATGGTTTCCAAGATGACAAGCGAATCGTAAGCGTCAAGGTGCCAGAAAGAAAGAAAACATTCGGTCAATCAAACCTATTCTTTTTCTTCGCGACGACGTTACACCGTGGACGGCAGTGGCGACGAATAAAGGGAGTCACGACAGGGAGGGGAGGTTGGAAAAATGAAAGGGGCTGAAGAAACCGGGCGCTGATTGCGTTGGCCTTAATGTTACTCGACTCCGCCAGATAATTTGGTCCCCTTTTATCGAGCGTTCCCACCACCGCTACACTTCCACGCGCGTAATCCTAGCCGCATCTCGCTTTTTAAAGTGACTCACGGCTACCACGGCAGTGGCCTCTGGGCTTTCATTCCCTAATGCACGCGCAACGTCCATTCGGTTCATAATTTCGCGAAAATAACACAATATCGCCGAGTGGATCTCTCGAACGACCGCAGCCCCGCAAACTTTCAGTCCAAATCTCCATTAACTTTTTACGGGACATCCCTTCCCGAACCACACCCCCGTCCTCGAAGGGAAACCTGCTCCAGAAGAGGGTAAAGTTGCCGTAAACTTGACGATAATCGTTCTGAACGACTTCGGGGAGCATCCGACCGGAGACATCGATTTTAATTGCAATTCGACTCGTTCGAGGTGGTTCCTTCTTGCCTTCTCGGTTTTAAAGGGGTAGTTGCGTTCTCTTCGACGATCCATCGTGATTTCCGGCGGAAGTTCGGAGGCTGTTCGTCGACCTGGTATTAAAACTTGTAAAACGAACAGGAAAAATGGCTAATCGATCGAAGAAAGAGTTACGACCGATTGACTGGAAAATTAGAGAAGTTTACGCATGTCGGCGAACGAAGTCGTCAAACGTTAGGAAGTCTTCGACCTGTTACCGGTTGTCACAAAACTTTAATTCAGATTGAACGAAGAAGGAAGTAAAATTAGTTGAAAGGGAATCGGTTTATCTTTCGTGCAAAGGAAAGTGTTATACCATTTTTTTTAGTCGGTAAATTTATAGAGAATCGTAATATAAATACAAAGTTTATCGAATTCCTTTTTCAACTTCCTGTATTTTATGGGAGACAATTATGGGCGATATCGTTCGATCAGCACGCTTTTTCGGTCATCCGCGTTATAATTTATCATGCTTTTACGGCGTCTGCTTTAAAATTTTCACGCAAGCCGAGATACAGACGCGGAAAACGGAGTTGACAGAGGTATCGGTGGTGTAATGTTTTACAATATTTGAGACGCTCGAGACATGCAACTTTTACCGAATCATTCCATCGTCGTGATCTATATTTTAAAAATTGCCATCCATGTTTTCCAAGGCGAAAAATATAATTTTTAGAAAGACTGATTTTAATTGCATCATTCATTTTTTATTCTTTATAAATTGTGTTGATTTTCAAGCACAGTAAATGTTCGGTAAACGGTAGAATTTTTCTTTGACTACGTGCCCGTTTAAGGTGGTGTCGAGGAAGTTGCAACGAGCTCTGCGTCTCTGCTCGATCCCCGAAGGAAACTTGCAATTCCGTCCGCGTTCCTAAGTTCTCAACGCGAATGTTACTTCATTCATGTGGGTCAACGCAGCTGCTTAAAGTTGCACGATACTGTTACGAGGGCTCGTCGATGAAACGCGGAGGCTTCATTAAAACCGGAGATAATGAGCTTAGTTCGGTAACTCACGCGTTAGAGATTGTTCAAATTCCTGTTTTTCAATTACGCCGAGCAAGCTAGCTCATTGATGCGAGATTATCGATCGTTTTCAATATCGAGACCTTATTCCATTATCTTTATTTTCAATTAAAAATATCTTTGTTCGATTAAACGTAGAGATTCAATTTGAATTCTCAATGAACGTATACTTCCTTTGTTCTCTTTATAAGAATTTTTCGGAACGAAAGTGTCAAAGTAAAAAATGGTTTACCATGTAAGAAAAATTGATCAAACCAGAAAGCATAGGAGGGTAGTACGTGATTCCGATCGAAACGGTACACCAACGAATAGTAGAAGCAACGATCGTTCGAGGAACGTGTATCGTTCAATCGCACACGTGCAATGAAACGCTACTTGGCTTGGTCCTGCTGTGTACGATACCTCCGTTAAATTGATACCTGTAAACTGACGCAACGCGGCTGTACGAATGTTTTATTTCACGGTTATTTCTATGAAATACGATCCTTATTTCTGCCGCTGTTCCAAGCGTTATTTCACCACCTTTAGTTTCTCGGTGTTCAAGAAAAAAGAAAAAGAAATGCATTAATCCAAATAATTGATCCGCGAAATAAAATATATTTTGATATTAATTAACAACCACGTTCTTCGTTCCATGTATCAAAGATGGAAATTGGCGCAAGAAATGTTATGCTAAAACATAATCGATAGTTCGAATCTCTCAATTCTTTCACGAGTTCCACGTTATCGATCCTCGATGTCCATAATCGGTCTCCTGTTTCACCCCCTTGTCCGAACCACCTGGAAATAGCGGATACGAACAAAACAGCCGGCACGAAGTTAACGCCGAGTTAGCCAGTGGCCAGAGTCGTTCGGAACACCGGTTTGATGTGGGCAGTCTCAGCTTGTGCTCGAACTACTAGCTAATATGTCAAGTCGTTTATCCTCCTCGTGCGTTTGTAACTCTGGACACGTATGCTCGGATCCCGTCTATCCCTTTACTCTCCAGTAGACCACACCCGCGATATTACGTCTCCCTGTTTTTCTTCATCCGTTCTGATACACCGTCTCTATTTTCCGTGTGCAAGAACTGAAATTTTGTCTCCTATTTTAGTCCATTTTTTTTTTTTTTTTCAACTTCTTCGAATCTTTTATCATCTGTAATTTTAATTTATCGAATTGCTCAAGGCGATCACGGTGTAAATTTAATTTGCTTGATTAAAAATTTAATTTTGTTCTTGAAATTAGCAACTCTTGACGTTAACGAAGCGAAATTTGTTTATCTTTATTCCGCTGCGAATGTAATCTTTCTCTTCCCCTTATTTGTCCTTGCTCATAATTCACGTACAGACCGATTTTTCTTCGTTTCGTTTCGTATGTCTTATTTTTCTCGTATATTCTCCATTTACAAGCGCACCTGTTCTCTCTTTCCTTTGTTCTTTTTTCCTTTTTTCGTCTAGCTCCCCCCCCCCCCCATCACCATCCCCCAACCTTTCTACGTTTCTCCAGCTTATGCGTGCGCCCCTGCTTCCCCTTTCTTGTTTGCCCTGTTATTTTCTATAGGTGACGCGCGTATTTTCGTTTCCTCTGTTCCTTTGTCTCTCCATAATCTACGTGTTCACCGACTCCTCGTATCCACCCCTTCGCCCCAAGTTCCTACGTTCCATTCCTTTTCTTCGGATTTACATACATGCACGTGATTTTCCATCGTCGCTGACATTGCTCTCTTTGAATTTTCCTCCATTTATTTTTACCTCCGCGTGTATTTCATTTTTCTTCCTTTCTTTTGCGCTCTGGCTTCCGTGTAGCTGGCTGTCAGTTACCCTTTGAAACGCGAAGATTTGATTTAGGTATCACGATACGAATAAAATATTTTCAGTGGATCTTTTTTCCGTGATAAAATATCACCGTACAATTTTCATTCCTCCAGCAGAGTCTCCAAATGATGTTACTCATTAAAGGGATTTATTTTTTAATCCTTTCTGCTGCAATACGAGATATGGATCAAATTTCTAACTGTCCACTCTCTTCACCCGCGGCAACGGAATCCGAATCGGCTCGCGTCCATAGCGATAGAGATGCGTATCTGTGCTAGCTCTGGCACCGGGATTACCTCGGAATTTTGGTTTATCGCTGGCCTGGGGTCGTCGGGGCTAACCGCACGGGATAAAAGGTCGCATTTCCGCGCGCCACTCTCGCCAACCCACCGCTTGCACCACCTCCGCCCCCTCGAACCGCTGTACACGTGGTGGTTGTTGCCGGTCGTGTAACGAGTGCACCGGACGAAAGACAAACTTCTGGCTGACGATCTTGTTCCTGCTTGGGCATGGAATCCATGTGGTAGAATCGGATTAAACGAACATCGAGGGCTGGCTTTTTTTCGAAAACAAACGAGCAGCCGCGTACATTGAACGCGTTTCACAAGAATCGAGGCCGGTAACGACATCGTCTGCTCGACGAATCGATCGGAACGATGCCTCTCTAATGAGCATCGTTTTTGACGTTCCCGTGGAGGACCAGCTTCATCCTTCCCTGAGGAGTGAGAATAAAAATTTACGTGTTCTCTCTGCTGGTGAAATTTACGGGCAGGATTTAATTTTTCAAACGAGCCTGTCCTACGTTTCTCGGATTTCTACGCTCCACCACTGGTTCCCTTTAATATTCCACTGGTGTGTCAGCCGTGCGGGTTTCTACGTAAGTCGCGAGGATTTCTGTGCCTCGAACGTCGTTCCGCGACGAACGAGACTCGTAAAGAAATGTTGAACATGGGCAAACATGTCGTGAGACTTTTAGAATATTGTCAGCGGAGATACGCTCCGAAACTTGAATATGATTTCAGCTTCTGTTAAATCAGACACACGTTGTACGTACGAATGAAATTCTTTTTTCGATACAAGTGTACCTTAAACGTTGGGAAACGATGCTCGAGGAAATTAAAAAAAAGAAGAACAAAAGAAAATACTTGTACAATATTCGAGGCCCACTCTGTGACAATTTGCAGAGAGAAATTTCGAGTAACATAAACTAAGAATGGAACAATTCACGCGAGACGATCTTAAGATAATGATCGCAACGCTTGGGAGCAATAAATCGGTTGGTTCAACTTGCAAATCGCTTCCTCCTCGTAATTTCTAGGAGCTCGTGTGCCGGCTAAATCAGCCGTGACTAATACGCGAGAAGAAAGGCGTTCTATCGAGCGGACAATCGCGAGACAGCACAGGGGTGAAGAGGGTGCGACATAATCGGCAGCCCTGTCGAAGAATGGGCACTCGTTAGTTTCACGAAACTTCCGGCCTCGCGGCGGCTTTAACATAATGCGCGGATAAATCCGGTGGAAAATTCCGTAGCGGCGGAATCGCGCAATTTAGAGTCCGCGTGCGAACGACGCGGCGAAAACGCTGGCTGGTTAGAGTTGAAGGATTTACAATCGGCCCAAAGGAAGGTGGTCGTTTGCATTCTAAACGAGCGCTCCTTCTGCGCTACTTCTGTGCCCTTTCCGAGCCCTCGTGCTACTTACGGCGCATAAAAACCGGTTGTTTATCGTGATTCGAAATGATTCTTGACAATGAATTCACGAAGGATAACCGAGTTATGGTTTCGGGTTTAAGAGGTAGCGCGAGGGATGGAAGTCTCGGGGTGTACAAGACAATTGGTAAATCAATAGAATAACGATTATTTTTCCGATCGAGGACAAAATTCCGAACCATGCTCCATTATAATTTCACTCAACCTCGCTACTGTTTCGATATATTATACTTCTTACTCAATCTCCAAATGGTTTTAGCGTCACGTGCGTGTCTATCGCACGCCCTAGCTGGCAAAACCGATTCGAAACGAACTTGCGGTTCGAAACGCGAACCTATTCGTAAGTACGATCCGTTTTTCGCGTCCTTCTCATGAACCAGCTCTATCTACCGACCGAAAACTGTCCACGGAATCCGTAATCGGGTGCCGTGATTGTTATTCATCCGTTGCCTCCACTTCCAAACGTTTCCATCCATTACGGCCGGTTTCGAAGCGAAGCAAATTCCGTCTAAGAATATTATATTAGGTCGTATGTTATCTAACCGGTCGGTTTCCAGCCATCGAGCCACTTTGCGGATCATCCCGGGCTATCTTCATCTCACAGAACGACTACATCAACCCCTCTATCTCTGGACCGTTAGTTGCTGAGAGGCACGTGCCCGAGATTTGTAACTGCAAGTTTGAGCGTCGCTTCCGACCGAAGCAGGAACGTTTCCTGGTCCGAGATCTATGCCATTGTCGTGGCAAGGCGATTCGCGGACCTCTTGATTCTATTTTAGGGATAGAAATCTCGTTGAGGTCAGCTAAGACGTTGGAGCGGATCGAAACGGACTGAATTGTGGACCTGTTTACGTGGTGTATAATGTAAAATTCTATGTTTTTCGTCATTTGACATTTTTTAATATTTATGACAAATCACGAAAATTGTTATTCAAAGTTAATTTATCAAGAAGATGACACCCGGGTCGATTTCATATTTAGCCGATCCAACTTGACGGATTTAATGTGCTTTGGAAAAAGAACTAAGGAAAATAACGGACGCTGTGTCTGATGCATGACCGACTCGTTCTACTGGCGATATTAGTCGAGCCGATCCAACTTTATATTTCGATATTCCATTAGTCTCCAGCCATTCTCGGGTAAAGTGTATGCTATTAAAAGTTGTATTGCCCCATTTTATAATATCGTCAACTTGTTCAGTTCATTATTGAAACACGTAACTTCATAAAAATTCCTTCTACATTGGAACCAGTTTAGAATAATTTCAAAGGATTTCCAATTTCTTTTAAACACTTTTATACGCTGAAACGTAACAGAAATCAATTAGATATTCAGATCTGATCCACTATTTGGTTTCTTCGACGTTTGCACTTTCATTTGACATTCTGTTTTCCTTTCAATTCCATTCTGCAACGTTGAATCCAGTCAATCAAAGCGACTCTAGGTAACTTTTTCACGACGCAGTTACCTAGACCGTGAAATTCTAGTGCCTGACTCGACACTGGATCCTCGAAAATTCGCTTCGAGCATCCTTCGACGCGGTTTACGCGACGCACGCTGCTCGTTATTGCATACGGGGTTATCCCAGTATGCACACGATGCTATCAGCGTCGCTATCTAGCGCATTATCCCAGGGAAAGTTGCTAAGGCTAAGTCGGGAGAAACGGCTTAACGTCAGTTATTTCAAGGAACTTCATCAAAAGTTTCCTCATTTGCGTTCGTCCGCCGATGGATTAGATTTCTCGTTATAATTTTCTACTTTGCTATTCCTAGTTAATAAACAACTTATTTGTTCGTTCTGTTCGAAGGTGGTTATCGTAGAAAAAATACTTGGATTATCCTTGATTTAAATTTTCCGACGAATCTGTTCCACATTTTTCATCAAGGTGACAACTATCGGGGTAAAACCTAGTTTTTCTCTGAGCGAAGAAATTCAAGCAATCCCTCGATAGGAATCTTGTTTCAAAATGTCCCTAACGATCGAGATTCGCCGGAGTCGCTGTCACGCATCATCGATTTAAATCGTCGATTCGTCTCCGTTGTTAATATTTAACTAGCCGAATGTAATTTCTTCCCTTGGACGAAGAGAATTGGTGACACGGTTCTAACAAGGCTACGTTAATTACCCCGGTCAATGGTAGGGTGGATCGGACACCGGCTGCGATATCGAAGCCGGCCCGATTAGGGAATATCCACGCTTTGTTACGCGTCGACGGTAAAATTGCATTTCATTTTCTCCTTTTGCCACGAGGCTGGCTGCGAGCTAGCGGAGCGTAGAATATAGCTCGATCAGGCGAGCGCGAGTGATTATTCGATTGAATAATATTGAAGTTCCGTAGTCAGTGGTCGGTACAGTACGGTCGGATGAAATTTCATTCTCTCCCGCGGGCTTCCTCGTCGCCCTTTCACCCTTCGGCGGTAGGCGAGCAAAAAGGAGCAACGACAGTGAAATTGGTCCGAGAAACTGTGTAACGTTTATCTCCGGGAGAAGGTAGTCGACCTTTGCACAGTCTTTCCCTCTCTCTGCTTCATCATTCCCATCCCTTGCACCTTGTCTACCAGTTCGAGTTTTATCCCCCAAAGCTCGTTCCCGACGAATCGTTCGTTAGCTGTCGTCGCACGATTGGCTGAAATCTTTGCAAATAATCAAACACCACTGCGAAAGAGGAAGCGGTCGATTACTGAAATTACGCGATAACGGGATTCCCCGAGTAGAGGGTGAAATCAGGGAGATGAATCGTAGAGTTGGCGGAGGAAAGTTCGGCTTGTTGGAACTGCTCGGGAAGCGTTGTTTACTCGGATATGCTGATCTTAATCGGTAGGGGGTGTACACGTGCGTCTCGACCTCGGAATAACTCGATAGGGGCGCGAATTAACCCTTCTGAGACGAGCTATCGATTTTTCCAGACTTTATCGACGTTGTAATTAGTGGAAAATAATATTTTATAAATTTCTTATATTTTGTAAATTTCACTCTTAAATATCAACCTCTGCAGAAGTATGATTTTGCAATTCTCTGGTGTCACGAGCAGCACGGAACCATCTGCAAACTCGTACAATGATCCATTTCCGACGCAGCGTCTTCAACTTTCCATGGTGTTCGTCTTTCTTCGGTATTATGTTCGTAGTGAACGTAGCGATAACAATGTCCATGGAGGAACAGGGAAGAGAGCTAGGAGGGGATGCAGCTGAATGGCGATTCGAATCGACGACATGTTATCGCTGCGTCAGACAGTTACGTGGAATTTACGCGAGGCGTACAGGGCTCAGAGACTCGAGTCGTGTAAGTGAAATATACCTCGGCTACCCTGCATCGGGCACCGGGGCCATCGTCATCGTCCGATGGCGTTTCATTTCTCCGTCGCGTTTCCTCATCTTTTAATTTTCGATCTCGATGATTAAATCATCGTTTGTTAGATAAACTATAAATTTGTCGTACGGTATAACTTACAATCGGTAAGTGATTCAGCGTTATTACAGTTTCTCGAATAATTCAATCAGACCGAACGCGTCTGACCATCAACGTTCCTTTTCTACTAACGTAACTTCGAGATATACGGATCTCGCTTACCAGTTTAGTTCACCAACAAACTATTTGATCGAATCATCAATACATGACTGTCTGAAAAGATGCGACTCAATGACCGTCCACGTTGTACCTGTTCGTCATGGTGAAGAGGCAACATGCGATCGCACGGACTACGTTCAAACGTTCAGCTTATAGCCGGACAATTTTGCACGTCCATGAGAATATAGCGTTCGAATTTGTCACGGTCCTATCTACCGTCTTTTTGCTCCATTCAGCGCAGATCGACCGTCTAAGCGAGGGGAAAATGTTATCGCGATTCGTGTGTAAAAGCACTATCGTGGAAAACTACACTGGCAAATAGTGTCGTCAAAAAGAAATAGTTTGATCTTTATCGACGCCACTTCTGGCTTTACCATGAAGGCCAGTTTTTGATTTTTGATCAGAATTATCAGAATTATCGGAATTCAGTTTTCGTTTCCATGGATTCTACGTTATCTTTCGAGTCATCTGCCAGTGATTATTTCCCCGGAATGCCTTCCTTGATTCTCCTCTCGCAATTAACTTCCCGTTCCGATATTCAGGCCAGTTCAACGGAACGCGATCAAGCTCATAACTCACTAACAGCACATGAAATCAACCGACTAAAGTCGCCATTTGTGTGCGCTTCACGTATGACGCGCCGACCCCACCCAATCTCAATCGACGTCTGCAAATAGCGATCGAATCTTGGGATCCAGGGCCGCCACGTATCACCTCGATCGACGATCTCGTCCATGACCCTTTTCTCGCATCTTTCTAGAACCAATGGAGACGTGGATTTGCTCGAGGAAGTGTCTGGCCCGAGAAATCGGAAGAAACGCCCAGGAAAAATGAAACGCCCTATCTCCGTGGTGAGTCGCCTGGGAATGCCACGATCTCGAGGGTTGAAGGTTCGACGTGTTTTTTTCGTGCAAGCGGAGCTGTTGGCAAAGCGAAGCGTTGCTGCAGGACATCGAGTGACAATTTTGGTTTAAAAAGAAAAGAATCGAGGGTAGATGCGCTGAAACGAGACAAATTTAAGAGGAGGATCTTCCTTAGGAACTCGTTTCACAAGATTTAGTTACATTTTTTCCCCCAAGATCTTGCAAGAATTTTAGACACACCTGTTTCTTATTTAAAAAAAAATTTTTTTCTTTAGTTAAATGCTTGCGATTTACCATAGAGGCGGCGGATTTTAATTCGCGTCGGACTTAGTTGTGCTTTGTCTTTGAAGCTATCGAATCGGTACTTGGCCACAGCTGGAAAATAGAAGGGTTGCANTCTGGCCCGAGAAATCGGAAGAAACGCCCAGGAAAAATGAACCTATCTCCGTGGTGAGTCGCCTGGGAATGCCACGATCTCGAGGGTTGAAGGTTCGACGTGTTTTTTTCGTGCAAGCGGAGCTGTTGGCAAAGCGAAGCGTTGCTGCAGGACATCGAGTGACAATTTTGGTTTAAAAAGAAAAGAATCGAGGGTAGATGCGCTGAAACGAGACAAATTTAAGAGGAGGATCTTCCTTAGGAACTCGTTTCACAAGATTTAGTTACATTTTTTCCCCCAAGATCTTGCAAGAATTTTAGACACACCTGTTTCTTATTTAAAAAAAAATTTTTTTCTTTAGTTAAATGCTTGCGATTTACCATAGAGGCGGCGGATTTTAATTCGCGTCGGACTTAGTTGTGCTTTGTCTTTGAAGCTATCGAATCGGTACTTGGCCACAGCTGGAAAATAGAAGGGTTGCAGATTGTCAGCGATCAACTTAGAATCGATTACCCGTGGAATTGCGGCACGAGTGGCGGCCTTTCCACTGTCGAGAGCTCTGTGCTCGTGAAACAGGTTAATAAACTTTGTTTAAATTTAAATAGAGGGCTCTGATTCTACCACAGAGTTGTGTGACGAAAGCATTTCGATCAGCCTCGTCGAGGATTAAGGGAGCTCACTGATAGGAGGGAATGTTTTAATTGGTATTCCTGACACGATTTTTTGGTGTGCTTCGCAAAGCTTTATTTATATTTTATACATTTGAAAATAAAACTCTTTCGAATGTAAAATAATTATAATCTCATTTGTCTGGATTCGTTTTCAAAATTGAAAGGTTTCTGTATTTTTTTTTCCATTCATGCGATATAACGAAAATAGGATAGATGTATTTTTTCGCGAGCGTGAAATTTGACGCGACAGAACCATGACAGGATAAAAATTAAAAATTGCAACAGTCCATTCTCCTGTTGAGGGAAATTTATATCGATCATCTGTTAATCAATTTCCATGGTTTTTTTTCGTTATTTCTTCTTTCAGAAGGACCAGAAAAATCAGTTGGTCCCGAAGATAAACATTCCACTTTAAACACTGTTTGTTTTTTCGTTTTCATTTTCCGAGTAAAATGTTTTGGAACAAAACACTCATAAAATATGGATTTAAACATTGTAAATATTTTGATTGTTTCGCTATCGAGAATGTTTGTTGGAATACGTTCATTGAAAATATTCATTTCGAAATGATTGCAAAAAATAGAGAAAAATAGCTCTAACAAAATTCTGTCCAAAAATTGTTATTGATTCGCGATTAAAAATCGTATTTAAATCGATATATTCAAAAATTCGAAATCATCGTAAAGATTCATCAAACTTCACACCCATGATTCTCGTTTAAAATTTTATTCTATCAGGATATTCCGTCTGAATTCTCTCGTAGATCCTCAAAATCAGTTCACGTACCCGAAAATCTCAACTTTCAATCGCCTCGAGAACCAACGCCCAGTCATAAACTTAACAACACGGTTTTCACGTTCGACGCATATTTCGCTAGTTTGGTCGAGCGTATTTTCCGAAATGGCTGCAGCTAATGCATGCCTCGCTCTTTCTCCACCCCTTCTCCAGTGTCTCGTATCGTACCTTGTGCTTGTCACCGGGGGGTTGATTGCTGAAATCTATCATCTTTCGCGATATTCGCTCCTCCTCTGTGCGTCATCTTGCCGACATTGAATCTGACGAGGGAAGGCACGATTTATCGACCGGTAGGCTCGCCGTTGAACTTGTAAACTCTGATTTACGGGCCAATGAAACGTGACGATCTAGAAAATCGGGGCCGATTCTCTTCCCCTTTTCTCGGTGAGTCACCGTACTGTTTCCAAACGCTCGATGTGCCGTGAAAAGGAGAAAACCTTGAAGGGAAATTATCTGAAAAGGGGAGGCTTTATGGAAATTGAGAGATCATCGTAATTTTTGAAAGTTTCTTTTTTACGACGAATAGATTTCGTTCGATTCGTAGAATATAATGCTAAATAGCGACGAAAAAACCGTCGATCAATGTTAGATTGTGATGGTAGAAACGCAATTCACAGATCCGCCGATTTTATTCGTTCGCGGTCTCGTTATTTTGCTCTCGAGAAGCGCAATCTCGCGTGTATTAGATTACTTCGATCGCGTGCTGCAATGTTTAAGGGAGCTTGCCTCTCGCACCGGTTTTATCGCGAATAGATGAAACGCATCGCCAGATGCGTAATCCCTTTTCATCATTCCATTTCCTCTGTTTTCTTTGCCTTTCTCTTTGCATTCTTTCTTCGTCCGTGCATCGTTCGTCAAATTTCTCTTTTCTTCTCTTGCTTCTCGTCCCCTTCTATCGTTGAATTTTTTTTCTCCTTTTCTCTTTTTCTCTTTTCCCTTTCTCTCTTCACTACATCCACCCCCTTCATCCTTGTTTCCCTTACATCTAATCCGATCTCATTCTCTTCTTGCGTCCCTTCTCCGCTCGCCCCCTTTAATCTCCATTTGTTTCTCACCCCTTCCAATCTCGATTCTCTCTCCAGTCCACCTCCCACAGCTACCTGTACGGCCCCACCACCTTTATCTCCGTGTCTTGTTCGCGCAGTTCTATTTAAACCCACCCCTTCCCCGAAGTCGCGAAAGGGAATCGAGATTATCTCAACGGACGCCACCCGGTCACGTACGTCGCTTCTGTCCGTTAATTATCTTTTAATTATCTTGTTTATCTTGGCCGGCAATGGCCCGTGCAACTTGGCTGGGAGAAGCTACCCACTCAGAATTCCGCACTGCGGAGCTGCGTCGTTGGGGAAACTAAATGCGGTCTCATAATTACTCCGAAGACAGCGAGTTTCAACTTTGGTTAACACAGAGTGATTCAAAAGTAATGCAATCTTACCATTCGATAGTTAAAATTATATCATTCAGAATGGCAGAACATTTCTGAATATCATTGGGGTATAAAATATTTACTCAAACACGAGACACAATTTTCTCTATCGAAGAATTATAACTAGTTGACACCCACTTCCATAATGCTTCCAACGTCAGAGGACATTAGCCGACATCGGCTCCGCCCTATATGGACGAATATCTCTCATCCATCAATTCACCCTTCGCATAAGACATACTTCCAAGAAGTCTCTCTCTATGATGATCGGACATTATCCAGCGGTGGAGTGTCCTGCGGTTAAATCTCTCAAGACGGGGACGAATAGGGTGACCAAACGGGGGTGGTTTTTCGGTAACGCACAGAACCGCAACCGGTCGGTAACCAGCCCCCAGGGCTCGATGTCGAAATCATTTTTCACTTTGACGCGGCTCACGACAATGGCCCTGTCAATCCTTACTTTCATACGGATTTGTGGCACTAGCCGGAAAAATACATTATTCATTCAGCTCGTTATTAACTTTTATAACTTTTTCGCGAAATTTATGACACGACTCAACACGTTTCCTGCCTGAACAGGCTGGAAAGAAGACCGAGAGTCTGGGATTTTTCTAAAGGAGACACCGGATCGAAAGAAAAGAAGTTCCCTTTCGAAATTATTTGAACGGAAAATAGTTTCTGGTTGCATCGCGAAGCTTCGGTAGCTCGTGTGACGTTGGCGAATGGTTAAATAACGCGGCAGACATCTGTTGATATTTACTTTGTTGAAATTAACCTTTCGCGGGGGTATTATGTTTGAGCGTGTCTCGCTCGTCGAAATTGTTTCGGCGCGAGTCACTGGAAACCGATAATCGAGGATTCGTAAATATTATTTCGGCCAAGTTTCGCGCTTTCATTTGGCAGCGCCGCGATTTCGCCAAAAATCACTGGTTTTTTTCATTTTCCAGCTCCCATGTAGCGAACAGGAAAATCGTGGGAACCGATTATCCGTCTATTCGATTAATTTTAATTAGATCCCTCGAGATTCTTAGATTAAAGCACTTTAAATAATTGCTGTAGGTCCGCCATTACCTAAGTTCGCTAATTTAAACTTTTTCAAACACCACTTTTCAACTCTCCGTTCTGCCTTAATGTTTTCAAGTATCGATGCTAATATCCTCCAAACTATCCTGCGTTAACCCCCTGCTCTTGCTGTTCCATTCGAAGCTCGAAATTTTACTAACAAATTGCATGGAATATCGTTCCGATCGTCCAGGTGGTTTCAGGAGAAATCAAGAAATAAAGTGACAAGAACATACGCTGCCTCGTCGAATAAAGATCTCTTGGGGTCTGTTTCTTCTAGGGAAAACGCTATTCCATTTGAGCACCGAGAAAAGGGCAGCAGATTTTTTTCATATACATTTATAATCTGCGGCTAAAAAATCCCACGGTCTCAACCTCGGCTTTTTACGTCCAGAGAATAAAAGCATTCCTTTCTTCGGGCATAAACGGGGAAAAGAAACTCCCTCGGGGCGAATTTTCCGTTTTCCGAGTAGCACTAAGTAACGTTTATTTGCGAGAAAGTTGGAACGTGTCTATACTCGTTGCCGCTGTGAAATTGAATACGTTTGCGCTTTTGTAAATTAATTAGACGTGAATTTCCCTTGAATATACTCACGTGAAAAATCAAATACCAGCTGTGGAACTTCAAATTAACCATTTTAAATATATTTCACCATAACTTATGAATATTGCGAGCATAAATATATCCTTTAAACTATAGCACTTGACGAAATTAGAGCGATAAAATTTGGCACACCGGGCCCGACTAATACCGACTTATTCTACTAGTTTCTGTTTGCGGTTTCCTGTATTTCCTGTCCTAAATTTTTAATTCTCGTTCCTACACTTTTTTTTTCACGATTTCTGAACATAGTACGTGTTTCACACGTAACACAATTTTTCTGCGCCATATTCAACGCGATCGAATCGATGGAACCATCGAAACCCTTCTTTCTCCGTATCCTTTCATCTTTTTTTAACCGTTCAGACACGAAACTAAGAATTTTCTAAATCGACGCTTCGTCAGCCTTACGATGGAGATGTTCGACGTCTATGCGCGAGAAAGGTAGCCAAGAAGAACAGAAAGATTCGAGCGAACTACGGTTTCGCTTTTTTCGGTAGCCGTTGGCTGCTCGTAACGGTTCAGCCAGATGGGAGCCTCATTTTTCAACGTGACATCCTGCATGACAATGGGCCGCCGCTGTATCGGTAGCGGGGCAGTTTCGCAGTATCGGCAAAACCAAGCCGTCCCTGGTGTAGCTGCGTCGTTTCACGGCACATTGCGCGTCGTCGCGAGAGAAATATGCGCGCCCCCGCCCCTTGGTAAAACCTTTACCAAGAAACTGCCGGGCATCGCTCGTCGCGATGCTTCGCTCACGCAAGAAACTGTAAGCGTTACGAACGAAGGGACGTAGAAAGTTCGATTCTCCGATAAAGCTCCGCGCATGACTCTTTCAAAATTTTTTAGCGTGTTATTTGAACCTGTTAACGAACAGTGACGCCCACAGCTTGTTAACTCGGCTGTTGTTCCAGATAGTAAGCTCGCGTGCTCCAGTTTATACGGGCACCGTATAGCGACAAACGAACCGCGAAGCTTGCCGCTAGAGTCCAGTTTCAAGCTTCATCATTAAACGTCAACCGAGTCGCGTGAACCAAACGGTCCATGAAGTCTTTGCTAATTTTCACCGAGGGATTTAATTTGTTGGCGTTTTAATTGCCGCAACATGGTACAGTGAGCCTCTATAATCTCACTCTTGAGGTTCGCTCGCGATTCCTTGGTAAAGTGACCGACGGACGCGAGCTTGGTTCGAGCACTTGCCTCGAATTTGGCGTCAAAGCACCGAGTCGCTGCTTTCTGCTCCATTTCAGACGGTCTTGCTACCGCGATCGATATATTCTGTTTCTTTCGCTAGCCATGTTTCTGACACGTCGGATCAAACGTATTCGATTTGGAATTGTATTCCGATTGATAGTAGAGGAATAGCGAATAATACGATGAAATCGATACCAATGTGCACCGACCACTTAATCGGTATTCAAGATAATTGCTACTTGATCGAACGCTTTGGTAATGTCAGTAATTGAGCAGTCTTCAGAGCTCAATACGGCGTTTTTAATTAACGAACACCGCGAGGCGCGGCGAGTGGGCCACGTACCTTGTCCGGCCAAGCGCGTGCCTATACCACTTACACTCTGATTCTCGTTAAAAAAATTCCTATTACCGTTTCCTCGACCAGTGGAACGATCGTGCGATAAACTGAGATACGAATTAACCGATCTACCACTCGTTCTAGCCATCGATCCGTTCAGAGTTGACGATAACGATTTCACAATAGAACTCAGAAACTGATCTTTTCATCGATATTTTTGGAATCGAATTTTTGCTCCAGCTTTCCGATTCTCTCGAGACTATAATTCACAGCCCTTCGTGGTCGTTAATTAGCCGATCTTCGTGACACACAGCCTACGATGTCTCTGTCACTAACGATTATTAGCTATACCGCAGTGTAATACCAACAGACATCGGAGGGGAGTGAGTGTGCGGTGGACCTAGTAGGGGGCAGACAGTAGTACACGACCAGGCAATAGGAGTCGGAACCATTACAAGCTGTTACCGAATTACACCGACGCCAATCCCGGTGACCATCAGACCGTGTGAGTGCAGTTAGACAAATTATGTAGGTACGTGCTCGTGTTGTCGCGCGTTCACCCGTGCCATCGATTTTCTTTTTTTTTTTCAAAGTTTCTTAGCCCCTCTCTCTATGATTAGCCTCTCAATTACGCGTTAGTTATATCAGGTTCAAGCTTCGATACTTTGTTCCCTCAAAAGAAATTTCTGTGTTGTCCAGTTTCATCGACAAGTTTTGCACCTGCTGTTTCATCCGATGGTTTTTGCTTTCTTCCTTTAACACAAGATTTCTTTCTTCATTTCTTACGGACCTTCTTCTCACCTTTTCCTTCAGCCTGTCCCTCTTTGTTTCCTTTGTAACCATCCATTCAACTTCTCCCGCCTGCCGCGCTTTCGGCTTGTCGTTTAATCCAACTCTCTCTTCTCTTAGCCCCCGCTATCTCCCGTTTCATTTCTCTTCTTTTTATACCGACCATTTTCTTCCCTTTTTTCCAGCCGTTTCGGAAAACCCGTTCTCTCTAGATTGACGCGTAGGATTTCATCTCATTCACGGATAATACCAAATAAGGCGACAAAAATTCCAGTTCAAGTTTCTGACTTATTTCCTCTTTTTTATTCTTATTATTTTTGTTACACCTATCGATTTACCAATTATTCAGCAGAAAAGTATACAGATATGGGAAAACGGTGTAACCAAACGTTAATTATAGCGCGAGCCGGCAAGCCATGGACCTAGGTACGGCGCGTGTTGTAACAGAAGATATTAATATTCGCTCGTTAACGTCCGTGGTCAATCGATATTTTGCGGACACGATACAGGTATGTCCTGGTTGGTCGTGTGTAGGAAAAGCGTAACAACTAGTATTCCCAGACATGCCGTTTCGAACACCAAAACCGAACCAAAAGTGCCTGCCATTGCAAATACTAAGGAAAGTTCACAACTCTATCGAAACTTGGTTTGCAGGACTGTTTAAATCGTCTACAAAATTTAATCGTCTGCGTTTTGTTAATGCAACGTTCCGTGTTGTGCCTTCCTTTCGAGTTACTTGTTACTCCAACAACGTAGATCTTCATTTACTGCGGTATCTTCATTTTTTTTTTTTTTTTTTTGACTCGTTTCGCTCCATTGAACTCCCATCGTTTCACTATACGCTGATGTATGTACCTATTCGAGTTATCAAGGGATTTCGAATCCCTTTTGCGGACGGTTATGTAGAATTAATCTTCGTCCTTTTGAATTTGCGTCTGGTAGTATTTACTACGATTTCTCTCAGAGGCCGAAAGTGGATTAGCTTCGTAATTAACCGAACCAATTACCGTTGTACTTTCCGTGACACGGGTAGAATTCGAGATCGATAAATTCTATGAACCGATCGTGTTGTATCAGTTTGAGAATACACGGTTTCCTCTCTGCACGATGTAAAGTAGGTGATAACGCATCACACACACTTTGCATGTGCGCGTAATTAATAACATCAGTATGCTCGATAATGAACGCCTGTAAACTATTCGTCGTGTTCGAATTGCTAAAGCAACACCGAATTGCATTTAGCGTCGCTAGTATGGTTGTAAATAAAGTGTCCCTCCTGGGTGAATGATCCTTACTGCACGTTGGGTTGAATTATCGAACGCTAAATTATTCCATGTGTGCGCGTGACATCGACACTGTTTGCGACGCGACCGAAATGTGCATTAACGCTGCAACCGCTCGAATTATTAATTTAAACACGATCTCCTCGATCGGCCGATGCTCATCACTGTACAAACCGGTCTTGTTTACTCTTTTGTCCAACTCGTTAAAACCTTAGTTCTTTTGGGAAACTTGAATCTCACTCGGAGTTCCATGCAACCTCAGTTTTGTCTAAATACATATATTTTTTTCTTTTATTACCTAATTACCTAATTACCTCGGTGAAATTAATTACCACGAAGAATTAATATGTATCCTGTTCCGCAGTGTTCGAATATTGTGTAGCGATAATTGAGATTACTTTACGGTTCGAAGACCGCTGAGAGTCGAACCGGTGGATATTCTTTCCCAGAAAGGAAGTACAACGTAGTTAAAGTGTAATTAAGTCCGGAGTTTGTAAAAAGCGGCGATGGCAAATGTCAGAATGATAAAACACTCGAGTACGTCGAGCTAACACAGAGCTTGACTTTCGAGGATTTTTCGTTCGATGCAATTCTAGGTTTAACCTCCGCTTTTATGCTCCATCCGTACAAACTTTGTTATCTTTAAGATCCTCGTAATCCCCACCATAGGTTTCATCGATTATTTTTCTTTCGAAAAGCTATATTTGTATTACCACTTGCTTTGCCACTTGATACCGAAGTAGAACGTTTTCACCCGACTGTTGACACGATTAATGAATTGCCGCGAGGTGTTTTTTCTTGGTTTATTTTTCAAAAAATCAATTAAACGTATCGAATATTTATTTGCATAAGAACAGTATCTGCAAGTACCGAAAGCATTAAATTTCACCAGTGTCTACGATAGATATTGTGTTTTTCTGACCGTGTTCTGCTGTCCAGTTGCTGCAACCGGAAGTTCATTGATATAACCGTGACCACGTGCAGGATGAAGAACGGTGCATTAGGAGAACCACCGTCTCAAGCTGCAACGCACGACAGTCAGACATATGTGCAGGTGTAACTGTCAGCTGTGAGCGGTGTAACTCGCGTCAGGAACACAAGCTGCCACCCCAAGAAATCATGAGGATGACGTTGTTCTACGGTAAATCACTATTCCACGAAGATTCTGCTTGAATCTCGACACTCGACGAACAATGTTCTCAACTGTATTATATAAAATGGATGACCATCTTAAAGAGATACAAAGTTAAAGGCACGAAAAAAGTAGAATCAGGTTTTTTGGCAATTCCTTTATAGAGCTATGATCTCTTTGATATGTAGTTAAAAAAAAAAAGTTTCTTCCAAGATTAAAAACGGCAGCGAAAGTGACTAAAGTTCGGATCAAAGTTCGAAGGAAACGAATAAATGCGACGCTTCGCTAAAACCATCGAACGCAAAGTTTTCCAAGCGCGCTATAATAAAACCAGAACAATTCGATCAATACGTTCGACGAACGGGACATATTAATTATGGAAGTCGATGCGTTCCACTTCGTGCGTGTAATTAATCCAGTCGTTAATATCGAATTGATTAATCGTTGGATCGATCCCGCGTGCACCCGCCGATAAAGAGAATTTTAGGGCGTCGAGGAAGAATAATCTAGCCAGGTTACAAGCACCTTTCGTCCGTTCGAATTAATCGTCGAGAGTTTGGAGTCTAACGTTTGGAAAAAAATGGCTTGGTCCTCCCACAAATGATAATGCCTCTTCCTAGCTACGAAATCTTGTTCGTCATCGTATGGTTATTCATCAAACGCGGTTTTTCTCTTCGGCTCTAATTTTTCTTCGTACAATCGTTTGGCAAAAACTTGCCAATTCGAGAGGAATGAAAATGAAAATTCATTCGTGTGCCATTCTTTGGTGGAAATTTTTGTTAAGTTATCAAAACGTCGNCGGAACAGTTTTTAATAACAAAGGAATCGTTGAAAAAAATTTTTTTTTCTTGGTTTTCTTGGTTTATTTTTCAAAAAATCAATTAAACGTATCGAATATTTATTTGCATAAGAACAGTATCTGCAAGTACCGAAAGCATTAAATTTCACCAGTGTCTACGATAGATATTGTGTTTTTCTGACCGTGTTCTGCTGTCCAGTTGCTGCAACCGGAAGTTCATTGATATAACCGTGACCACGTGCAGGATGAAGAACGGTGCATTAGGAGAACCACCGTCTCAAGCTGCAACGCACGACAGTCAGACATATGTGCAGGTGTAACTGTCAGCTGTGAGCGGTGTAACTCGCGTCAGGAACACAAGCTGCCACCCCAAGAAATCATGAGGATGACGTTGTTCTACGGTAAATCACTATTCCACGAAGATTCTGCTTGAATCTCGACACTCGACGAACAATGTTCTCAACTGTATTATATAAAATGGATGACCATCTTAAAGAGATACAAAGTTAAAGGCACGAAAAAAGTAGAATCAGGTTTTTTGGCAATTCCTTTATAGAGCTATGATCTCTTTGATATGTAGTTAAAAAAAAAAAGTTTCTTCCAAGATTAAAAACGGCAGCGAAAGTGACTAAAGTTCGGATCAAAGTTCGAAGGAAACGAATAAATGCGACGCTTCGCTAAAACCATCGAACGCAAAGTTTTCCAAGCGCGCTATAATAAAACCAGAACAATTCGATCAATACGTTCGACGAACGGGACATATTAATTATGGAAGTCGATGCGTTCCACTTCGTGCGTGTAATTAATCCAGTCGTTAATATCGAATTGATTAATCGTTGGATCGATCCCGCGTGCACCCGCCGATAAAGAGAATTTTAGGGCGTCGAGGAAGAATAATCTAGCCAGGTTACAAGCACCTTTCGTCCGTTCGAATTAATCGTCGAGAGTTTGGAGTCTAACGTTTGGAAAAAAATGGCTTGGTCCTCCCACAAATGATAATGCCTCTTCCTAGCTACGAAATCTTGTTCGTCATCGTATGGTTATTCATCAAACGCGGTTTTTCTCTTCGGCTCTAATTTTTCTTCGTACAATCGTTTGGCAAAAACTTGCCAATTCGAGAGGAATGAAAATGAAAATTCATTCGTGTGCCATTCTTTGGTGGAAATTTTTGTTAAGTTATCAAAACGTCGTCTGTTCTACCATATGTGTACGTGATCTTTTTAAATTCAGATTATTCATTTTGGATTAGTTTCCTTTTTTTTCTTCCATTCNGATCTTTTTAAATTCAGATTATTCATTTTGGATTAGTTTCCTTTTTTTCCTTCCATTCTTTCTTTTCTTTTCTTTTCTTTCTTTTCGCTGAATTGCTAAATTTCCCACGCTTAATGAAATTTACGCGATTCGCCACGTTCACGTGTGCGAAATTGCAAGCTGCATCGCTTTCGCGCTAACGTAAATACGCGATGCTGGGAAGGAATTTCAATTAGAAGCGAAAGGCGTAAATTTTAATCGTAATTAATCGCGGTCTTCTCTAACCGATTGTACACCAATGGAATGGAACTAGGTGATCGAATATATTTATCAATTTTGGTCGGTCTTTTAAATGCTGCGATAAATTCGACACGTTTCCGATCAGATTCTAAAAGAATTTCTTTCTTATATCTCTAATAGTATCGACGATAAATAATTGGTCGTTGTCAATTGTTTCGTTAATTTTCTTTTCCCTCGTTATCTGGTCGATATTTAACACGGACACGGGAGAAATTCAATGGATGGATGCTGGTCGAATAAAGGATCCAACAGAAAGAAGACACGTTTTAGTTTTTTAGATAAGCTTTCGTGAAAACTGCACACGTTGCAAATAAAATTAAAAGAACTCGAAAGTAATTAAAATTTATAATCGGCAAGGAAGGAGGGAAAGAAAGTTCAAATATGTATATGTGATGTAATATATATGGTAATCTATGTAAATCATTCTTCTCTTTCGCGGAGTACGAGAATGTACGTTTTTTAGTGCTAATTGTGAGACTTGGTTGGTTCAAAAATAATTTAAGTCCCTTTAACTTTTCGCCGGAACTATCGGTATTACGAGCGAGGGAAAGGTATGAATATTTAAAAAAAAAAGCAACCATGTTAACGTGATCCGACTATATACAACATGTTTTTAATTATCACCGAAGAAGTAAATTCAAACTTGGTTTTTGCTTTATTTAATTAAGTCTGTCAGCACTTTTTTTAATTATCTTTTTCCCTTTGACTTGGGATTGCACTTGAATCCCCTTTCTTCCTTAATTGTTGACGAAATCGATCGATCTTCACCCTTGTTACCAAATTGCACCCCCTCTTGTCGATGTATAACCCCAGAAAATTTAAACAAGCATCGCCTGATCATCAAAGCGTTAATTAAGATATGTAATCCCATATAACTCGGGTCTTATTTACGACAACACTTTGACGATGGAATCAAAAGAAACCCTTTCCTCTTTCACATTGTGGCGTCACAGTGGCTATGTGTCGCGAATTCATCGTTCAATCGCACACCGGAAGAGCGGCTCGTGACGTCTTGATAGCGTCGATCAACGTTTTACACCGGAATCCATCCATCAACCAGAAAACAATCAGGGGCGACGTGAATCGTGTCGAGTCACCCTCTCCCTCCTCCCACAATTTCACCCTTTTTCCAGCGGACTGTGCATCGTGACATGGCAATAAACCACTAGAGCAATTGTCATAAACAATTCGT
This sequence comes from Ctenoplectra terminalis, assembly GCA_019453375.1. Taxonomy (NCBI): domain Eukaryota; kingdom Metazoa; phylum Arthropoda; class Insecta; order Hymenoptera; family Apidae; genus Ctenoplectra; species Ctenoplectra terminalis. The sequence continues at coordinate 395,843 of SMSQ01018559.1, read as the reverse complement.
TCTATCCATGGCGAACGAAAGCGATAGAAAAGTCTGTACGAGCAAAATGAATTATGGCTTTCTATTTAATAATACAAACCCTACTTTGAGCAGACATTAACGCCGATGGATTTTACGAGCGTTTACCTCGTGGTCGGGGGCTATTAAATTTTATTACTCGAGATGGAACGAACAGTCTCCTCCGAGAGAAGTTGCAACGTCTATTCGGTTCTGAATCAATTTTCGAATGAGTTCGGAAAATAAATCGTACGTTTCGATCGTATCGTTTAGAATTTATCGAAGAAAGAAACGAATTCTTTTCGGTAAGAAGGTGAATAATAAATATCTAGTTCGATGCGGTATGCTGTATTTTTATATGCCTACTTCGTCGGACGTATTTTTTCGTCATCCAGTTTGTTTTAATTAACAAGAACCGAGGAATGTGGTAGGATGAACGTGACGCAGCGATACTTTTAATTGGAAGCGTTGGTATTTAATATGCCGAAATGAATGTATTTAGAGGTGCTAACGAGTAACGGAGGAACGCGTAGAGGGTGTAGAGTATCGCTAACGAGAACTTCCGATAGATACGCGAGGAAATTCATTAGGATCACTTGTTATTATGATTATGGTCGAGATTTTTATCTCTCCCTCTCAGAGGAATTATAAATATTACCATACATTATAAATTGGGCATATTTTTTTCTTTTTCTTTTCGTTTTTTTGTTGCTGTTCATGGCATACACATTGTCACGGGTAATTCGGCGGTCACGAGACCCTTACCCTGGACTAGCGTTAATATACGAGATATAAAGTAGTCATTCCTATTTAAATAATCTAAAATAATTCTGTAAAAAAAGAAAAATTCTTATCGTGATTGGTAAATAGTTTCGAGGCGCAATTCGAAGCAATTGACTTCCTCGTCGAATTCGGTATACGATATCTCGCAATTCTTTCCGATAATCAAATTTCCGGCACACCTGATAACTCGGTGAGTTCAAACAGAAGCCTCAAATTCATCTGCGAACGTCGCTTTAATCAACGATTATAGGACGACAGATGACAAAGTTGCGCGAACGAGAAGAAACTCGATCACCTCTCGAGGCTAAGAAGATTCTGCGATAAAGCGAAAGGGGAAAGAAGAAGAGTCTTCCGACAGAATGCGGGCGGCCATTTTCAAATTAAACCCTATCGGAGGAACATTTCGCGAACGGGTATCGTTCGACGAAATTGCTCGACGGAGTATTCACTTATCTGGCGGGGTGGATAGCGAACGAGCACGATTCGGAAAGAACCGTTCGAGGTCTTCGAAGCAGATCGATCGGATACGTATATCGCGAGCTAGTCGAGACGGTTCAGCTTTACGAGCGCTCGTTTTCGGATATACCGCTTCCGGATGTTGGATGCGCCGTTCCACGTGCACCGAACATCGTCCCAGCCTCAGCCGCCGGAAACGACCAGACCAAGCTTGATATCCGTGGCTTTCCGAATCGACCATACCGCGATCTTAGCATTAATACTTGATCCTGATGATATTTCATGGAAAAATACGAGCCTTCCAATTCTCTATCGCAGATGGAGTCGAATCGGGCGTCTCGGTTTTACGGTTGAGAATACTGAATGATTCAAGTATTTTTAACCGATGGGAGAATCGTTTAATTTGTGCTGAAAAAATTTGATGATCGTTTATTCGTTTGTTAAATGTTTTATGTTGGAACATATTAGGGAATTCGTTGGTTCCGTGTTGATTCCGGTGCTCTTTCTGTATTGCTGTGTCAATTTTCGTTGACACATTCAAGGAATTTTGGTAAAGTTTAGATCGAGAGATCGGTCATGGGTTTGCCAGTGTTCAGGTTGGCTCCGTTCTGTTTGATTAGGCCCCAGGCGACGAGTGGTAAATCCTAAAATCCACCGGAGGCTAACTTTCTACTGCTCGGGGAAAAGAAGCGCCCTCATACCATGAGTCAAAATATTTTCAAAATATTCTCAAAATCGATATACATTGGTTCGAAACTGGAACTGCCGGCGAACTACTCGGAATGTCGATCGATTCGACCCTCTGGAGTTATTCGACTGCAAGATCAGAGTAGCAAAGGGTAACTGCTCGTTTCACGGATTCATGAACATATCGTACTAAACAGGGGAAACAGAAACGAATGTTTTAACATTTTAAACGAACAAAAAGAACAGGTTTGAATAAAACTGAAGAAACACGATAAGAATGAAAAGGAAGAAGTCCATGTTTTACATCTTTCTGTAGGAGGAAAAAGGTTCGCCCTCTTACTTGTGCAATTACTATCCACCTGACGGGGATTCTTTCTTTCGTCCAATCTGTGCCTTTCCAATCGCCCTCTCTCATTGTTTTCCCCATGCGTTTTTGTTCGACCGAGCAAAAGCATCGCGTCAATATGGGCGATAGCGACAGAGCTCGTTGCAAATAATTGTCTTGTGAATTGCAATTTATCTCAACGCCAATGAAAAGGGAAAAATAAATCCCTGCGATGTCCGTCGAGGAAACAATACTTGCATCCGCGTTTACGTCTGTCGCAGAACAATTTAACAAACTTTCTTCACTTTTTACCCAGCCCGTTTGAATTATAATACAACGGCATTAGAAACGTTGATATTTTAATAACAAGAATTATAAGTGCGATCGATTATTCAATGGTCTTTCAGAAAAATGAATCGCGCCACGAAAAATCTTTGACGACAAAGATCGTTTTACTTTCCTCCAATCGAGATAACATACTCCAGGGTAAACCGGGCCGAAGATTATCGTTAATTTTAATTAAAACGTTAGGCCGCCGGCAGGAAACGGAGATTATTATCTGGACGAAATTTTCCGTTTATTTTCTTGCCGCGATTTCGCGTTCCTTCTTCCAGATAACCGGATGAGGAGGCAGCAGAGTCTGTTTCACGTCGGATCTCGAGGTTATAAAGGACTTCGTCAGACTGGGCGGCAGAGCTTCGTGAAAGCTGGATGAGACTGGGTCTCGGAGGACTGAGAGACAGAATCTCGGTGTTTCCGCTAGGGTATTCTATTGATAAGTAGAACTTAACAGGAAAGGAAAGAGTTTCTTTGATAATATATAAAATATAGCAGAGTAATCGAATCGAGAATGCAACAAGAATACTACTTCTTTTTCTCTGCAAGCAGAGGAAAATAAAATTTTGTTTCTTCTACTTGGCATTCTTTGATAAGCTTGTTTTATCCACGATACTAAATATATTCTGAAATAGCAGCGTATCGTTTTGAGGAACGATTCTGGATCGGTATTTTAGTATTTTAGTGTCGAATTCCTCGAGAACGAGCCTCAGAATTCCTGAGCTGGCGGATTAATTAAGGCCGCAAACATTCGCAAAATGCGTTTGCCAATAAAAGCCGTGCTTCCAGGGGGCCAAGTTTCGCCAAGAAAAAGAAAAGAAAGTTCGCAAAGGGTAAACGTCGACCGGACGTCAGATTTAATTAAAAAATTTTTTTAATCGCTCCGGACAGAAGGTTTCGCGCCCGTTGGCCAACTTTTCAACGTTTCCGGGGCTTGTCGCCGACGAAACTGGAAATCACTGTTCCTTCGACCAATCATAGATCGCTTTCATCGTTCCAGTGACGAACGCGTTCCGTAGAATTAACTTTCCCTTTTGACTTTCAGTTCTCCTCATCTCTTTTTTTAATTTTGGATTCGCGAACTGTATGCTAATGTCGTGGAATAATGAGAATGCGAACACGACGAAAAAACTTTCAACGCGTCGAGACTTTAGCTATTGCTGGTATCTGCCGCGAAACGTTTGTTCATCCGAAACGAAGCGATAATTTCATTGGACCGCGAACACCGTCGTGGTCCGGTGCTCTTTTAATAAAAACCCGTTGCGCTCCTTTCGAGAAAACGCGATATTTCTACCAGGAATAGCGGTAGCTGGTGAGAGGGCAAGAGAGGTAATGGAATAAAATTCGCACGTACTGCGGCTTTCTGGGGAGGTTTTGAACGCGTTAGATATTCCTGTTGAACCACGCCACGAGAACTCGAGTTTAGCCAGGGAAGGAACGTCGACTACTCCTGTTCCGGTAATTCTCGTAATTTTGGACCAAACTTTGGAATGCCGTTTAATCGGTTCAAACATTGCAAATGTTTTAAAATCGCCGATGGAATTTATTTAAATGCAAAAGAATTTCAACTATAATTGTAAACATCGATCCTCGCGCGAACTTTAAAACCGATCAGCCTAAGCTTTAATTTTCCAACAAGTACGCGAGCGCAGTCAATTCGTATGTGCTTCGTCTTGCGATTGGTTCGTTCATTGTAGTTGGAAAACGGTCAGGTTACTTGGAATACATTATAGGGTGGACAAGCGAACCGGAGATGAAGGCGAAACAAAAGTGTTTCAGTGACTGGAACAGGAAATAGCCGGTGAACCGGGACCAGAGTGTTGAAACAGAGAAAGAAGAGAAAGGGGAAAGACGGGTGGTTGGTACAGATATTGTCCGGGAATGGAGGAAATGCTTGGCGCTCGCGTGTATCGATAATGCGCGTTTGCGGAGACTCTTGAAGAGGAAAGCTCGGGTCAAGGAACGCTAATGTCGCGGCTTATTCTCTGTTCGACGAGTTCTAGCCAACTGGAAATTGAGTTTCGATAGATTTCGAATAGACTTGACTGCCTTTGTTGCCTGAATCCAGAGTAATTTGCAGACCAAGGATAGACCCGTTCATTTTATACGTTGTGCTTTATCGCAGTGAAAGTTGTCATTGTTGTAATACAATTTAGAAACGCAAACTTTACAATAATGGTTTATACGGTTTGTCATATGTATTTCGATTGGTTTCTGACAGCTGAACAATAATCGTCAATGTCGATCTCGTTTGAGAGATCATTTTTTTTTTTATAAAAAAGATTTCCTTTACATCAAAGGGGATACGAACAATAGGATGGCCTGAGCTTGAAAACGAGCTTTCCCATTTCCGTAAATTATTCCGAGGGTTTGTACATTGTAAATGGTCCGGTTGATTTTCGTTTAGTGGTGTCGAGGGCGGCGAGAAGTCGATTTGTAATCGGATCTCGAGAGACTCCGTGTCGCGTCTTGCCCTTCCCTTCTTCTCTTTCCGGACAAGAGAAGGCTGCAAAATCGATAGTCCAGTTACGTCGTTGCCTCGAATTCCTTCGAAACGACGAATCCTCGTCACTGGATACATCCTGGAGGATCGACAAAGGATCGCGACGAGCTCCGTTTCATCGAACATTGCTTTACTTTCTCTAGATCTCGGAGAGGTTTCGGTGCTTCTTGGGGGCTCGTTTTACGGGGTTCTAAAAGTTAGAAACTCGTGAAAGCCGACAAGCCACTGTCGCGAAACGAGTGGTCTGCGTACTCGATGGTCGGGCATCTGCAAGGGACGAGGGGAGGGTGGCACGAAGAAGCGGAGAAGGAATAGATAGAAGAGGTAAGTGGGTGATTCCTGTAATTTGTCCATTTTTTGGACGAGTACCCTTCCAGCCGAGGGGCGGGGATAAAAAGCTTTCCAAGTGAAACCGGAGTCCTATCGATTCGAAGGTGAGGGTAGCTCTTAAAACAAGACGACGAAAGAAATTTTCTCGATCGAAGATTTAAACGAAGAAAGATTCCACGAAGATCCCTTTGTGGAATCGATAACCATTTGAAGTTAATATTAAGCAAGGCCAGAAGCGTAAATTTTTCCCGCGCAGAAAGATTCTGTTTAAACTCAAACATTTCGCCTGAACGTTGTAAAATACGCAAAACTGAACTTGACGATTCTGGAACGGGGCAGAACGCAGAAGAGGCTTTCGAGTTTCAAACATCCCACGCTCTTTTACGAATTAAATAGCTTCTGTTTAACCAACTTCCGTAGGAAATAAAAGGTAGGAAAACTGGAAAGGACCTAACGTTTCCGGCTAGCATATGCGTTTCTCGTTTCACGTACTCGGCTTTGAAGGCTGTTCATCATTTTTTCCCTCGAATAAAAGGGGTAGAGGAAGAGAGAAGAGGGAGGGAGAAGCAGAGGAAAAAAAAACATTAAAACGTTAGGCTCGCGCGTTTCAGCGAGTTTAAAGCGAAACGTTTTCCCGTTCATTTTCCCGCGAAAGCGAATTCAAACTTCCCGACACACCTCCGGAGCGGTTTCCGAACGTTTGCACGCGAAACCGAATTGCCTGCGTTCCGCATTAAAGATTCAATTACCACTTCCTTCCAATTAAATTGTATGTTTAAATATTCATTACGAGGCCACCATTGCACCGGAGACGTGTTCAACGAGTTGGGAGCAAATTTTGCCCACTTCATTTCCCCTTGTTTCAGATGATTCTCGACAAGTTCGAGCGTAACAAAATCTAGCGCTACTATTGTTCTAACTTCAAATATTTACACGTACTCTACGATGTATGGAAAATTCGTGCATCGTCTACGAAGGTGGAATGAAATTATTTACAGGAGTATCGATAAAAAAAATCACGTTCAACGTTGTTTCATATTTTTGGCATTAATTAAAATTATTCCTTCGTAATATGAAATCCTGTTCTTGTTCCTATTCTTAATTGTCATTCATAACAGTCGGCAAAGCTTCACAACTGAGAAAGTACGAGCGAATTTCCTACTGTCGTTCAATTAAATTATGAAAGAAAAGGAGAATCGAGATCTATAGATTATAAGCTATTCTTTTGGTAAATCGTGATTTTGAAAATTGTGGATATTTAACAACACGTTAAAAATACTGCAATTGAATTCTTATTACGCCAATTTCAAATATTCAAGTACTTAAATTAAATCAGAAATTTATGTTCGAGTAAAATAATTCAGCATTGATTTTGACGCAGCTGCATGCACACAAATATCACCAAATTTGACTAGAAACATTTACACTACGCATTGTAATAAACATGTATCTCAGTGAAGTTACTCGGACGGAAACGAAAACAAGACTGTCTCGATATTCAAAGCTCTTCTCTTATCTACAATGAAAGGTTGTCTCAATCAGCGTGTCGGAAGGGGGCAGGTCAGGCAAAAACTTTTCCAGCCAGAGTTTCTTGTTCGAGACTGAAGACAATGCAAGCTCTCGTCGCACGGTCGCGCAATTGTTAGAAGTAAATGTACACGTAATTGGACGAGCTGTTTGCAAGGTTCTCATCCTCTCTACCAGAACTTGGCCGATATTTACAGTATATAGGAAGAAAAATTGAATATCGAATATCGTAGAACCTGTGTTGAAAACAATTATATCGCGAAATGAAAATTACATTAGTGCCACTTATCTCTGTTTAATATCGATTTAATGTCCATGAAATGTTAACGGGAGGTTGGTTGATTGGCGTTCCAATGGTATTCGAACAATGCAATGCAGTTCATTCGTCGATGTTTCTCTTGAAATTTCCTATAGAAATTTCGTTCGCTAGTGATAGATAATAAGAGAGAGAGAGAGAGAGAGGGGGGGAGGAAAAGAAAGAAAGAAGAGAAAAGATACGCGGTTATAACACATTTCTATCGTCCAGCTATTGTCAGCTAGTAATGTAACTAATCTCTCTTCTTTTGAAAATGCTTCTTTAATAACGCATTCACCGAGGCTTTAAATTTTTGAATCCCGATTCGTATTGATGCGTGCACCGTGATCGATTTAAGGGGATCTTTTGATTATTTCGAACAATTTCAGGGATTTAACGATTTCACTAAAAATTTTATACACTTTTTGTGTGCCTTGTTCTAATCAACGATCGTTAATCGTTCGAACTTGCGGTTTTTTTCGAGGGGTTTTGCAGGTGAGAAGGAAGCTGGAAACAAAGCCGGACAGAAACAAGGTGAAAAGAAGGGACGTAAAAAGGCCGTGGTTCGAGCGATCGATCGGCACACCCGAAGACAAAGGCGTTGAACGCTGCCCGAAGTTTTATTTCAGCTCGATTCCTCGTTGAAACGCGAGAGGTGGAAGGGTAGTATTGTAAAAAGATTGCACCGATCCTGGGGTGTTTTAACTGCTCATTGCACAGTTGTCTCTTTTGAAAATGTCCCGATGACAGTTGGCGGATGTTTGTTACGGGAGAGAGCAGAGAGGAGTGAAAAAAGAAAAAGAGAAGCGAAGAGAGTGGTGGACGTTTTTTGAAAATCGTGCTTTAGAAAATCGTGGACCCACGCAGCTCGTTCGACGCTGATCGATCCTTGGTTGAGCTTTCGTGTTAATCCGTGCCACTCACCGGAATGAATTCACCGCGCGAAAATAATAGAAAAAATTGGCGCACGCAGGTTTGCCCCATTTAACTTCAATTTCCAGCGAAAAATCTAATTGGATTGTTCGGAAATATGTGTTTCCTCGATTTTGTTAATTCGTCACCGAGGTCCGTTCATTGGTGACAAATAAATAGAAACAGTCGCTGTTTGGTTACTTTTCTGATATTTTTATTCAACCCTCTCTGTAATGCTGGGATGGATTAATCGTTGGAAAATCAAGTGTTAAACGAGGAAGTAATCGAACCAACAAAGAGCACACCTTTTCATTTTTGTTCATTGCTGAGTATCGCGATGAAGTTAGGACTTTGAAAAATGTTCATACTTCTGCCAGACGATGCATTTCGTTCATGGAAGAGAATAATTTCTGTTTACAGTTATAAATTTTAAAATAAATTGGTAAAAAAAAGTTCACGAAATTCACTTTCGAAGGGACACAGCGCAACAGTACGTCCCTAAAGACGATCCAATTAGTATTAATTTGTGGACAAGCAACGAGCGTTTGCGGAAAAGCGCGGCACTTACAATATTATGCACACGCAAAGGATTAACGTCGGTTAAGTACTACATTATGGGAACCAACCGCTTCGTCCCTGCGGACATGAAGCGGCGTGGATAAGCAAGGGAGCTCATTTGTGGCTTTAAAAAATTCACCGGTTCCTCTCGCAACGGCCGGTGTATTTCGGCCTGATCTAATTTTCTCTGCGGCGGATGCAAAAAGGAATTTACGGGCATAAGCGAAATTTATGAATCACGAGACGCCGGCGTTCTAGCCTTGAGGAAGACGCCAGAGCGAATTAGTTATTTAATATTGCACACCATGTCGGAGGTTTCGAATTCCTTTCTAACACTGGTCCTCGAGTTTACGTTGGGTTTTCAGGGCCATTTGTCCGACAGAAATGTCATTGAGGTAACAGCAATGATAATTGTCTGTTCGAGAAATTTATTAATATCTATTCGTAACAATATTAATAAAACTATTGTTAAATTAAATACAAAGTACAACTTCATTTTTCGCTAGAATTGCTAATTCATAGCTAATTGATTGCTAATTCATTGATTTCTTTCAAGGCACGAAAAGAAAACAGAGTCGCTCGTTTAATCGAACGATACCTTGTAAAACAGAAATACTTTAAAGAATTCGTTAAAGGGACTTCTTGGTAGGACCGCTAGAATTTTAGCTGAAAAACCACCTAGACCAGACTTGTCTGCTCTGTATTAATAAACAAGCCCGATTCGTTCGGCCGAAACGAAATTTCCCAGGGAATCGCAGTTTTAAATTTCACGGTGGAACGGACGCGCCGGAAACCGGCAGCTGCATGATCGAAATCAAAAGGTGGCCCTCGACCTACCGTTTCCCGCCAGAATGTATCCACAGATTTACCGGACCGCACTGCATCGCGACTCAGTACGTGTGCCACGTTCACGGAGATTTTTCGATATCGAAATTGACACCGGCCCGGAGTTTTCACGGTACCGCGTTACCGGATTTCTGCTATCGCGTTCCGACTGATTGAAATGGACTTTCGCGGTTCCCTGGAATCGAATCGCGGTCTCTGCAACACTTTAACGCGGCTGAATCTTCGGACCTTATGATCAACGTGAAAATTCATTTCGTAATTTATCAATGTAACCTGTCGAACATAAGACTGTACATAACCGAGACCAATTAATCCCTTGCCTCGTGTCAATAAATCGAAGCACGAAACAAGAAAATTAACGAACAAGAAAAAAAAAAAGTCGATAGAAAAGATGGGATGCATACAGAGAAGCAGAAAGGCATGGATGGAAAAATTGTAGAGCATAAGGAGACAAAGAAGAAGGCAAGTTACTCGAGAAACATATAGAACGCGGAGGCAGAAGGATAGAAGGACAGAAGGACAGAAGGAATGGTTCACGGAATACCGTTCGCTTTTTCACATCCGATCGATATCGGCCAAGTCGTTATTGACGTGGCGTAGGCGAGCTCCGGCACAAACCATCCTAGGAAAAAGGAAATTGCGTTCGTTGCAGCCTCGCTTGCCTTTTCCGCAGTATATACTGGACTTAATGGATTAGCTGCATCCGTATCGCGTGGCTGGCGGACGCGTGTACGTAAGGTCCGAGCTAACGATCAATGGGAAGCGTTTTTAGAAATTAGTCTCGAGGATTTCGTTTTTCTTCCTGCGTGGATGCCACGCTTTTTCCACGGTTCGTTCGTGGAATCGAGATATACCGCGGTATTACGCGAAACTTGGATTACAGGTTCGAACAGAAAGGGAAGTTTTAACACATCCGGCGCTCTCAATGAAGCGTTCCACGAGCTTTCCGTTAATCGATGTAATGGAACTTCTTAGAATCGAGCACGTTCTCTCGAATCTCTTATTAGAAACACGAAAATTAGTCAGATACAAGTTGAGCTGACATTATTTGCGAGTTTCTGTATAAAAGTGAAGACTGATTGCGATTGTGTTCGGTAGATACACTAGAGAACAATAAAGTGAATTATACTTTCTATAATATTCTGTTAACGGAGCAAATAGAATTTCTGAGACACCCTGAGAACAAGTCGATCTTTGCTAACGAGTGTCTATTCTCTCGAGTGAACCTGCTGTTACAACTTCGCTTACGGTTCTTCTCCTTCGGTTCGCAAGCCACCTTTCAAGCGTTAAAGTCTGTCGAATGAACGACGGACTGGCAGAAAGACAGGGCGATTTGTCAGTCGCTGCTGACGTGTATTTTAACCACGAAGAAACTGGGAGGAAACCGCAAACTCCTGGTTGATACAACGATCTTTCGAACTTCAACGTCAACTTCTTGCGGCGATAGAACGAGGTACGTTAAAAGGCTATGCCGATTGTCGTTGCAATTTATTTTAATGCAAACGAGGAGAAAAAGCGTTGTCCCGATTGGATTTTTATCGGAGAGAACCTTGTTGATTGAAATCGCGTCTCGGTGAAACTTCGATTCGAGAACTCGCAGCCTATCGAATATTTGTCCGTGCCAGTGGAAACAAGCAACGTTACAAAAATTTGTTTCGCGAGAAGCACTTTAGAAAAGTGTTGCAACCTCTCAGGGAACAGATTGTAAATTCCCTTCAATTTAAGGATACCACGATCAACGAGGTGCTTCCCTCAGGCATAACGCTACGTTCAATTTAAAGTTCCATTACGCCTTATTTCATTCTACAGTTATTTCATTTTCCACGATATTCAATGCGAAGAACTAAAGACCCAGAAAACGAGGAGGTTAAAAAACCAAAAGTCTGTTCGAATTTCAAATGCTATTCGGTTGATTCACGAGCGAACAAGTAATTCCAAGGCTCCATCGCTGGCACAGACCTCGAAACAATGGTGGTCCCTCGAGATTTTATACGTTTCTGCCACTTTCTCGCAGAAAGGGGCCGAAAGGAACCGGTCGAGCTCAAAGGAACAAAATTTAATCCGACGCTTCAGTCGCCCTGGAGTCGTTTGATGAAGTCTAATTTTTATTTCGGGTCGAGTGACGTCGAGGCCGTTTCGTTCCATTGTTTCTTGACTTCTGACCAACCTCTGCTCCACTCTGTCCGTTTTCTCCTCGAGAAACTTACTTCTCGGTTCCGTTTCTCTCCAGCCCTTTTGTCGGACAGATTTTTCGCGCGAGAAATATCCTCGCGGCTAACCTCGTCAACGCGTTCGTCGCCCTGAAAACTTGAACGCAAACTCCCACGAGTGAACTACGACTTCTAACGGCTATTCGAGACGCGCAATTCATCGTGTCCCTTTTTCCTTCGTCAAAATCTATCGGTCAAAGGGGTTATTTCAAGCGTTGAAGTTTTCTTTCGATTCAAAAAAAGCCGAACATTTCAGCTAGAGAAAGCGACCGTTATCGAGACGGAAAATTAATTTTTACGAGGAGTTACAGTGCTACCGTGACGCAAACTCGTTTTAGTTTCCTTCTTGTTTCTCGAAGATAAACGATGGAACACGAAAGTGTCACTTTTGGCAGCAAAATCACAAGTCCGAAGAAGGGTGAATTTTATGAAAAATTATTTTATCAAGCGATCCAAGGAAATACTAGCGCTCTCGTAAACACCGAGCAGAGCTTTCGGACGCTCAAACTAGACACGGTGCATCGTTGAATCGATCCATTAGCCGCGTCAATGATATAAAGCGGGCGCAAGTGTGTACGCGCGAATGTCCAGAATCTGAGACGCTTCCCATCGAGGTAAAACAGGATGAACAACGCTCGAAAACAACAGTTAATGAACCGTGAGACTTGACGATTACGCAAAGGCAGCGGGAAGACGTGGAAGCAGTCCGGGCCACGGAAAGTCAGGTCAGAATTAATGGTGGGCACAGGAGAGAACATTCCTTATGCTCTCCCTCTCTGGCTTTTCCACTGACAACAGCCCCGGTAACAGCCTTCCTGTACTTCGTCCTTCGCCAACTCCAAGGAATTATCGCTCTCCGTTGCTGCAGCCACCTACACCCTTCCCCTTCGCATACACAAATACACGCTGGTTCCATCCGTCTGTCTCCTTCCTCTGTGTACGTGTGGATGGCTGCAACTGAAGCTGTGCTCGCGACCAGACACCCTTCGTACATGTGCCCATTACAGACTCGCGTCGAAGCCTTGCGGCACTATGCGACCGTATATTTAGAGCGGCGTCAGTACTTTGTCCGAGCGAATGAATGGCCGTGCCGTTGGCTAGATGGCGGTCGGAGGCTGTGCGCTTGGTATCAGTGGCAATAAAGGACAGACAGGGAGTGTCGACTGTCGTGGATGCGTACACTTCGCTACGAATAACTGGCCACCCCGGCGGAGGGATTAATATTCATTTCGACGAAACTCAAGCACTCGATGACGTGCACCGATGAACGCGCTTCGACCACTACCGACCGTGTAAGGTTGCGCGCCCACTTTCACTTTGCACACCGACAAACGGTCTCTCTCGTTTCATCGAAACTTGTTCGAAACGAGAATCGCTTGGAATACGTTGCAACGGAGAGGGTATTTTGATCATTTTTTGTGCAAATCTTATGGACATTCCTTGTGTAACTGGAAAGCTGTGCTATGATATCGAAGAGATGGATGAAGCGCCGAGAAGACCTCAATAGCACGTATCTACCTTTGATGTTGCATTGAAAACAGAAGGTTGATTCTCAGACGTGTATTGGAATCCAATAGCTAAGTCCATAAATTCCGAGGTTTCGTCCATAAATTTGGACATAAAAGATTGACGCGTGGAAATGAGAAAAACGAGACGACCAGGCAAACAGGGAAGCGATCGCGCGGTATTTATGTTCGCCTAGATCGCGTTGTTGAAGCAATGCTAATATATCGTGTATCAAAATCTGTTTCCTTTGTTTTATAACGTTTATCGACTTGTCACCCGGAGATCGAAAACCAGTAATTCGGTATTCGAGGCAGGTAACGCGATTTATGAATGCCAAGGGGAAAAATGCTACGTACAATAACGGGGGTGGCGTAGAATAATGAAGGTAATATTCTGTCGACTTTTTCGAGAACTCGTCTGGAGACGCGTGTAGACCGGCTTCACGCTGTTTCGCGATAATAATTCGGAACAATGCTTTTATTTCACCCCAGAGAAACTCACCTCTTCGCCCGTTCTCGCTCTTTTTTCCTTCTCTCTGGAACCACCCTCTCGCTTCGTCCCTATTTCCTTTCCTTTTTAATTCCTTTTCACTTTCCGCCTTTGCTATTCTTTCTCTTTCTCTTTTTATACATTCCCCTCCGCCATCTCCACCTCTCTCCTCGTTCTTCCTTCATTCTTTTCTCCTTTCTTTTCTTTTCTTTTCTTTTTTTTCTTTTCTTTCTTCTTTCTTCTTTCTTCTTTCTTCTTTTCTTTTTTTTACGGTTCACTCCTCTGTCCTGCTTTCTCTGCCGACGACAAAGCGTCGAGACGCGTAACAACCCCCTGCCACCCTTCGGCGTGCCGTGAATATTGTTTCGCGTGAAACAGCCAGCTGAAGGTATTAATTTACACCGTTCAGAGCGAAACGAAAGAGATTTCTTTAATTTCATGGAAAGCCTCCATTATCGAAGAGGTGATTTTTTTTTAATATAAGTTTTATTCTTTTTACACTTTTATTTATACAATTCTGCACGTTTCTGTTCCGTTTAACTGTCTTGTAACGATAAGCAAAGTTAAAAATAGAAAGATGAAACACCAGAGTTCGAAATTCATAAAGAAACGAAATCGGACTGTTGGTGTCAGAGTATTTTCTTCGAATTTGCCGCTATTTTCTCTAGGTCACGCCTGCCCGCGTACTTTATGATTGCAATTTGCATGTAAATAGCGTGTTTGCCTTTTATTCGACGTCTCTGGAAGTAGTATTGACTCGAGTGCTTTGTTCTCGTTTTTTTCCCTTCCTTCTCGTCGCGTTATTTCTGATTGTAACTTTAAATGAACCCGTGGAACGAATGAACCAGAGATTACGCGACATCGCTACCTTTCGTTACTTCCCACAGTTCCAATGGAAATAAATTATCCTAAAACAAAGGAAACAGATTCCCGATTAAGACATCAACGTCAAACGATTCAAATCGTACTTTCAATTTTACTTCGTTCTATGAGATAAACGGACGACAAACATAATCCTGCTCCAAATTCAGATGAATGTTCCCACCCCGAAACACTAGGCTACGTTAATGGTAATTAAAACGAATGACGGAAAGCCAGGAGGTCGGCCACGTGATTTCGAGCTTATTGTTAATTCACAGCCAACGGAAAAGTTGGTGGCTGAATTCTGGGAGCGGCAGTCCGTCGTTAATTGAATTCTCGGCATTTCGTTATTTTCCGTGTCGTCCACGAATTAGGTCGTCCAGCCGAGTCTCGACGTCCGCTTACGGTCAGTAAACTTTCTGCTTCCTCTCTTCCCGTGCATGCGCGCACCGCCGCACCTGCTCGCGCTCACTTGCTCGACGTGCACCACTGCCTTTGAACGACGCTTCAAAATTCATTTAGTTTCAGTTACCCACAGCAGGCCGCGGAGTGGTTTGTTCTTCGCGCGGCCACCACTCGACCGAGGTAACAGTAATTACAGACCCTTGTTCTCTGACTGGAAACACATTCCAGCGGGAAGTCGATATCCAAGCCTCGTTGATAGTTTAAGGCCACCCGTGATTCATCTTCCTATTTTCACGTGGAATCCGTATTTGTTAAAAATTGTGGGATCGAGTTTCGAATACGATCGTTGGTTTAATTCGGTCATTCTTTGTTCAATACGTTTCGATAATTTGATAGATTGTTTGCGAAAGAGTAAGTGGAAGGGGCATGCTACTACACGCCAGAGGACTTCTAATAGGAAGCTGGATACGTGATACGGGATTAACCATCCTTCTAGTTCATAGTAGATCGATTTCAAATCGTACCGGCGGCGTAATGCATCTCGCACGTACGCTGGCCCAATGTGTCACAGTCACGTTCCACGCGCACCATTCTGTGGCTATACACGTCGCAATCATTGCGTACGAACGATGCGTGAATATCGATGTTTTCAGCCTTGGTATTCGTGAAATCGAAACACGATAATTAAACGACTATTTCAAAAACTGCTTCTTAATCGAATCTAATATTTTACCTACAAATTCTTCTTCCTTTTTGTGTCAACCTGTACGTTGAAGAAAACGAGAACAACGTTATTTTATCGGGGGCGTAACAGCCAGTTAAAAAAGCATATTCATTTTTTCCCGCGACAGCAGGGTACGCATTATCGTTTCGACTGAGTTATTACGTTCCCTGACAAAGTTTCTCCTCGGTCAACGTTAAATTTTCATTTGGTTGGGTATAAATCCGAAGGGCCGTGAGGCGATCCTGGCATTCGGAGCGACGCCGGTACACGCGTAGCGGCCGGCGTCGGAGGCAGTACATCGCCAAAGTCCGCAACTTGATGCCTCTGCCGTGCATGGTCGGCTCCTGCTACATAATCGTGCATAATAATTATGATGTCATCAATTAGCACGCCGCCAGTGACATTAATGCTCGCTTGGTACGACCGCGACAGAACCTCGTGGCGTTGGATTAACACAGAGGTGATTGCGTTTAACATTCCGGTGCGGTCGTCGAAATCGAACGAGTCTGCTCTTCGATCGTCCGCGAAATCGTGGGTATTTACGAAAACCGCTTCGTTCGTTAATGGTATAATCGAAATTTCCGTAGAACACTCCTTTCTCCGCTTTGAAATCATTTTGTCGTGCCTAGGGATTCCATTTTACCGCTTAATAGCCGGAAAATCGTATTAATTATCCCATCGGGGTTCGGACGTGCGTCGTTTTTAATTATGTTAACGTATACGATCGTGATTTTAGATAGGTTTCGCTTGGTCCGCTACGATTCCTTATTCGAGGGCTTGGTCTATCTGCACGCCCCGCCAACTTCTTGCGATATCGGTAGAAATTGAGTTGATTGGTATCGGTCGATGATGTTATTGTTTTAACCACAAATGACGCGACACCGTTCTCTCTCTCTCTCCTCTCTCTCTCTCTCTTTCCCATCCTCTCATCTCGTCCCCCTCCTCTTGTACGTTGATCAATGATTTCCCAATTTTGCGCGTTGCGTTTGCGCGCACCCTTCTTCGTTAATGATCTCCTATGTGTTTTAGGGACAATGCGATTGTGTACAATCTGTTTTTTTCAAACAGAATCCTTGCGACTGTTGTTTCCTATAGAGTTACTTGTTTTATATTCAGTGTCAACATCCATCTTTTTAATTGTTTTATTAGTAGAGAGTGTGTTTTTATTCTTAAGCGATTCCTGAAAGCCATCGAGAGTAATTAATTCATGAAAAAGTGGCCACCGATCCCAGAAGAGACCACAACGAATGACAGCCTAGGAAATGATGTTGATCATTCGACTAAACCCTCTTTGCTGTCGATACTGTTTCATTTGCATACTTTACATTCCGTGGAAACACTGTTCGTACACAATTTAGAATAATCATCGAACCACTCTTCTATTCTCTTTTATTTAAGTAGATACTCCGTTCCGACACCTTCCGCTCAGCTCCGATAATCAAAGAGCTTCCTTAACTCTCTTTTACTTTCAAATTCAGCATCCGCCTTACTTCTTACGTAGAATACGCTTCACCACATTCCATCGACGTACAATATTATCAAGCTCGTGGGCTTAATTGGCAGCCCGAAGGAAGCTCGGCAAGTTCGTACCTTTGGCAAGGCATCTGTCACTTTTGCCAGGCACGATCCTGCGAGGACCATTCAATATTTGATGATATCCTGCTCGACGAGCTGCAAACGAACCCTTTCACCGAGCAACCAGCCACGGAATAGTAGAGCCACGCGATAAAACACAAGTCCTGTCGTCTTCAACTGCTTAGCCACCGCATCCTTGTAATTCATCGGAATCGTTCGTGATTATACGGTTTATTCGGGGAGTTCGTAGGGATGGTTTTAAAGCTTTGACCATTTGAGTGTGTCGAATTTAATATAATTTGAAATTTATCAAAAAATTACGATAATAAAATTCATTGACAAAAGTTAGAAATACACTGCACCGCGCTTTTGTAAATGGTGCAAAATGCATACATTTTAAATTGTACGAACCTTTTCCCATAGACACGTACGTACAAGATTTCTTTCGTGGAAGTACATGTGCACACAAATCGTGCCAGCAATTTGTTATACGAACTATACTGGTGTAGGAAACAACACGGCTAATTTATTCGACACAGACGACGCGATGCCTTCACACCGGAGAAACAGGCTTCCTTTCATGCTCCAATTCACGGTCATGCGCACCCTGTGTAATTCGCTAATACGACTCGTCTCGATTTCTGCATCACTGGCCTCTAATTAATAATTCAGAATCTATTACCCAGACGAAGTTCGAAATTCGCATCACGCTATGGACACAACAAGACCACGGAACGAGTTATGCGCCTAATTATCTACGATTGTGCTGCTGTTCCTCTTTAAAATAATTTCTGTCTAACAGATTGCCGGAGTGAACTTATGCAAATAAACTGTACACTCCTATCGGCATACGCGATCAACCTTTACTCCTTTTACAATTCGTTCTTTAAATCTTACGGGCGAAATAGGTTACGTAGCGATCATACCATCTTTTTATTGTCGATATATATATATATTTTTTTTGTCTAATCAGCCGTAATTTATGTATAGAGATGCTATCGCGAGTGTACAATGCCATAAAGTTTGAATCTTTGTGGTAAGAATAATATAAATTGAGAAATTGCACGAGAACGTTCGGTCTGACCACACACAGACTTATACTACTTACTGCGTCTACTAAAATTCGCTGCATCACCAAAATTAAACATCGCGCTTTATTTTCTCTGTTTCGAAGAAAATTTAATTAACTTCGAGTACACATTAGTTGCTTTTATTCTTCGCGTACTTTTCATGGATATTGTTTAAAGGAAATCTTACCAGGCGAAGAGCGGGTTGCACAATTTCCCGGAGCTCAATCGAATTTTACTTCGTTTGCATACATTTATTTCGGAACTTCTACGCGTGTTGCGACGTAGATTAGTGTACGGTGCAGTTGTTTAATTTTGTTAAGCAACTTCGTTGCTAACTTTCATGTATTATTCACACTGCGGTTACACGCGCTTTTTACGTCGTTTCACGTTTATTTCTATGTATGTTAAACGTCCGTTTTTCCCTTTATATCCGCAATAACTGTACTCGTCTTCTTTCGTTTACGGCCCTTGTTTATTTTTAAGTACTAAAATATACACAATATTTAACGAAGAATCTAAACAAAATTAAACTTGGAACTTTCTACTTCGGATGTCTGAATTTGTGGAAAATTTCACAATCGACGAATTTAATAGAAAAAAGACACACAGCGTTTCTTCGCCTTCCCGTGCACGGCAATGATAATGCAAACATGCCGAGATAAGAATTCCTGCCCTCAACGAAATACTAATATTCCTTCGCTTATAATGTAACAAAGCGCTGTTTGCTGCGCAAACGTGACTCATTCCTCGCGGTATATCAGCAAACGAAAACTTCTACTTCGTTACGAGGCGCGGATTAAGTTCGTCTAATTTGGGAAACACGGAGCGACGAGTTGACTGAAAAAGGACAAGACGTACGTGTCAACCGGAAAGCATTTAAGCTCCCCAGTCGGACGGCCTTGTGAACTCGTAGCCATTGTTGTCACTCGTCAACCTGATCTCAAACATCGTTAAAAACGTCAGTGTTCCACGACCGTACCGTGCTACCATATAAATTTGGGTGTCCTTTTTCGAGTCAAACAAATGCGACACACAAGAAAGCCTATTTTAGAGAAAGAGTTCTGAAAAGATATCCCTTGACGAATTGCAAGCTCGAATCTTACTTGATAATCAGAAGAATAGCAAGCAAAAATATTTATAAAATTTTCCGAAAACCTAGGAATCAGAATTTGAGAAACGTTCCTTACGCGGCAAATCAGTCGGAACAGCAAACTGTACAGGTCCCCAATAAGTAATCGCGTAATTGCCGTAAACGTCGGAGCCGTTTTCCGAATCTACAACCGTCCGTTTAAACGACGTCTGTCCCGGACAGTCCTGTGAATGGTTTCCGGCTGACGAGGCTCTCTTGTCTCCGTTCCTTCTTCCTCAGCTGTCTGGGTGCACCGCAACGATGAACTTCCTAACTCGTTGTTGGGATCGTTCGGGTCGAAGCATGAAACGTGAGACTAGATCCTGTTTCGATCTGGAGACACAAGGGGTCACGTGATTTCCAGTCGACACGTCTCAGAGTTCGTTTTAAGTACGGTTAAGTGGCTGGAAGCTCCTTACCGCGGTCCTTTCACGATTCACGAGTCTCTTGGCTAAGCTTTCACCCGACTCCCGCGCTACCAAGAAACTACCGGCACGGATTAAGGGTTGATTCATTCGTTGAGCTGTTCTGTGAGAAGGCTCGATGACACGAGGAGAGTTTCGGCAAGAAGATACTGCGATTCGAGTGATTTTGGGACGAGGAGACAGATCGTTGGACCGAATGTTTCTTCGATTGAATTTAGTTTGGAATCTAAATTAATTCTGCTTTAATTGTTGTCAGAGAATCGTCAAAGGTAAGACCTGATAGAACGCGATTAAACTCTCCTCGAAACTAACTTCAAGGAAAGAAGATTATCGGTAAAAAATTTTTTTTAACGACATCTTAATCTCGTGTCCTAGATTGAATCGTCTCATCAGCTTCGTCTAAGAGATTTTAAGCTTTCGGTCGATCATTCGCCACAGGCGTGCCAGTCGGTTTAAGAGGAGGGTAAATGGGTGGAAAGTGGCGCGACTGTCGTTTACACCATCTAAGTTCGACACCGAATTGCGGGATTCTGCGCCCCCCTCCCGCCCCGGGGGTACGAGAACACGAGATTGTTGCTCGAGGCAACTAGCAAGTAGCATTTTAGGTTACCGTTTCACGAATGCTCGAATTACCTCAATCGCGATTAACACTCTCGATTCGAGGTTTGAAGAAACACAATTCGAATTATTGGGACCATCGTTGGCAGTTGTTTGAATTTCCATAAATATTATTTTGAATAACAAATCAATTTATCTTGTACTTGTTTGTACAGGTCGATTAAATTTTTATAAAATAATACGAAAAATGGTAAGACCGAGACTTTTTTCTTGCCTCAGCAAATATTCACGAGTCCAACGCGCAGGTTGAGGGCAAGAGGGGTTGGTCGATCGAAAAAGGGGTAGATTCTTCGAAAGCAATATTTGGCAAGAAGCAGCCGGTATCCTTGCCTCGGTTACAGGCTCGCACTGCATCATGCCGAATAGCCCCGATAGCCAGATATTTATGTAGCGCGTTCCAGGGTGGTTGGAAAGAGATGACAGTCAGTCGATCGCGGGCACAATGTATTGTTTTCGGATATTCTCCGGTTCATTCTCTTTTGTTTCGTGTTCCAACAGCCGACTATCCACTTGCAAACGTAGATATACGGTTCGAACAAATAAAGGCGAATACCGTAGAGGAGGGAAAGGCAGAGTCGACCAAACTCACCCCTCTGTTCACCGCGAACATCACCCTACCCACCATCCTCGATGCTCCAGGACCATGGTGGCGTATTTACATTCACCGATATCGGACCGGCTTTCGGGATTTTAAAAGCTGTTTTAAGCTGCAGCCAAGCACTACGACCAGCTGACTTTATCGGGAACGACGTCGCGAATTAGCCCTCGTACGGGGTTTTGTCTCGTGCGGCTCTCGATACGGCTGGCTTGTAGCGATACACCTCGGGGGTTTTAGAGGAAATTGCCCGTCTAGTTTTTCCACGACCGAAGGGACACACGCGAGGGCCAACTCGAGCTTTCACGGAGTAACGTTTGTTCCTTTCTTTTGCGAGGCATCGAGGGTGGTCCCGTGGCTTGATAAGTGTTTAATTTTGCGCAGAACAAGAGTAGAATGGATAGCTTGAATCGACGTTAGCTTATCCAACAAAAACTATTCGAAAGAAAATTCTACAAATTCTGATCGGTTCGTATAACTGAAACCATCTGATGTCCCCTTTAAAAATACAAAGACTCGAAACGCAAAGAATAAAAATGCAAAGAAAATCACAATGACGGCGCAATAGTAGACTGCGGAGAAGTTTCTTCGGGATCGAAGTAACCGGTGTCTCGAAGGGGAAGTCAACGCGACACGTTCGAGGGTGAAAACTGGCGAAAAGGGCGCCACCGTGTGCTGCGTACGCAATGACGCAGCAAATAGGGAGAAGACGAAGCCAGTTCGTGCGTAGACAGCGTCGAAGGCACAGGGGGATTCGTTGCGGAATAAAGGAGTAGCCGCGATAAAACGCCGAATAAAAGCGTTGGTGCTACGCTTAATTTACACTAACGAAACCGAGGGAGAGTCGGCGTTGGTGTTTTCAGTCGTGGTTGACTCGTAAACTGACGAATTTTTTTATAGTTCGTCCATTTGATTTCTATCGCGCACGACTCTGTCCCGCGTGCCCTAAACGTCTGAATAAGAATTTATCGCGTATTTATTGCGAGATATTTTCGCTACGAAAACGTTTTCAAATAAGTTGTATCGGATTTCATAGCTGAAAATATAAATCGATGAGAGAAATAAATTAGAGTACTTGATATTCAAGAGTATCCTGTTACAGGTTTTTTGAACGGAAACATTTTCCACGTAAATGTAGCGGAACGATGGACCGCTTAAGGGGGAACGAAACGTGCCCGGGGCCGTAACAACCCATAAAACTGTGTCATCGATGAATCCACGCGGTGAAATTACAAGTGCACGCGTGGTTTCGTTTCGAGGCCGCTAATTCCCCGCGGATAAACGGGACGGTGGATCGCCATTGTACCGACGATGATCCCACAAAAACGAATTCGACGGATTAATTAAACGGTAATCCGTCGATGACTGACCACGATAGGCCGCTTTTACGTTGGATTATCTTTGCTTAAACGCCTGCCCTGACCTGATTCGCGAACCCGATACAATCGGGAACGCAACTCGTAAAGGAGAAGAGCCGTGATCGGACAACGGATGAAACACGAATAATTTAGTTGTTTATATTTTAAAGGATAGAATTATAAGATAAAAAAGAAGACCGGAACGCTGTTACTGCTTCCGATAAAATTTCGTACATAAATGAAGAAAAGATGAGAATTCCTTATCGGTTCTTAGGATCTGAATAACATTGTATACCAGTTCGTCAGAAATTTTCCGATACTCTTATATTGGAAGGAACCTCTGGTTGTACCTCTGCTCAATCGGTAAACGGGTGGTTCGGACCGGATTAGAAACCAGAGGCGAGATCCCGTATTTAGCCGACCTTATTCCGTCTGATTAATTCGGCTGCTTGGTATTCCAGCGAGCTTTGCTACATTCTCTGACAAACGTATCGCCTGCTTCGAATCAATAGATGTTTACCTTATTGAATGCTGCCAAGCAAACCCATAAACTCAAGTTTTTCGAAAGCGTGGGTGGTTATGTAGCGTGCCGTGTACGTGAACTGCATGCGTTCGGGAATGGAAAACTGATGACGATCGATTTTCACCGGTGCACAGTTAAATGCAGGATACTCTATCTATATCTGGATTGTTCTGATATGTGTGCAGGTGTTGGCACAGTATTGATTAAAATATATATTTCGCATAAAAACGAACGAAAAAACGAACGTATCGTTTCAGTTTTGTGTTTCATTAAATTTTTCGTAAAATAGTACGCCACCAACTTTCGACCCTATCATGCAAATCCGTATGCATGTTTGAATATGAAACAGACCGACGTCTGGTATATTCCTAGCTCTCGAAGACACGGTTACGATTTTCGATCGCCATTGAGCAAGGGGAGTCAGATTCCAGCTTTGTTGCGATCGAAAATCGAGGCGCCGCCACAAAGGGAACTATTTGAATTTCTAGGAGCTTCTGGCCGTCTCGAGGATTCACAATGGACTAATTAAAGGCGAGAGAATTATCTAGCAGGTATCAAAGAGCCGTCGATAGGAAGACGTTGCGATCAAATATCATAGTAGCGATAGGATCGATAGCGTGCGAGACATTTGTCCGATGTCCCATGAAAGTATTGCATTAATTTTCACAATTTTCCGATAAAATATCCATTTTTATAATAGGAGTACGCAGAGTACCGAACTCGGCATCCCACAGTTTAAAGAAATTGGAATTCTAAAACTAACCATCGCCACATAAAGCACGATTGTTCTACGGTTAACTGCAGCATCTTCCGCAGCATCCGTCATCTCGATCTTGAAACAAAGTGATCGCAAGCAAAGTAACAACACGCTTCGCCAGCGTTAAACCGGCTCGAGGTCGGCAGACGTTCAAAGATTATCCCCTCGCACGAAATTAATTGTTTCGGGGTCGCTGCGTGCGCGGGTTCGCCGTGATTTCGCGACACGCGACGCGATAAATACCAACATGACCTCCTTGGATAATTTATTCGCCAAGTTAACGCGCCGAGCTGGCAATCCTCTCCATGGACCATCTTCCCTCCCCCTCTCCTCCGATCTCCTGTATCTCGATGGAAACTGGGTCGTAGCGGTTCGAGGTTATCCGCTCGCGCTAAGCGAGCTCCATTCCAAGGAGATCCCTGCCCACCACTGAACTCGCCTCCTTCCATTTTCTTCTCCTTTTTTTTTTATCCCCTTTTGCTGCAATGCCAACACCGGCTGTCGCGTAATGCATCTTCGGCTGTTCCTCCTTAACGAGGCCACTCTCAACGATTTTGGAGAAATTCGATGGGTGGAGTTGGAGGATCTCTGGAATCGAGATCTTCCAAGAAGTTTGTAACTTTATTTCAGCTAAACCTTTAAGTTTCGAAGGAACGATCAACGTGCAATGTTCACGATTGAAGAATACACCGGTGTAAACGTTTTTCAGATTATACGTAGACGATAGAAACGACGAGAAAGGAGAACATTCGCGAATCTGGGTCGGATCAGGGTTGGTGGCGTCAGAGTCAAGGGCGCAACTCGTTGCGCCTCGTTTTCGTCTTCGCTGCCTTTTATCGCAGCCAGCGATCGTCCTCGAGCTCGCTGATACTTAAACGAGAGACACTTCGTGCTCATTCCATTACCCCAATTTCACGCTTGTCAGATGTCCTAAAAATTCCTGCCGATCTTAACCAGATCTCTCTGCCTTAAGAATTAGGATTGTCGCGATAGAGAAAACCTCAATTCGGTGACCAGGTGTACGCAGCCACGATCTGGCTCTTGGTGTTTCCGTAAACCACAGATCGGATCCTAGAAGCCAGCCCTGTGTTGTTCTTGGCCACGAGATACTCCACAAATCGAGGGAACTCCGAGACAACGTTGGTCCGCACAAATCTTAGAGAAGGTCCTTTAGCCTTTAGTTCTGAGACATCGCTCCAAGTTGTTTCAAGCTTAGATCCCTGCTCCTTCGATGTCTTCGACTCGAACTTTTCCCAGTCCTCTGTACAATTTATCCACTTTCGAATCCCAGAGAGTTCTTGGTCTTACCGATCTTCCAATTCAGATTTCCACTCACCCCTTTCGAGGAATTATAACGTATTTGTCTTTGGATCAACTCGTGACCCTCTCGAGCGAGCCAGCTTGACCATCGAAGTGCGCCAACCGTGGAACGATCCTCTAGCTGTCCATTGTCCTTAATTGCTTCGAATCCTAGAGTAACCATTCTAGTCCCGTATTTTACCGCATTAGTTCGATTACCTTGGCTACTTCGAGGCTGCCCTGGCTTGCTTCACTGTTTTCGCTGACTGTTTCATTACGAAACGTAATATTAATCGGCATTCCCTCGCGCTTTAAGTAAGTCTGATATCGTTTAATTCAAGGAATTTTAAGAAGAAACTGTGATACACAGACAACTGAACTCTATTCTATACGGGATATTTTTTCTTCTTTCTCGAATATAGTTTGAATAGGCCGCTTGTCGATCGCGTTGTCTTTGAAATACGATCGAGTCTGTTTTCACTTTCTTCTAAAGTTCCACTGTCCGTATTCGGTGACAATTTATTCATCTACGCGTATATTGTTCTCCTCGATCGAAAAGAAAATTCGATAGCTAACCTCCTGAGACAACTTCGATAAAATCGATACAATCCGGTAATGATTTAATCCTGCAATTATAATAATAATTATAATTATAACGATCACAATGGATGCTGGTAGTTGCGCGGTGTTTAGGGAGCGACGCAGTTGTCTAGGAATTCGTAATCACGCGATCGCAGGGGGTTAATTAATCTGCCCTCAATTAAATGAGCTTTTCTCATCGCGAATGCACCACCCCTCAGCGTCTTCAATTACGTAACGATTATGGCCGACCGTATTTCACCGACCGCCATTAGCGGACCGATCCAGAATTCCGGTTTACATACGAGGAAGGCGGACAGTCGTGGTTGGTGCTCGAGAAAATAGTAATTTACTTGGCGGGCTCCCCCTGGGCGGTTAATTAATCCACCCACTCGATAATCGTAGACGATTTTTCGTTCCGTTAGAAATTCGCGCGGCCGCCGTGTTCCGTTGGTCCTGGTCCGAGAGGTGGGTGGTCATTTGTTCGCGGATCAAAGAGTGGATTTCATTAAACTGATCGAGGTGAGAAAAGTTTCAAGGAAGAGATAAAGGAGAAACTGTTGATAGAAATCTACTTTAGCTTAAAGTGTACCGTGATTAAGTATTGGTCTGGTTTCAGTTTAAGTTCGATACCATTTTAAAATCGTTTTTTTTTTTACTTTTATTTTTTCATCGCGAATTCATAAAAATTCCTACGGATATCCCTATCGAAAATTAAACTTTCCCTTTCGCGAAATACTTCTTTTAATCTTACGAAATACTTAATTCTAACGAAGCAGTGAAATTATCAAAGCAAGAGATTGGTTTAACTCGTATAGAAGTTAAAAAATATTTATCGGTAAAGTTTCATCGTACAGCAATGTTGAAACGGTGATTGATTTGGATAAATTCACAATCCTACGCACTCACGAAAGTTTAACCCTTGTATCGGTGTACAAAAATCAATGCAGTAGTGGAGTATGGTATCAGTCCGACGGGATACACGACAATAATTGTTATATCTGGTATCGCAGTCGAAATAAAACCGGAATGGATCGTGTTATGTAGAATCGAAACCAAGGCAACAACGTTCGTCGATCTGTCCATGCCGAGTCATTAATCGAGATCGTTCGTAGTTAGCCGATTGCTTCGTTAAAGCATCCCCTGTATAATTATATTTTATAATTTTCTCCAACAGCCCAATAATGGAATTCCATTGTATCTCGAGTGAGAAAATCAGTATGTTTTTGTCGAAAGATGCACGAGAAAATACTGATAAAATCACCTCCATTACCGAGTACAATTAACAGTGCTACGTTGGAGTCTAGCTGTAGCCGTGTTTCTCATTAATTTGTCGAAACTGTCGAGTAATATTTATTGGAATTTCGCAATAAATACGTGAAACTTAAACATGCAATCTAAATTAACATCGAATATTTTACAAACAAATACAGCGTAAATTGTTTTTTGAAATTCATCAGAAATCAATATAAAGATTGCTTAGTATCGAAAGCACCGTCACGAATAATCTGCTAGCGCTATGAAACGCGTCAAAGATACTACCGAGTGATCGTTCATGACGTTGTGTCGGCATTTTCATGGCTCTCAACGAGACTTTATCATTTTCAATCGATCATTTGCGTCCACCGTGATGGTCGAGCTATTGCACGAGCATTAAACAAAAAAGTGCTCGACGCTTCGCTTTACAGGAAAGTATCAAACGTTCGTTTAACATTCCGTAGACCGATGGGATACGGAATTGTCTTCAGTATTCGTCATTAAATCGCGTAATTAAGTCTGTCAAAGCGATCTTTTTCTGATACGAACGGGCAACATATTTCGAGGCAAGCAAGGAGAAAAAGCACGAACTCGAGAGCGCTTATGATAGCAAATACGAATGGAACGCAATCGACTCGGTTCGTTTCGTTCCCCTTTTTCTATCTATATGTGCGCATTCGTCGATTCACTCGAACGTGGACGCTTATCTTTTGCAATTTTCCTCGATGAACAGATCGAGAGGCTGGAAATAGAAGTTTGCGCGCTGCTTCTGGCAATTAACGGGAAATTCGATTTGACCTTTTGACGCGAACCAGTGCTGGTCCGGTTCACAGTTGATCGGCTTTTCCTCGGTTATACAAAAGTGTCGAGGTGACCAATCGATACAGGCGTTCCTCTGGTGAAGCTCTGCGAACGATCTATGTTACTCGTTCAACTTGTTATTGCCAATCTTCTGTAAAATCGGTTTAGTCGGCCCGAATTTAATTAACCACCTTTTGAATCTCCAGAGAATTAATTAGATTGAAAATCTAACCGGATACCACTTCGAATATCTACATTCTCGAGTAACAATATTTTTTTAAATAATTATTATTTCTACGTCCTTCTCTATATACTTCTTTTGTATCCAAGCTTAAGATGAAGTTCGTAAAACCGATCTGTTGGCGACCACGCAGTTACCAGCGTCACGATCTGAGGAATATTTCCTGCACGTCGGTTCTAGTGTTTCTTCGCAAGATCGAGACTGCTGTTCGTAATTGTTCGATAAAACGGTGTTATCCGACCGAGGACCGCAAATCTAGGCCGCTTGTAACGCCATTGTAAACTTTCTCGGCATAGTTGGACGTGAAATCCTCTCGTTCGCGCGTTCCAAGTTGCGGTTTACACCATTCCCTTCCGTTACCTTTGGTATCGACAGATTTCTCGATCAGAAACCATTTCGAAAGACGTTCGACTCCAATTTATTTTCAATTAAAAATGAAACTATAACCCAGAAAGTAGCCGCGAGGATAAATCGCTTTTAACATTCGCGTGAACCGTCATCAGCTCTGGTAAATCGCTCGAAACGAACCGGATATCGGCGAAACGCGGGTACCGTGGCTAGATCCGCGACGGGGCATTATAAAATCTGCACCACCGCTGAAACCAGGCCTGATTGAATTTTATTCGGCCGGCCGGCGACGTATAAAAATGCAGCCGCGAGCGCGAACCGATCCCCGCACCATTTTCTCCTCCCTTCCGTCGATTTGATTTATCCAGGCCCTTGATTTATCGACCGACACCCCGGGCTTGCCGGGGATTTCGTTCGGATTCGACCGACCACTGCCGTTTACAAGCGAAAGAAGAGCGCTGGTCCGGGTTGAGAGGATTGGGGGTGGATAGCGTTCAATCGGCGGAACAATTAATTGAACAAGTTATTTGGGAGGGCCACAAATTTTTCAGCGCCTCAAGGAAACGCTCCAACCCTTTCCTGTTGGCCTGGATTTGGCCGTCGCGTGGAATCGGGACGGTTCGTCGGTACAATTTTTACAGTCTTTTGGGTGGTTTAATTTTCTTGAGACTGTTGAAGAGAATGTTACCAGAAGATAGCAATCGTTTGAGTAATTTAATCGGAGGGTGGTCTTATCGTATTTTCTTCGTTACGATCGAACTAACGTTATCGTTTGTTAAAAAATTTTATTACTCGTCTAATCATGCTTGTACGATATGGTCGACTACGAGGGTATCTCGTTCGATTCGAAGTCTCTCGAAAGATTCTTCAGAGTGAGTCCAAAGTAGGATAAAATTATAAAAGTCCTTTTAATAGAGGAAGAAAGTAATCTGCTGGGAAGCTGCATTGAAATTGCCGGGAAAATTGATACCGAGAGCTTTTCTTAATTGCCAGTTTCATTAACTCAAAGCATTATCCGAGGCGAAACTCCATTACGTGTTTAATCAATTTTAGAC
The DNA here is from genome assembly GCA_019453375.1 of Ctenoplectra terminalis. NCBI lineage: Eukaryota > Metazoa > Arthropoda > Insecta > Hymenoptera > Apidae > Ctenoplectra > Ctenoplectra terminalis. The sequence continues at coordinate 366,463 of SMSQ01018559.1, read as the reverse complement.
ATCGGATCGTGGAATATTTTTTTTTTTTTTTTTTTTTTTTTTTTGTCCCTAGCAAACATCAAACATACATTCGTAAACGTTGCATTCGACTTTTTTCAATTCTCCCATGAATCGAACTAAAATTCGAGTAATGTTCGAAGCATGTTGCATTGTTTAAAAACGATTAAGGAAGAATTACTTCTTGGGGGAACTTTATAGAAAGTAATGCTTTTCTCGGTCTGCTTTTCGCTGTCTGACACGAATAAATAACTCGTCTTCGTGACTTTTTGAAATTTATTCCACCTTGCCAGTCTTTAACGCAACGAGGACACTTCCGTGATACCACTTTCTTTAAGTAGTATCGTTCGAGATGTTCGGCTAACTAAATCAGCAAGACGGCTATAAAGCAGTTCTCGTTTTTCCTTTTTCCTCTTTTCTTTTTTCTTTTTTACGAAAGCATCATTCGATTTATCAACATGGCTTCTTTCTTCTTTTATATTTTACAATAATCCTTCCGTGAGGCAATCGGCTCGATAAATTTCAAAAAATCTATACATTGATCGGATAAAGTGAAAGAAGGAGCATCTGTTTAGTAACGGAGCCGAAGATAATTCCTCACGGGGTAAGAAGGAGCTGTTTATTCCATCGTTTAGTCGACTTATCGACGGATCAAGGGAATGGAAGCGGCACGAAGAAACGGGACAAAAATGGTGACTATTCGGCTCGAGAAAGATTGCGGGATTACGAGCCAACGACGTACCACGTTCGTATTGACCAACTGTATTTCGCTTTATCGCGTGACCGTTTTCTTCTTATATCTGTTTAACCAAAACATCGAAGATTTCTCGCGATTCTATGCGTTCACCTTCGGTAAACTTTTCTGCAAAATCCATCTCGCGACACAGCTTCTCAAGCGATTAATCCGAACGATTACAACTTTTTCTTATTTTCTCGAATGCCAGATTTTTAATTTCAATTAAATTCTGAAATTGAAACATGATTAAGAGAAACACTTGTTACGTGTCGAGCATAAAATCTAGCCAGAATCTCGCATTCATAGTCGCTAAATCACCTATCGGCATTGAATAAACCAGCTGCGGTAAGAACTCTTTCAAGAGGGTGAAACTTAAAAGTTAAGGAAAGTAAAGGGAGAAAGGGCGAAATGGAATGGTTTATTTAATCCAGCGTATTTGATTCGGCCGCTTTATTGGTTTTCTTTCATTTGCTTTGAGGTGGTCGAGAGGCCGACAAAGAAACGTGTTTTGTGTTTCGATTGGTTGATCTGCGCGTTGTTAAAACGGCAAGGAAAGGTGAAGAGTTTTTCCTTGAGATTTTTCTTTCTCTCTTTTTACGCTTACAGTGGGTTACGAAAGGAAGCAGGGTAACGTTTTTATTATCGCCACGGTGCAAAAGGTTCTTCGTGATCGCGTGTTTTCTACGTGTCGTTTCGAACGAAACTTTAAATCGTTTGTCAAAGGAGATATTTTTTCCCGTAGAAGGATTTTAATCGCGTGTTCGTAAATGAAAACGTTCAAAGCGAGAAATAAATCTTGTTTCTAATTATTTTTCTGCACTTTTTATCGAATTTTATCAAGAATATTTTGTTCGATTCGGTTTCGGATGTAAAGCCGCCATTTTAAAAATAAAACAACAAGCACGCGTTCCAGGGTCGGTGTATTATTTCATAGGTGTATTATTTAATAATTTTTCGATAAAACTTGTACGAATCCACCTTCTAACGTATCGCAAAAGTTCGGTACACGTTTTCTCGCTCGCGAAAAAGTCTTGGCCGGTTGTGATCCTTGAGAAACAGAATTTCAGGTCTTGCGCTATCGACAAATCGGATTCTACTTCTCGCGTGTGCAGCCGTCGGAAGATAAACATGTACACACGGAGAAATGGTGGAACAGTCTCGATCCACCAAGTGTGAAGTTTATGGTTTACAGATAACGGGGGTTAAGTGCACTCACTCTATCGGCCCTGAACCACGTTGCACCGACCGGCCCACCTAGTCCGTCGTTCTGATTTTACAACCTTCCATTTCTTTTTATTTCTTCCGTTCTATTGATTTCCTTCTCCCTTGACTCTCCACGAGCTTCCATCCTGGCTGATGATTCACACGCCCGGTCATAAGCGTTTCCACATTTAGTTCTTCCCCTGTTTCCATTTTTCTTCTTCTTCTTCTTCTTTCTGCGAAGAACCATCGATCCACAGAGATTGAATTTTTCGTTGAAACTGTTGAAAATCGAAATTTCAACACGGTTCAACACCTACGAAACGTTAATTTACCTCCATAACAACCTTCGACCCTTGATTCGATCATCGGTTAACGCAATTCAAACTTTATTATTTCCCGTGAGACACGGTAGGTGCCTCGCTAGAATGGTACACACAATCATTCCAGAAAAGCTCATTCATGGAGCGGAGGAGGAGAAGAAGCACACCTGGCAGTAGAAACGAGCAGCCAGAGTTCCCTGGAACGCGCAGCCACTTTACGGATTACAAATAATGGTGGTCTGAGTGCTCTCCACTTGACAGTTCGCGTTGTCTTTGTTCCAGCCTTGCGTTTTTGCTTCTCTACCTGTCCCACTTCTAGTCAGTCGCTTTTTATCATCCCCTTTCGGTAAATCGGCCCGCATGAATGCCCCTCTGGTTGACGATTACATTGATTACCTGCGCGGACAGCGTCGAAGATAAACCGTGTCGTCCGTACGCCCTGGCATAATGGTTACTCGTAGCCCCTCCTATTAAGGCATTCAGCGTTTACGTGACTGTTACGCCAGGAACGGCCACGTTACGACGTCAATACGCCTCGTATCTTCACGCTTGTAACTGGGACGACGCGTAATCTCGCTGATATAGCCGTCCAAGATCGAACCCAATTCGCCTCGCACTGAATGGATCCGGAGCGTTTCGAGGTCGTCGCGTTCCTCGAGTCCCTGGGTTTTCTCGAGGGCCAATTGATCACAAGAAAGTTACCTCGGGGTGTGCACAATTTAGTGGATCATTTCGAAGACCCGATTCGATCGAAAAAATTGGATCGGTTGTATAAAAATTTGAAAGGTTGAAATCAGGGATCGTTAATTAATTCTAGATTAGAGTTTAGGTAGAGGAATGGAATATTGGAATAATTTGTGATTGCTTGCTGAAATTGTGACGAGTTTCTCAAGAAACGAGCACACCTATATTGGGTTAAAGTTAAGTTAAACCAACTGGCGTCAATTATTTCCGTTTAAAACTTGGAGGACCACGATCCATTAGCGCTGTCGCTCGAGTAAACGCTTTAATGCGACGTTCAATCGGCGGAATTCAAACAGGCGGCCGGATTCCGAATGAATTTAAACAAATAAATAAGTAGCGCAAACACGTCCCAATTAATCGAGTTAGGCCGTAAAGCGGGGCGGTCCGGAATCATCACGTTTCGCTGAGTGCGCTAAGCCGTTGTAAATATTTGGTCCACGTTTTCCGTTGATAAGGGTGCGCAACCTACTTATCTTAGGATCTTTTCTCGGTTCAAAATCATCAAAGGAATCGTCGTTCGTCGTTGATAAATATAATTCCGAACCCCGAGTTCCATTGCTTCTTGATCTTGAATCTCTGTTATCTGTTTAGGATAATCAATCTGAACGCGATCGTCTGTGCGAGTTAATATACAAGTTTTCTTTGGATTACTAGAAACTCCTGATCCGAATCCAATTCGAACGCAACACGTACAACGTGAATAGAACGTGTAACGCTGTCACCGGTGTGATTGATAATCTAATCGGCTTTGTTATTTACGAGCCGAATATGCGAATTAATGTAGCCGAATTATTGCTCGTATAACAAGAAGACAAATTAATTCATTGATCCGTAGGGAATTCGCGTTGGTAATAATTTGTAATTAATACTTTTCATGGCTGGGAGCAATGCGCACGAAGCGAGAGTACTTGTCGATGCCGTGGTATTAATGAAAATTACCACCGTCATTGATTGCCGTTAACGTTTTGCGAGCTTCAATTATTTCCGTCGTTAAATCGTATCGTTCGAGAAAGAAACGTCCATTGTCTGACGCTTTTCAAACGAGACAGAAATTTGAAATTCATCGTTGTCGAAGTCGGAACACGATGCTTCTATCGACGTGCTTCCCTCAATCAACGAATCGACGTTTATTGTCAGTCGCATTCGTTCGTCGACGCTGTCGGAACTTAAAAATACCGTTTCGATATCGAGACGGAAGGCACGAACCGTGGAAAGTTTCCAGAATCGAACCAGCGAATGGGGAAACGTTTATCTCTCTGATCGATCGAGTGTTTTCCCGTACACGTAGAGATCTTCCTCGAAAATTCTCGATCGAAACACACGCGATGTTAAATAGAATACAATTTCAGGAATATGGAAACTGCGATTGAGGATATTAAAGAGACGCACGAACAAAAGAGAAAAGAAAATCCACCAACGCTATCCGTACTCGGAACGAAATTAAGCGCTATTTGCCAGCGCTGATAAAAGCAACCGAGGCGGGTTAATTATTATTGCTTTACGTTGTAAAGGTCCAAGTTATTCCGGCTAATGCTGTTCTTTAAACGCGTTCCCTGTTATTCCGTATCGAGGAAAATTGCTTCGAGCCATTTTTACGTTTAAAAAACAACGGAATGCAAATTTTAGGATCAGAAAATGCAGGCTCGGTACACTCGTGCGAGAAGAGACTTGTAATATTCAGTTTTTGTAATTTCCAACCACTCCGACCGCATTTAAATCTGTTACCTTTGAAACTAGATACAACTAGCAATATGTAAAAAAAAAAAGATCGAAGTTTCAAACTAAAGATGAAGAACACCTTTTGCAAAACATAATTAAAAATCCCGTTTCATCCTCGTCGTCGAACCGTTGTACGGTGAATCACTATCATTAGCCACGTTAGCGATTAACATTCGTTGCAGGGAATCGATTAAAACGTCGAATGACAAGAACGAGGCAGGAATGCATCGTAGTTTCAGGAAACGGAAAAGCTGGCAGAGAGAAAAGTAATTAATGAGAGAAAACCAAGATATCGTAGGCTGGCGTGGGGGCTGGATGATGGATCGTGTCGAGATTATCAGGGCTTGGCTCTCTTTTTCTCTGCTCGAGTGCTGGATAATGAAACATTTATGAAAAGACTCTTGTCCCTGTACACAATCGGCAACGAGATAACAAGATCGATGGTGGTACAGAAATCTGAGGATCTACCAGGTATTTGGACTGCGAATGGTGGATAAATGGATAAAACTGCGATACAGTTTTTATTTATGTATCTATGTACCTAAGAGTGATCGAAGGGTGTATCGCGAAGAAGAAATTAATGTAAACGATCCGTTTTGCGTTCTCTACTCTTCGCAAACGTTAAAAATGTTTAAAGAGAACTATTCAAATTCCTGCGATGTTCTTCCATTAGAAGCTGATCAGACATCGGTGCGACAAAAACTATCTACTCTCGCTATACTGCACAAGGATTCCCTGTTATTCCTAGAACAAATAGATAAGAAAAGATTAGCGATAAAGGCGGAGAGTTTGAGTGGCTGCACCTGCCAAAACGCAGATTCCACTCGGTTAGGAGTGAAATGGACGGGAAAACAGAGGCTGCTGAAAGCCATGGAAACGTTAGCGTGAAATCGAACAACCAGCCTTGTCTTGCTACGAATCGATCGTACAAAATTAAGGTGAAATTGAACGTGCGACACATGGTGCAAAGATCACAATTCTCGAGCATCTTTTCACGAGGGTTAAGCAAAGTCATCCTTTTGTCGTTAGCGATCAGGGAACGCGATATCGAGGAATCTGGTGGAGCGATTTTGAGCGATAGATTATTAGATCGCCAGGTATTAGAGGCGTTTCGGTTCAGCGGTTCGTGTATGCAAATGCGAGGGTTGCAGTGGTTCAATATCGAGATATCGATTTATGGAACGGATATAATTTAATTTGTACTAAATTAAATATTTCGCTCGACACGCGCCAATTTTTAGAAGAATCGTCGTAAATTTTGTGGAAATAGGATCTGATAAGTTCCTAACAACTGGAACGTCGAGAGGACAGAGATTAGAGTCCTTCCGCTTTTGGAGCCCGAAAAAAACTTTCCACTTACCGGTACAAAGAAACGAACAGACCCCTAAAATGTTCTCGATTTCTACCGACAGTCTTCGCCCCTCCGTTTCGAGTCCTTGTTATAGCTGAAAAAAAAGCCCAAAGGAAAACCCTGAGCATATGAAAATTACGAAGCAGCAGATATCGTGTTCTCGTTCTCCCTTCCTCGATTTCTCTCCGCCTTCGATCGCGTGCTGGCACGACAAGAACAAGCGAGAAAAAGTTCGAAATAATATTCCGACGGGACAAGGGCGACCTTAACCGACGTAACTGCCAAAACGTGGATCTCATTTTGTCGTGGGACGATGAGATAAAGCGAGAAAAAGTCGACCAGACGTTTCTACGTACAGCTTCGAAGTTGGGTCACCGTCAGGGGTGCGGAGGTAGCTTTCTTGCAACTTAAATGTCGGTCGAAAGTAATCGCGATCCCACGGTCGTCGTTAGCCAGCGAAACAAGTGTAAGTAGTACAGTCGAAGAGGATTGTAGATTTTCTGGAGGGTGGGAAACGACGACCAGGGTACTCCAGCCAAGTGACACGGCCCTCTTTTAGCCAGTGTCAGTGACAAGAAACAAAAGCCCTACAGCAGCTCTGTGCTCGAGATAAAATGGAAATGTACCTTCTATCTGGCCGCGTATACTGTCTCTTTCCAACTCTGTGTACGTTATACTGCCTCGTGGTTGGAATTGGGGGCTGATTCGTCCGTGAACTCCTCTACGACAGGGTGAACGCCACGATAATACTCTGTCCCGTGTTCTTTTTCGAACGGATCGACCCTGATCGATGCTTTTTCCTTTTCCTTTTGTTATTTCGCTGGGGGATACTTCGACAGTAGAGAGAGAGAGCTTCGATCTTTTTTTGCATTCCTCGTAGAACGAGGGTAACACGGGACCTCGAAATTCGAGTTATCGGTCGTTAAACGAACATGCCGTTTCTTGGGCTTCTAATTGCCGCTAGGTTGCTACTAATTGTCCCGGTTCGAAGTGAAATAAGCCATTAAATTACCGCCACAGGAAGAACTTAGGAAAGGCGAACAAATGGTGACCGAGTGGCGCGAAGAAGGGTTGCCGAGGGCAACCGAGGGTTCCGGCGACGAAAAAGGCCAACCCTCAACGTTTCTGTCATCCCGGTTCAACATCGGTAATAGCGATTAAACCTTCCAAATTATTACATCCCACAACCCCACTTTCGAAACGCGGAGTTGGCTGAGTGGTCGCGTCTCGTATTCGAATATTCCAAGTGGAAGGTTACGATTGATTTTATCGTTGACACTCTTCGCGAAATTGAAATCTGTCGGTGCTTAGAGTTTCACAACTCCGGAGAGAGGACTTGGTTGTTGGAAGATTCCCGTTTCAATTGGGAGGGGCTAGAAGAACCGTCAACGTTCAGTTCTCTCTCCAAGCTTTGCAATTCCCTCTCAAGGAACTGGCCTGTTACTTAGTTCCTTGCACTTCGAGAGTTGCAAGAAGTTCTCTCGTTGATATTTAGCCTCGCGTACATCTTGCTGAATTACAAGCAGAACGGGGTATTTCGGTGTTTAGTTGAACACAGTTTCGCGTGTTCTTGGGAACGTCTGCGTATTCATATTTAATTCCACGAAATTATTCGTGAACGAGTCATTGTTGGCGAGAACTTGACAAACAATAGTTTTACGTATTCGAAATACCCCTGTAGGAGTATTCAAAATTTATAACGACGTCGGAAGATAAGTAAATTTCGATCCTGTGTATCGGCATAATGGTGGGAAAAAAAGGATCCCATCAGACCTAGAGATCGTTCAATTTTATCGGCGGACTTTTTATCAGTCAGCAATTACGACCTATTAAAGAAGGATTAACAGGTAACAAAGACGAATAGATAGGTACCCTTAAGATAGGTACTGGAAGACATTCGTTCGTCATTAACGGTTGTAAATTCTCCGTGATAAAGTCATCGAGTCGGCGATGAATCTTGTTAAGCGTTATGCGTCGCCGCGAAACCAACTGTTCCACTCGTATAACGTCGTACCCAAACGTACCAGTTTCTCGGCGCGAATTAATCTTGCCGACTAATTAATTATTCGGTTATCACGCGACGACTATCCTCGAGAAGAACAAGCAGGGTTTTGTTCGAGTTCATCGTTCGTGTAACCGGTAGACGACGACCAGGTATATTGGCTCGCCTCTTTCTAACTTTCAGTTTCTAACCGGTGAGACGTCAAAAATAGCGGTGTATAGTCGGTGATAAATGAAGCGAGCCAGCTGCTCGTCGTACTCGTTTAATTCGACCGCGAAATCACTTCAGTCCCTCTCGGTGCTCCGTTCCACGACGAATCTCTCATGCCACTGGTTACAATCTAATCGAGAGTGCTCTGCTGGAGACCGGTTTAGAATATCTTAGTTCCTGTGTGGAAATTTCACACGCAAAGGCACCTTCTGCTGGTCTGTGGGGAGTTCGAGCAGTGGTTCGTTATTATTTCAAAGGATGTTAATAGTTTCTCGTTATGTAGTTGCTTATTCGTACAGGGTGGATAGGTGGATACAAGATTGGCTCTGTGACCTTTCTAAAAGATAAAAACGAAGGAAATTACTGTAAAAATTTTCGAAAATTGTGAATCGACGTTAAATGACAACGAACCATTAGCGAACGATGATTGCTCAAACAACTTCGATGTACAACTTGACCATTTTCTATAGGCGCAAGTGTATCGCACGTATTTCCATCCCGATACAGCAATAGAATGTACACGTACAGCTTTATTGCTACATTCACGGAATAAAAATCATGGAGTGGAAACGATTCGAGTCGTTAGAGAATAAAGTGAATCGACTTCGAGGTTTCGTTATTCGTCCGGAACAGATGACAGCAATGCGGCTATTGAAAATCGAATCGTTATGGTAGACATTGCGTCGACTTTATTCTTGTATCGATTGTCCCTGAACGTCACAGTTTTCCATTTCGTACGCAGTTGGTTATAATGATATTGCTGGAATAATTCATCGAAATTGTTGCTCGTCCCATTGAATTCCACTCGGCCTCGATCGTTCTAGCATTGTATCTTTAAGAGAGATGATAACCGTGAAGATGATGAAACGTTTTCCTGGTTCGAAACAATTACCAGTGGCGTGCAGTTAAGAACTGATATGAGAATTAATTAAGTTTCATAGAGGAATTATAGGAAGGATCGATAGTTATCTGCTAAGTTTGTCAATTTTGTCATTTCGACTACGATTAGTAATATAAAAATAAAAAAAGAAACTTATACAGAGTAGATTCTTCCACCCAAAGACACGTAAGAAACTAGGGACTCGAAAATTTCACTAATCATTTATCGTTAACGAAAAACACGATCGTTACCATTTGGTGGGAAAAGTTTTATGTCGCAAGCTATAATATTTTTTGTTCGGCCATCGAACAGGGTTACTGGGTCTTTCGGGGTTAATTCGTCGAATCGTGGATCTCTCCCTTCGAAAATGCAATTCATCACCGATTGAAAAATCAGACGATTAATCAACAGCATGACGCACGTTTCGTTCGCCGGAAATTATAGGTCAATCGCGTCGATCCTCAAATATTTTATAGCCGTTGTTTAACCAACGACTCGCGGCGTGAAACATGCGAGGCTGCACGAATAAAATAGAATGAAAAAAAAAAAAAAAAAAATGAGTAGCTCGTAATCGACGCGTAATCGATATCCAACTCGACGCATCGAGGCACGCTGTATTCTACTTGCAAATTACACGGACTCTTGCAAATAACTTGTTAGAAATTCTGTCATAGAAACAGCTACTCCGATACGACAATTTCGAGATTTTGGTCGTTCCTTTTGACATTGTTCACATTTTCATATTTACGATTTGGCTAATTAAATTTGAGGTTGTAATTACTAGTGTTTTAAAGTCAAATACCCATTTGATTTATGAAATATTTATGAACGGATCAAAATATCCACGCAGAAGGTATCGTTTTAAAACATTTTTGCAAAATATTTTCGACCGGATACAATGGGAGAACAGCGGCGTGTTCTGTTTTGATCAACATCTCGTTTCAGCAAAGGGTGGGCTAACATTTATTATACCACGAGATCTGAATAATAATGCAACGCGCAGTGAAGGTAACGTGTGAATATCAGAAATTTCATCCCAAACAAAGCACTCGCATGTGGGAATTGCTAAACAATAGATCAGTTTTGCCGATGTGAAAGCTTTATAACACACAGAAGACATTTGTTAGCTATTCTCTTTGCTTTGCTCCTTTTTCCCTGTTTCAATTAGAAGGAACCATTCAAGAATCCTCCTTTTNAAAAAAAAAAAAAAAAAAATGAGTAGCTCGTAATCGACGCGTAATCGATATCCAACTCGACGCATCGAGGCACGCTGTATTCTACTTGCAAATTACACGGACTCTTGCAAATAACTTGTTAGAAATTCTGTCATAGAAACAGCTACTCCGATACGACAATTTCGAGATTTTGGTCGTTCCTTTTGACATTGTTCACATTTTCATATTTACGATTTGGCTAATTAAATTTGAGGTTGTAATTACTAGTGTTTTAAAGTCAAATACCCATTTGATTTATGAAATATTTATGAACGGATCAAAATATCCACGCAGAAGGTATCGTTTTAAAACATTTTTGCAAAATATTTTCGACCGGATACAATGGGAGAACAGCGGCGTGTTCTGTTTTGATCAACATCTCGTTTCAGCAAAGGGTGGGCTAACATTTATTATACCACGAGATCTGAATAATAATGCAACGCGCAGTGAAGGTAACGTGTGAATATCAGAAATTTCATCCCAAACAAAGCACTCGCATGTGGGAATTGCTAAACAATAGATCAGTTTTGCCGATGTGAAAGCTTTATAACACACAGAAGACATTTGTTAGCTATTCTCTTTGCTTTGCTCCTTTTTCCCTGTTTCAATTAGAAGGAACCATTCAAGAATCCTCCTTTTCCGCCATCCATTGTAATTTCTGGTTCTGTAAACTTTTCTCCTATCGACGAACAAATCGGATTACGAATCATCGACAGGGATAAAGTAAAGACAAATGACGTTTCTTAGACCGTATCACCATACATTAACTTCCGAAATCCCGATGAATTCCCCGCGGCGACGAACAGAAGAATCGTATTTCGTGTGTGATTAGTTCTGCTCGATAAAGCAACAAGGAAATGCTTTCGATATCTGGCTGGGTCGTGTGTCGTCGAAGACGATTCGCGGGCCACTTGGCAATTAGATCAGCAAGCACCGCTCCTCTTTCTCGCGACCGATTTCAGTCGCGTTTCCGATCAATGGAAAGCCGTTCGATGCTCGAACGATGAAGAAAAACGACGATCTCTTTATACGGCCGTCTTCCGTGTTCCATGATGCGCGAAATGCGTCTATCATCCACCCTGGCAAATTCGTCGACTCCGTAAAACGCGTTGCCAGTCAACATCTGCTCGAGAATTAATTCAACTCTTCCGGTTCGCTTACTCTTGTTTCTTTAGCTCCTAGCAATTTGAATCTATTTCTTGATAAATATCGGAGATAGGTATCATTCTTCATCGAATATGAATCAATCAATTGAAACTGCAAATTTTCCAATTTCCAAATACCAAGCGCCAAACCAATCACGCACAAAAGCCAACAGTTACGAGATAATAATGAGCACTAGCAGTTACACAAATTGCCCTGGAATCGAGGCGGACACGGTGTGTTTTCAGAGGACATGGCGTTCACCTTATAATACGGTCCGTATTCGAGAGGTTCGTATGGTAACTCGTGTTGGAATCGCTGTTCAATCCGCAGGGACTACACAGCAACGACAATCGTAACCGAATGGCGGTACATGCTCGCTTAAGTAACATTGCAGTTGACCCAATTACAGACTAGTCGTAGCGGAGGCGATATACCTGCTGTGTTTCCAGTTATCTGCGCTACCTACCCCCGTCCCTAATCCACTTCTGCACGGTCAACCCTGTCGTCGACGTCGGTGAAACATTTCTAATTGTGAGACGAATGACGCGCTTCCTTTCCGCTTTCATCCCGCTTAATGATATTTTCCAGCCGGTGCTCGCTCCACCGAGCTCTTCTTGCTTCGAGTCTTTCATATTTTGTTGACACTGAATTGCGACTGTGACGTATCAACCCTCCTTTTATAACTGCTGTTAAACGTTTTGGGATTCGCGAATGATTATCGCGAAACATTCTTGATTCCCTTTAAAAATTCTGTCGCTCCCGTAATAATCCCCTTTCGAGAATCTCAGTTGAGTTGAATTCTGGAACAAACCGAACCATATATTTTCCACAATCACCGTCTCTTCCTTGTTAACTCCGGCGAAAATTCAAGGGATCTGGAATTCGAACGATAGCACTCGGAGGCTGGGCCGCGCGCGCCCATACACGCACACCCCTTTCCACGGTCGACATTTACCACCCTATCCACGGCTTGACGCCGGTGGCTGATTACAAACGATGACCACTGGCCAGATCGGTCGGTTGCCTTTGTTTTATCGACCAGCGACACAACAGAACCGGTTGCAACGCAGGCTAACGACTGTTCGAGTCCACGCCATCAACCCGGATAAAATCACATCGTCTAGATCGAATTTGTAAATAGGTGCACCGAAGAGGTCCGATCCGGTGATAGACTTTGCTCAACAGCGTGCGAGAATCCCGTTAAACTGACAACCAATGCTCGATACCTTGTAATTAACGACCGGTATCTGGTTCCACGTTTTCTTACGATGGTGCTGGAAAGTATTATTTGATCCTTCCCGTTGATTTTTAGGCTACCGATACCAGTGCAAGATGTACGAAGGAAAGTATCTGACCCGTACAGTCTCGAAGAAAGAAGGTTCAAAGTTTATCGGTAAGTCTGAAAGTGATTGATTACCTACGTTTTCTTGGGTATTATGGCCACGTCCCTTTTGTTAGTGGCGAATATCATGAGCTAATGGGATTGAAGAAAGAAAAATTCATAGATCCAAGGGTCACTTTAATTGTTATAAATTAGTTCTGTTCAGTGACAGCTGGAGACTTTAAAACGTTAATGAAAATTGGCAACTAATGAACTTGCACAGTCTTGTCATTTATAAAGCTAGAAGCAAAAAAGTTATCGGTGATGGAATTTGGACGTAAAAAATATTTAAAAATTTCACCGGAAATGCAACGGAATACAGAACGGAGCGAGATTTTATTTTTATATATTAGCGACACATTGCGAGATACGAGAAACTATTCCGTAAAATAACCCGTATCGGAAAGTATATATCGACGCGAGCTGTCACGCGTAAAAAAATTATGATCGATGCCGCGTGGAAAAACTCGTCATCTAGCAATCGATTACGTTTGTCGGTGACGTGGTTGAGATTTTGATCGGTGTGATTAACCACGGTAAAAAAAAAAAAAAAAAAAAAAATATCATCGCGGAACGGTGCGATAAAAACGCTTCGAGTACCGATCGAATGGTGGTATTCAAAGAAATCTTTGAGCATTCGAAACTCAAAGAGAAGCGAGTAACGATCGGCGGATTCCTAGGTGAATTTTATTTTCTCGTTTCGAGGTGGAACAAAATAAATTAAGGCGGAGAGATAGCTGAACGATGCTAGAACAAAAGGCTCGCGTAAAATGAAGTCGGTTGCGAGGCGGAATTGCATTAAGTTACGTCCCCGTTCAGCTTTTATCGATGCCCCGATTCGGTCGTCGTCGAACTTCCCATGCTGTAAAAAGCCCAAGAAGCTCCGACGAAATTGCAAACACCCGAATTACGCTTGTTTTGAGCTAGGATCGTATCGTACAATCACCATTTCTTTTGAATCTCCAACTTGAAACACGCGAAAGAAATTCACATCGTTCGAATGATTTTATCCAGTGGTATGGGAAGACGGAACATTGAATCAGGCTGTAAAATATATTGTCTGACTCGTAAACGAGACTTGTTTCAGCCCTACGAGCGATACCAACGCGGAAACCACCGAATCAAGCGAATTTTCTATAATACGAATAAAATAAAAAAAATTGATCGAGCACTCTCGATTACTTATCCTGATAATTTACATTCGGCTTTTGACCCAGTCCGCTTTTCAAGAAACCAATGAAAGGCTCGAGTGCAGTTGATAATAACAATCGGTTCCCGTAACGATGGGAACACCAGTTGAATTGTTAGCACAGTGGTAATTATTTCTCCTATCAAGTGGCGGCAACTCGAGACTTATTCGTTCATCGATCCGTTCTTTAACGAGCCTCTTGCCACCTGGAACGTCGTTGCTTGCGAGTGCCATCCTCGTCGAAAGTGGAGGAACGCGGCTCCAACGGGATTGTCCGATGAATGCGACAATATTTGTGTTCGTAGTGTTTCTTGGGTGAACGCGTTCGAAAAAAAGGGAGTCAGTGCCACGAGTATTTTGTTTCTAGAGCGTTCAATCACACTTTTGTCATTCGCGATCCAGAAACTTGGCTCGATGAGATCTAAAATTGCAATTAGAAGATTCTAGAAATTTTAGTTCAACGCTCTTTACTTATTTGTAAAAACTTTGCTTGCATGAATTGGAAATAAAGAAATGTTTGCCAGAGAAAAGATATACGCGTTGTCAAGATAGAAAGCTGAAATATTTCAGGGTACAAAGTGTTGTAGCAATCATTCTTACGGTCAGTGCTCGTTAATAGACTCGCGTAATCTCATTATAACCGGGCTGGCCATTGTCGAGGGCGGTCGTTAAATAAGAATCGTATTAGCAACTTTGACAGATGGGGCAAAGCTGGTGACAAAGCAGCTTTCAATCTCGAATGTAGCCAGTTTCTATACACTTGCGCACAAATTCACGAAAAATTGAAATACCACCGCATGGAAAATTTCGAAATGAACGTTACAATTTTCTGTTAGCAATAAACGGTTTAGAGTCACCGAAAAGTGCTATTTAATTCGAAATTTCTGCGAGTTACCGCAAATTAAATCCATTATATTTAAAATCTACAAAATGAGATCAGAAACAGCATCCCGAATTTCTCCGTAAAGAGAAAATTTGCGCAAAAATAATCCGCCTATCAGTAGTGTTCACAAAAGAGAGAGAGAGAGAGAGAGAGAGAAATAATCCCTAATGTGTTCGAATGTAAAAAAATTCAATTCCTTCGGAACGAAGGATATCGATCTCTCCGCAAGAGATGGAGGGATCTCGAGGGCAGGGAGCTCGTTTGTTTTCAGGGGTGAAACGAGTGTCATTAGCAAGGACAGGAATTACATTCTTCGTTACCGCAATGCAGGCAACGGAGGCCGTAAAAGGGGCGCAAAAAACGCGGCGAAAATAAAACACCGAACGACGGTGGAGCGGATAATCTGTTGGAGCGGGACGCCGCAGAGAGTAAAAGTGGAGGGAAAGGGTAGTCCCGCATCGAGGTTTAGAATGATGGGATTTTAATGGGATTAAAAGCGGCAGCAGGTAACAGTCACGCAGCCCCAGAGCCTGCCGCCACCGGTTAACCAGTAGTAATAGTATAGCGCGATCGGCAATTTAATCTGTCCAGAAATCCCGGCGCGCTCTTCATCCTTTTTCTCCCGGTAAATAACCGAGAATCGAGGGAGCTTTAATTGATCTACGAACCATCGCTGACGTTATTCAGTTTCGAACTTAACGCGACTCGTTGCTTTGCAATTTTTACGACACGCTATCTGTGTCTCGAAAGAGAACGAAGTTTGTGCAACTTTTCCAAGGAATTAAAATTTAATTGATTCTCGCGCGTCCAGGACGATCGTACGGTCTACGATTGTTAATAAAGGAGAGTGCAAACGTGGACTTTCGCAGAGAGAACTTACCTTGCGAAACTGTGAACTTCCTTAATCGGGTTTCCTTTGATAAGCAATTCAGTTTTTTAAATTACAGTTCCTTCGTTTACCGACTAGAAAGTTGACAGAAGCGTATTTAGATGATGTATCGTAAAGAATAAGTAAGAAGTGGAAACTTCTCTCTTTTAAACACGATGGAAAGATTTTCAAAAATTCAAAGAATCAGCTATTCATTGTTCTAATCGTGATTTAAAGCGAACCGATGCACAATTTTCTCGGTCACGAGATGCGTGGTACGTGCGAAGCACCGTCCGGACAACGAGATCATCGATAAGTCGAACGACGAAGAATTTTATAGTCGCGAAACGTCTTTCTCGTCGATAGAATGAGAATTTTATCGGTGATACGAGTATCCCAGGGACTCGAAAATTTTCGAACGGAGAAACTTTTTGACCCGGAGTGGTGTCTTGGACGGGCGTTCATCGATCAGCGCGAACTGTGTAATATAAAGCAGTATTTTCGAGTTTGTTCGATGCTATCGCGTGGAACCGTTCTTGAATTTATTACGAGTATCGACGCAACGCCAGATATTTTGAGTACATCGACAAGGAAGAACGTACCAGTCAAAGTAATTGGTAGCTTGTTGTTGAAAATAGCCAAGGAAACAGGAAATAACAAATATTCCAGTATTCTATTCCGATCTTCTGCATAAAAGATCCCAAACAAGTCTATTTTCTTCGAATTTCTGAGCAGGAGGATCTTCGGATCATCGGATCATCCTCGACATGAATAATTCGCCAACAGTTAATCGAAAGTATATCGTGCTAGCTAAAGTATACAAAAAGTGTCTTCTTGATACATAAATTGAAGAGAAATCAATGAAGTATAGAGAAATTCGAATCCTTTTCGATATAAATTCTATTTTATAATATTCTAAAGCCTTTCACGACTTTCTAAATTCGCAACTGTAATATTTCGTCGAAACAGATTCGAATACATAAGTCACGCGTGGAGTTTACGAACTTGTGCAACACCATTGCGTAATCAATCCTCTTAAACAAATACCAATCCACAAGTATTACGTGAAAATAAATTCTAAAGAGATTCATTTATAAACACGATTTACATAAACTCCAGACAGTAAGCATTATATAATCTCCTCGATTCAAATATACCCTACCTTGATATCGCTTGCTTCAGTATGTTCACAGAGAGGAATATTTCTAATATTTTATACGCTGTTTTTTGATACCTCTTTATACCTTGAAAAGTTGCACGTAATCATGCGTAACTTCACTTTATCTCAGCTCGTATCGCAAATAAAGTCGCGGCGAAACGAAACGAGGCAGGTACGGGAAATTAGCTTTGATTTATCAGTTTGTAGAGATTGTAACTCGTCGGCCGGTTTGCGTTTAATTGTGAGTAACGCTCTTTCGATCGAGAGTCGAATTAGCCGCGCGGCGGTTTCACGAAAATCCGGCTATCGGATCGCGGTAGAATTCACAATGGGCATTTGTGTTGAAATTTTCGTTGCGAGACTGTTTTTCCAACGCGCTGCCATCATCGCCGGCAAGAGGAGGTGGAGAAGGTAGATGGTAAAAAAAGAAAAAAAAAGAAGAAGAAGAAAAAAGAAATCGACACCCGTGATTTTCGTACCTATTGTACGCGATGCCCGGCTCAAAGCCCACCGGAGCACCCCCAAGTATAACGGATGTTGGCGAACCCACGTCGAAATGGAAATACAATACTACGCTCCTTTGCATCCTACCATTCCCGTTGACTCACCAATGGACAACTTTTGCACTGGCGATAGGCAAATTTTTCAATTTTTTTTTTCTTTTTTTTGCGAGATGTTTATATATATAAGTACCATAAAAAATATTCGGTAAACTTGTCATACGAAAACGAAGTTTCGTTTCTCAAACGCTTCGCACACTGGATGGCCTGTTTTTTTTATCTAGCCTCGTTTTTTGTATTTTTTCTTCCTTTTTTTCCCCGTTTTTTTTTCGACACGCATCAGGACGAAACTGCCGACAAAAAACATCGGACAGTAGGTATTTCATGCAGGAATCGATGTTTGAACATCCCTTTTACTTGTTTATACGCATACATTGCTTTGAATATTGCACCACGACACAAATGAGTATTGTTGAACGATGATCTTGAAAAATCGTACAAATATTTTTCCTCCTTTTCTTTTTTTTCTTTTTTCTCTTTTTTTTCCTTTTAACTTTCCTACAGTTTTTTTGCATTTTGTTTTACGACTTTCTGGTTCGAACTCGACATTTTATTAGGAGTGCTTTGTTTTATGGATTGTTATATTCGTTAAACGCTTATAAGCGGTGCACGCAACCTATTGTTCCGCTCCTTCCTGTAACTTGTCGACAAACAAATCGAAAAAATCAAACTTTTATGAATGCATGTAGGTTTCAAGAATTGAAATACAAAAACTTGAATAATCATATTTGAAGTTAGGTATGTTTTATATACCGAGAGTTATAAATTCCTGTAGTATTAAAAATAATACGCGAGCAAATAACAGTCGAGTTCAGCTAGAAATTTTGTTTTCTTTGGCTATTTGTGCAGGTACGGGTGCCCAGAAAGAGAAGAGCTGATGGAAAAGGCAGACACAGGAGAGGAGATCTAATTTCATTTGCTCGCTCTTTTGGGGTTGCACAGACTTGACAGGTTCGCGCAATATTAAAGCTGAAAACCTGGGCTATAATTAATTTCAAAGGTCTTAATTACCATACGCGCAATAAAGGCCGATTGAAGTTACAAGCCGGCCATCTTTGCCCATACATACGTGTGGCATATCGTACTTTATCGTGTCGTAACAAGATATCAAGTAGCATTAGGCGGTCGGCGTTAGTCAAAGTGTTTCTAAGCTCTGTAGAGTGCCACTTCAAACGTTCCTAACAATGGCGTTACTCGACGATCAGTCGGACCGGTTATCCCTATCACGCGATATCACCTAAGAGGGACATAGTGTGGCCGACCATTCTGCTGGAAACCATTGTGGAATTGCACCACTAGAGAAAAGTAGCTTCAAATTGTTTGCGTTCCGCTGCATCGTGAAATAATTCATAGTTCGTTAATACCTTTAACCGGTGTAAAGTTTTACTAAAATTCTGTGACGTACAGTAGAGACGAGTTTAGGCTCTAGAGATTAATTTGCTTTCTGGATCAAGTTGCATATTTTGTATAGAAAGGTGTTCGAGGATTTTTAGAATTAAGTAGCTGAAAAAAAATAAAAAGTTCGACCTCCATATCCTTCGTTTCTGTTTGGAATAATTACTCTGTAAGCGAGAAGGGTTTCTTTCATCAGATCAGAGAGAGTTGCCCTGTTTTTACCGATCACGCCTCCGGTTAAGTTTAATTAAATTTGCATTCAGCGTAACTCGATAAGGGAATTCGATTACCGTTGAACGTTACACAAAAGCAGTTACTAAATTGCGAACCAAAAGGAAGAAATCATCGATTTCCAACGAACGTATAAATTTACTGGCGATAATCACGCAATATTTAATTAATCTACCCTTGTTACCCATCGTTGATGCTAAACGACTGAAGTTTATGAAGTTTTCAACAAGAGAAAAAAATATATGCAAAGGTAAATGTGTTTTGGATGAAACAGTAGTTATGCGAATTCCTAAAATGGCTTGCGAGCGAACATTTGCTCTATTACGTCGAAATAAACACATCAATCCTAGGTGTCTAACTAATATCGGAGGGTGTCGGGTAACGACGGTCCGTCGGCAATACCGCGGAACGCAGAGCCGAGAACGTTCGAATAAAACTTCGATCTTCCGGTTTGAAACTTTCCTAGTTCCCTAGGCGAGCATTCCCTTTTCGTATAAACGCCGCTAAAGTTTGCTTATGAATAAATTTCGCCGTATCATCGTTCTTCGGAGTCCCCCCCTCTTTCTCCCTCTCTCCCCCTTTCCCACCCTTTACCTCTCTTCCTCTTGTTATTACTTTTCTCTGGTTTACTGTCGCGTTAATTTACTTAGTTCCCTTTGTTCGTAAACATTGACGGCGACGAATTGATTATGCGAGCGCAACGTCGAGGATTGGCGTGGATAAATATTCGAAAAGGATCTACGGATAAAGCATCGATCACCTGTTTCCCGTCGTTTCACCGAAGCAGCAATTCTTGTCCTGGAAATTGAACGTCGAAGGAAATTACGTTCCGACGAATCTCTGATGAGAAACCAAGGCATTTCGAGGAATGTGACTGCTCGACGAAGCGTGATCGGTGCGCACCAGTTATTAGATCTTCGTAATTCTTAACGAGACAAACCATCAAATTATTTCTCTTTGTTTCGCTAGCGATTCCATTTGATAAACGAAAATTGATGCTCCTGAAATCCCAAACCGATCGCCTGTACAACGAAAGCGTTGTTCGAGCACTTCCGTATTTTACATCGCGTTTTTCGTCCCCTCTCATTCATCATCAATGCTGTTCCGATCTCCCCAGCCACCCTCGGCCTTTCCACCCTTTTCCATGACTTTACGAGACTCGAGGGTTTGTCTCCACCGTCCTCTGGCGCCGTCTGATTAGCATACACATCGATCCTCCGGACAGAGGAGCGGTTTTTGTCTGCAGAGACCGGGTGTGCGACATATTTTCGCCGGGGAACATTAAGGCGGCCAATCGGTGACGAAGCGTTTCTCGATAGGGCGAACACCGTCGCGGTTTGTCGTATCCTTGCGTTCATCGAAGCTAGCTCGTTCCATCCCTTCTACTTTTCCCAATGTCGTTAAATCGTTTCATCTTCTTTTAATCGCTCTCCTTCGTCGGAAGAATGATCTTCCTTTGGATTACCGGTTGAAATTTTGATTCAAAGAGACCGTAGAAGAAGCTAGTGTATAAGCTTTTAATAAAAGGGAAAAGTTTGGCGTTTGAAATTTTAGCAAGTACCGGGAATAGGCTCGATCTTACGAGAAGCTTGATTGCTGAATCTGTTCGAACGATTCGCGAACACCCTTACTTCTCGATTAAACCATTTTTCTGGTTTATGGTTAATGAAGACGAGAAGGCGAACGCTTGATTTCCCCCGGTGCCATCGGATTAAACGTCACAGCTGCCGTAAATGGATAGCGTCGTTTTCTATCCGATCGTATATAATCCTTACGGAAATTTATTCGACTCGTTTGCAGTCGGTCGCGAGTCTTTGTATTGCGCCCTCAGCGATCGATCGATTCGCTGCGTAATGACAAATGATTCAGATGTTTGTTGGTTCGATAAAGTCCTTTTGCGACCGAATTTTCGAGTGATTTGTCGCCCTTGCCGATTACAGAATATACCGTACGATTTATTCTTGATCTTACTACTGAAAATATGGACCGGTACGGTGGATCCTGGATTAAACGGTATAACAAGGAAAACTCCATTTGGAAACTAATAATATTCGAGATTTCTAGATGGAAACAGAGATCCGAGACCTTAATCAAAGATTTGGTAATTACAGTGACTCAGACATTAATCGTGTTTATGACTATACACGAGATTGATAGCATTGGTAATTATATTGTAGTGTAGTGAATATACCATGGAACAAAGTTTAGCTAAAATTTGTTCAATTGCTGGTTATTGGAATTCAGATGAGGAAAATACGTGGACCAACGTAACCTATCGGTCTTAAACTTCGGATCACCTTAATTAATATTACGCCCGAGCTAACCAGATGTATCAGTTTGTGTCACTTCGGTGGTTTAACGTTAATGGATCTAATTTTATCAAACATTTATCGAATCCGAGGTTTTTGGATCTACCGCTTGATAACATATTTTGTTACTTACCTATAAATCGCGATGATCAAAGATTGGTCCAAACCGAAGAACAAGGTCCATGATGTTACGCGAATAATTCGGTTTAATTCTTTCGTCCTTACCTGTAACAGACAAAGGCATTACGTTACAAATTTTTCTTAATAATAAACTTTAAAATTTTATTAAATAATCGAAGCATGTAACAGTTGTAATCGAGTACACGAAGATGTTCATATATTTTACAATATCCTGATCTATTATCTCGAAACGTGGATCTTAAGATAGCCTTTATCCACGGATCAGAAGTTTTAGATCCCTTTGATATGTCCATTTCAATGCTTAAAACTTTTTTACTTAAGAAACTTCGAATAACCGAGATCCTGCTTTCTGACTTGGGGACCCGAAGCTAACGTAATCCCATGTTTAACAGGGTTTCCGGAAACCTAATCTTGCTCTAATTTAATGATACGAAGGGAAAAGTTTCGCTTTAAAGCAACCTATATCCGCGGTATCTAGCTCTAAACATATGCATTTTTTTTTCTTCCGTTTCGAGATCAAGCTATGCGAAACTTCTAGCTTCTTTCTTCGCAGAGACACGAAATTCGCACGAATTTCTACGAAAACTTCTCATCTTAACTCTATAACTCTAGGGATTCATCGCGCACGATCCTTAATTTAAAAATACTACGGTTAGATCAAAACCAGAACGCTCAATCCCAGACTTGTTGTAACTCAGAGATTCTAAAGTTGCAAGCATAAACTCGAAACTGTTCTAGAAACCTCTACTTCTCCTAACTTATACCTAAAAGAAAATCATCTCCTGAATAACAATTTATCGATCTAAGGATCATAATCATCGGGCAACCAACAACGACCGTTCATCCACCCTTGATACGATTTGTCAACAACAATCAAACCAACAAACAACGGCACACGATGGCTGAGTGTCTAGTGTCCTTCAGCTGGAACATGCTGTAATGTAAGAGATCTGTGGCCTATATTTCATTCGCACGGACGACACCGATACGCCGGAACTCGGTCCAGGGCCTCGGTAATGGAACGCTGGCGAGCAAGTTTTCAATTTCTTAGTCGACAAGAGACAGAAACGACATGGACGCCGGCACTCGAATGCTTTCAGCGACGACCAAACTGTACATTACGGGATTCTTCGTGACGCAGAACCACGCAAGACCTTAACAAATGGTTCGTCGGATGGTCCATTGTAATGCCGTGGTGCGTCGTTTCCGCCGTACGCTTCGAGAACTTCCGTTTCCGAGCTACGAGGTTACTCTCTTTTCGTTTGGATTTCAGTGAATTCTAAGTATCGCAAAGAAAGAATACTTCCCTGGTTTTCCGTGGTGGTCAGAAGATTTATCAACGCAAAAACGTATTGTTGTACGTAACGTTTATTGTAGTAAACATGATACATTAATTATTTCTATATTGGCGAGACTGTGTAGAGATCGAACTAGAATTAATAGAAGCGAGACAAGGTTCAAAGTTGGGTTATAATAAATTGGAACAAGGAATAAAACGAAAGAGACTCGGAGTTCAAGCTTTCTCCGAATCACGCCAGAAGTTATCGCAACCGATTTTGTTTAACTTCGATTTATCGTCGTCAATACGAGGAAACTTCGCAAAGTTTATGTCTGAGAACTCTAGACGAAAGTTCGCGTGAAAGAAAGTTACACCGAGCTACAACTCTGTAAAACGTTCTACGATTATTTTTCAATAAGAAAAAGGAGCACAGAGTCAGAGGAACAATTCATTTTTGTACTTGAGTCGTTAATTGGATTCGACAACTTTGAAAATTGTATTAATTATCGAGACAAGATCCTCGGTGACGAGAATCTTTCAATTTTCTCTTGCCGATAAATGAATTTAATTAGATACGCGGTGAAAGCATAATGCGTATCCGCGATGATTATTGAACTTTCGTTTTAATATTCGGCCAATTACGATAGAAAATAATCGGAACGTCGACGCGTCCGAACAGCGGCTGATAGTAGATCAGCGACGATAACGCGTGCTAACAAGCCACTACCGTTAATGAGTTCGCGATTCGACATTATTAACCGGGTCGTTTATTATAAATAATCAGAAACAAATTAGTCCAAAGTTCGCTTCACTCTGAATCGATTGATTTTTCACCAAGTATCTTTGAAATTCTGCAGTATTTTCACTCATACTTTTATTAAATTATTCATTTTCAATGCTTAAACGAAATCCATGCGTCCAACGTTCGAGTTGTTTTCTAAAACTTTTTCTTCCAACGAGACGACTATTCAATCTCGTTATTTTCACGACTATAACTCAATTTTGACTAAAGTTTTACAAAACAAAATCACTGTTCATTCTTTGGGGCCAGTTGTTTAGAATTTCAGCCAAATTACCTGGTTTCTTTTTTTTCTAGAAAGAAAGGCACAAAGTTCCTAGTCTCACAGAGTGTAACGCTCGATACTTTGTCTCGTAGAGGGAGAAAAAAGAGTCCCTGTTCGTAGTTTAAACTTTCAGACATCCTTTACAGTAGTCTGGGCCCTTGCTACGTTTTCTTTTCGTTTCCCTCTAGTCATTCGGGAACACGTAATCGCGTGCTAAAAGTTCCAATCGCCTCGATATCGTTGTTTCCTCGAACTTTTTCCGAACGACCAAAATTCCGATCGCTGCTTTTCCAAAGTTTAACATTTACAAGCAAAATAATTCGTTTGGCGTCTATTACAACTATCATAAATACATATTCAATGGTCTAGCCACTGTTATTCATTGTACGAAAGATCTTCAGAGAAAAGGCAGTCTAATATAAGCTGAAAAGAGTTCTAAAGGACGAGCAAAGAGGCAGAAACCACTCGGTAAATATCTTTTCTCGGATAACTTGGTTCTGGTCCAAGGCGTTTCCAGGGCTTTAATTAAAATTCATTTCGTCTCTGGTCCGTTTCTATACCGAAAGAAGGCGGAACCATAAAATCTGGCGGATGTTTTGTGCGACAGAAGCATTCACCGTAACTTCGTTCGCCACTCTAACAAACTTTTCTAACCATTGTTACAGTACTGGTTGCTTGCGTGAAACTCGTCTCGTTGAAGCTGATCCGTTCCTGGCAATCAAGAGCCTCTTCAATTAACACGCGATAAAATATTTGCAACGCGAACATTGGTCGTGACGAAACAATGGATGGTCGAAGCAACAACGATAAAAGCAAATATTGTGCCGCGCGTAGTCGATAGAGCCAGGCCGGGGAATAATAAATTGTAGTAGTAACGATTGTCGTAGGGGGAGATGAAACTTGTTAGAAATTCAGCTGTGACGCATTGACCCATCGCTGTTACTGGAAATGATGCGTGTAATCGCTTGGAACCGCACGAAAAGAATGAAACGATCTCGTGACAAAAAATGCTGGAGAGCAGAGAACAAACTGGAGGATAAATAAACCAGGAGAAACAGAAGGGAACGTAGGTAAACTATGCGAGGTGGACAATGAAAGCATGTCCATTATTTATTAAACAAGATTTCATAATTCACTTGGTCACGAGGGTAAACCTTTCGACTTGATAAAACTAATATTTGCGAACCGCTACTGTTTCACGAATACACAAGAACCCAAAGGTTAAAATAATTGAAGAAGAAAAAGAGGAATTTTACGAAATTTTTAATTAGATCACTTAACACGGATATGGAAGAGTAAATTCGGCAAGGTAATCGGGTTACAATTTCAGGAAGCATCGCAATATCTCGGAAGTATTTCGGTGTGGCCAAGAATTAGCGCAAATCGATATTGTAATGGCTTATCCAAGCAGACGTTCGATAATTGCGTCTCAATTAAGGATCCGACCTAATTTCAGACGTGGCTGGTTTCCTCCTCAAGACCGGCTTCAAGATCTTCCGGCTCGCTGCGCTTCCAGATACGTTTATACCCTGGTTGCGGTAAATACCTTAAACGGCGATGAACTTGGAAGCGATCCTTGCACGTAAACCGCGGTTTCATTATCTTCTGTCCTTTTGCTGGCCACCGAGTTGATTGCTCCGAGTGGGTGTTTCCTTCGTTTTGGAATTTTCATTCAAACAATGCCAATGCCAAAGCGAATACGTCACAACAAATTTTATACTTCTCTATCTATTCTTCCAAAAACTATTTAGCACTGATAAAACATTCCACTTGGTTAATTATACTCGATTAGCGACGCTTCATCTTTCCATTCAGAGAAAAGAAGGAATAAGAAGAAGAAGAAGAAGAAGAAGAAGAAGAACAGAAGATGGGTAAAAAAGAAGAAGCTGAAACTTCTCAAGCTTTCTCGAGGCCTCTCCACGCTGCCTTAACTGGTGTATATCTTAATAAGGACTTAATTTGCAAAGTATCCTAGGTAAATCTTACCACTGCGATGGTTCAGCCAAACAGGCCGAAAAGAGAGCAAGGATGGGCCAGCCGGTATCCGCCGTCTAATTTGTATAAAATTCGCTGGCAGCCCGTGACTAGCGGAGCTCTTTCGCTGTGCGGACCAACTTAATTTAAGTTGAAAAGTCAACCTCACACCCGTGGACCGCACTTCAAACACATTTCCAGTCGGTGTCGCGCGCCTCGGCTTCGCTCATCGTCCGTGTAATCGCGTAGATCTCATAGAGGCTGCATTAACATGAACTCAACAAAAATCGCAATACGAAGACGAAGTTCTCCAAAACAATATAACTAAAGATCGACCAAGAGCTAACTTCGAATTAACTTCAAATTAACTTCAAACCAACCATGCACGCGTTCTTTACTCGGTTTTGAGCATCAAAGTCGAATAAATAAGTGTCCCTCTTGAAGGAACAAGTCCCACGTGCAAAGCACTGCTTCGTTCAATCCACGAGATCATTTATTTTTCCTTTCTATTTCTCGAGTAGGAATTTCTCGGTACCACCCATTATTTCAGGAAGGTAGTGGAACAATGTTTTCCTCGGTGAGAATTCACCCTGTGGACCGTTCAATTTCCTTCTTTAACCGAGGAACGGAATGTTTGCCGCACAATTCCCAACGAGCGACTCGCGTTCGCGTGGCTCTTTCCTCGCGCGTGATCACGCGATTGCGATTCCGGCCAGCGATTCCCGGATAGTGTCCCGCAATTTCGTTACGCTTTGTTGCACGCTTTTTGCACGCCGCGCGGCGACCAACAGTGTTCCGTACGTGCCAGGAATCGGGAGTCTCGTAAACGCCAGTTAACTCGACGAGACGATTCGCGATTCGGCTCGCGCCACTTGACAAACGCCGGAAAGACAATCGATATTCCAGCGGGAATAAACGTAGACGGTTTTGGGTTATCTTATTTTGTTTCGCAGGGTAGCTACGAATCATCGAGGGTTGGTAAGGGATAAATAATTGAAAGAGTTACATCGCACGTTTCTACCTAATTTCATTTCCTTTTGGACGGTAAAGTTGCGCACCAGCGTAGCTTAGTGGCGACTATCATTTATGGAACTTGCTAATAAAATTAACCACAGTATTGCCGGAGGCTGTGTAGAGTTGGGTTTGCTGAAAATCAACTTTGAAGTTGATCGACAAAGAAAACACGAGTTGCCTTTGATCTCAGTTTCTTTGTGTTATTAAAAATATCGGGGTCTAGTAAATACGTTCGTAATATTGGAATGAAAACACTTCTTTTTAACTAATAAACTGCGAAAACTGAATAACAAGTAGTACGAGTCGGCCATAGGTCAGACATCCAAGCGCAAATTCAGATTACTTTCATGAAATTGTTCATTAAACTCGAAATATTAACGAAGAAATATTACTTAATCATGAACACAATGAAGGTATTGAGTTTCAAACAGAAAACGAGGAAAAAAGGGAAGTTCTATAGTCAGAAAAATTAACAGGAGATTACGGTGCGCTAGCAGCAGAATTGTCACGAAGAAAGGTACTTTTGTTATGAGAAGGACATTAATGTTTCCTCGGTAAGGGTGTCGTTATTCCCGTAATGGTTAGCATTAATAGTCTACAGGGAGTGTTTCTGTAACGACGTTACGGCACGGACCAATTGTAAAAGCTTTGCAATCCCGCATCCTATGTCATTATTCCATCATCACCCGTTTAAACGGACACGGACAGCTCGTGGTTTCTTGAAAATTTTCCTTTACCTTGATTCGTCGATCATTTTTGTTAACTTTGATTTTTAAAAAATCTACTCTCTTAATGATAAACAGTTATCTTCGGGAAAACAATTGGCATTGGCTTCTTATTAGTCGGTCTGCGTGAATTCGTGACCCAGATTGTTCTATTGTTGCAGACCTTTTCAACGCTTTTCACCTCAGACATTTACACGTGCGAACATATTATTTTCCACTTTCAGATTGCTTTTAGGTCACAAGTAACTTTCTCTGAAGCCAGAAACAGATACATCTGTACGTGGTCTGTCGTCTGTTGTCTGTTTCACAGTGATCATGGCAATTCGATGAAACTGTTCGAATGTAAACGAACAGGCAGGAATAAATTTGAAATTACGGAGAACTTAAATGACGGCCTTTCGGGATGTTTCGTCTACCTCGAGTACAGAGGCAGGAAGGTTCGGCTATCCATCTAGCAATTTACCAGTTTATCGCGTGAGCATCGGAAACGCGTTAAACTTGCTCGCTGACACTTGCCAGAATATTCCCATCAAACGTCGGTCATCGTAAAACTACGCTGTTGAACGGTGTCCCACACTGGTCGCCGACAAACATCGTTTGATCTGAGAAACACGGCAGCGCTCGTTCGACTAGGAGGTATAAAAAAAAAACGTGACGACGAACAGACTGTCGCGTGAAACGATCTTCTTATCGGCGGGGAACACTCGCGATAAAACACGAGGCTATAGTAGGTGTAGCGGTAAAGAGTTTCAGGTGAAACAAGACGATGCTAGGGAACGAAGATCGACTTGGTAGAACTTAATTCTGAACCGAAGAAAAAAATGTAGACTCGTTGAGGATCGAGCGAACGAACGAAAAATTATACATATCTCTCCTCAGAGAGGAAATTAGGTTGTCGTTGTATGGGAATTTTGGCAGTTTCCTACCTAGTTGAAAATTCGATGGGAGAGTTCGATGACCGGTCACGGTATCGTGACAAAAAGTACTGGCAGGGATGGAAGATATTTTGACCGGGAATAGTCTCCCTGGCCCTTTCAGCTTAGAAGAGATTTCGGTTGACCTACCGTGGATTAACGCAACCCTGTGTTATGGGGTTTCAGTTGACGCGGGGATAACGGGGCAAGACCAACTTCCGGTTGATGAATTGAGCTTGGATTAAGGCGATGGCTCGAGAGGGAACCGTTCGACGGACATCGGGCTTGCATCCCGCGGGAAAAATCTCTCAGCGGTTGGGAAATGATGAGACGAAGATTGAAAGAGGAACTCGAGAATGGTATGTAACGTTCTGTGTAATTGCGATCGATTTTATTCTATCGCTAAGAGATTATATACGAATAATATTAACGAAGTTGACTTGGAAAAAGAATAAGTGGCACGGCTTAATAAGAGATTGACGTACAACTAGGAAATTCAATTAAAAGTTATTTAACTGCGACTCGGAGTATTTCTCTATGTAGTACCGCGAAGAGTAAGATTAGACAAAGCGTTAATACTTGTAAACTGAGTTCAACTTCTACTAATGTTGTAACAACTATGCAGCTAACCAGTCGTAAGGTGTCCAAGCGACTTTCCGAGTATCCTGTAAGATGTTCAGCGTGTAATTAACTAACTTGGTACGAACTAAGCGGAAAGTGATTTCTGCTTTATATAATATATCAAGAGGATAGCTGCTTTTATACTTTGTCTTTCCTATAACTTTCTCTTCTGCTTCGAGCAAGTACCTTAGGAATTCTTGCAAGTCAGCCAGTGATAGTATCGGAAGAATCATTCGTTCGCTTCAGACATGCTTTGCTATCGCAAAGAATCCAGTTTTCCAACTTTCGCGACACTTACCCAAACGCGTAGCTTGCATCCCGTTGCATCGTTACGCGTTGCGTAAAACCGCGAGTATAACAATGCAGTTCGTCTCTTACGGGGAGTTTGATTGTTAGAACACCATCGAGAGAGATTTCTCCGTTAACCTACACACTTACATATATATATATATATATATATATATATAGAGAGAGAGAGAGACGTACATACGTTACAGTCGACGAATGATTGCGTCTCAGCGAGAATGCAATCTGGAACAGTGCACATTTCTCCGTTTGCTGTTCCTCTTCGAGATTTAGAGGCTCGTTGCCAAATGTCAGGGCGCGGAAGTACCTCCCACTAATTAAGTTTACCCCAAGAAACGCTCCTAACCTCCCTTTGCCCCCACGATTCAACCTTCATTGATTCTACTCTTTGCTTGCACCCACAGCCGCCCCCTTGTCACCTACTTCGCCCTTCTACTCGCGTGTACCCGGTCTGACTTTGCGCTTATAGGACAAGCTCTTTGACGACGAGCAATTCCTCGCTGCCGGAATGGGGAGAAGAACTTCAGATAACAGT
The DNA here is from genome assembly GCA_019453375.1 of Ctenoplectra terminalis. Taxonomy (NCBI): domain Eukaryota; kingdom Metazoa; phylum Arthropoda; class Insecta; order Hymenoptera; family Apidae; genus Ctenoplectra; species Ctenoplectra terminalis. The sequence continues at coordinate 336,393 of SMSQ01018559.1, read as the reverse complement.
CACGGTGGTACGACAATTCGCTACGCTTCGAGGCACACAATTGACAATGAAGGTCTGATGAGAGCCTTCGAAAGTCTCCATTGAAATTTTCCTTCATTCTGGATTTCCGAGGAAACTTCTTTGGATGTAACCAACGAGTAACCACTGATCGTACATTTTCTATGGTAATTTTAGCTAATTTCAAGTATTATTTTTCAATTATTTTTCAAAGATTATACCACCGATCGCGTTATTAAAACTTGGACAAACGCGAAAGTTCTTGTCTATGTTCACCACAGGCAGTTACTCTCTTGTTACCTACCGGTTAACGGTACGTTCCACCGACACATTCGCGAAACGCCAGAAGCATCGACGAGTCGTGGAAAATTTGTGAAAAGCGTCGACACGTTTCGAAAACTCGTCGTGAAATACGCGCTTTTGTGCGATTCCCTGGGGAAATTCCAAGTAACGCATTGCCAAAGATTGCGATCACCTTTTCGTTTACGTGATCGCCAAAGGCGAAATATGGTACACGAAACAAGGAAATTGATACAACGGAGCTTGAATTGGTTTTGTCGATGTTTTTAACTGAGTACTATCAAAAACATTTAGATGTTTTTGGTTCGGAGATTGAAAACTATTTAATTTTTGAGGAGAAGAAGTATTTCGTACTCTAACGATAAATTATTATCTGGTTTAAACGCAGTCATTTACCTTTTATTCAGAAACTCATTGATCGACGTAGCTGAAAACACGTGATCCTACTTTGAACCGGAGTATAACCGCAAGAAACTGGTATCGTAGCGGCGAGAAGCAGAGTCATAAATATTATGGGAACGCGAAGTCGCCTGTCTAAACGCATTGGTATTCATACGGCGGAGTCCACGTTTTGCCGAAAGTGTATAATAAAATTCAGAGACGAGGTGTTCGTGGGCGAACAACGTTAGAATATCGCGGAAGCGTTATAAATGCCGATCTGTGGCTTGTGTAGCGTTACGCAGAGCGTTTTAATAAAAACCGACCTAGATTTTTCTGCTCGATCGAAGTAACAAAAATGTTATTTTTAATTTAACTTACAAAATATAGTAATTTAATATTATTTCTAACTATACGGTTCTCTCGCGCTGCTTGGACGTTAGGATAAAATTCTTGACGATCGGATAACTCTTTCGGAAAAAGGACAGGGTGGTTATTTTTCTCGTCGCTGAAAGATGGAATAAGGATGGCAATAAAAAAATTTTGTATCACGTCAAATCGCATATCGGGGTCGATGCGGTATCAGCGTGCTATGTGACGTTTCACAGCTGTCGCGCCATAATCGTTCCAAGCGTGAAATTACAGCGGAATCGATACTCGAATTGGACGGTGGTTTTTTGCGGAGCCGATGGGAACGCGCGGTGAGCAAGAAAACGCCACTTGGAATCGAATTCGATTCGACTCCTCTTTTCCAGAAACTGGATATAGCGTCAAATACCTTTGGCATCAAATTCTGCTTTTAAAATCTCTTTATCCTAAATATTCTTAACCCGAACCCTTTCACAGATTCTATTTCAACGATTCGTCCCACGTAATTATCGTTATATGTGTGTCGTTTCAGATTTTTAACAATTCACTTCAATCGCACCCTGACCATTCCTAATCTTCACGGCAAACAGTAATCGCAAACCGTGCAAGTGTACATCCGAATCTCGTGCTCGATAGCAAGTTCGCGTGTACCGCGAATAAATCTGTCTATCTAATGGCCAGCCGGCAAGGAGGAGGTGGCCCCCTTATCGCATACTCCAACGCTCGTTCTTTATTCCGTGTCGCGGCGCCCTGTTTTATTCGTCGGCCGAGCGTAAAAGCCGCCCTTCGAGATAACATTGTGAACGCGAAACCGTCTCCGCAACGCTGCCGCGTACTTCCTTCGTCGCCAGATAAGTCTGTGTTTGGTATTCCGCCGTCGATCGACAGCTATTCGACGAGTTATGCTTTTGTCGACGAGCGCCCATTATGCGACCGGATCTTGAGCACCTCTCGATGGGCCCGTTCGAGAACACTACCATTTTATGCCACCAACTCGACCATAACGTCGTAAGTCTTCGAGGAAATGATAATCGCGGGCCAGTGTTTCGCCAATCGTGTGTAAAACGAGATACGTTTCGTTTCATTTGTACAATTCTAACTCGTGGGTGGAATGTTGGTACAGCATTTTAGGGATTGCTGTGAGCAATGAGTTTCTTCTTCCCAGCTAATGAAAATGGTGTAATTTTTGTTCATTCCTTTGAGAAGCATTAAGAACCAAAAGGTAATAAAGAGAGTAATGGCATGGTCGATCACGCGAGGTACCCTCGAGGAACGGAACGGTAATCGAAGCGTTTCGACGATATATTAATTCGCTGCTTTCGATCTGTAACGCATCTCAATTAACTCCACTGGAACGAACAAGACGACGCCCGCGTTTCAATATATATTCGTTTATCAAATTACTACCAACGAAGGGAAGAAGCTTTTATATCTCTATATAGAATAATTGAGAAAAATCGACGCTGGTTAACGGCCCTGATAGTCGTAAGAGGGGCGGTTGCGAACCTCGAACGGTGAGCGTAATAAAACTTCAACGGAGAACGAGTTTCATCCGTGGTTTCGGAGTTTTTGGGTCACGTTACGTTACCTTTTCTCTCGAATTCTCTTTTCTCTCTCTCTCTCTCTCTTTCTTTTTTTTTTAATCACTAGTTTACGAATTAAAAGTTGCAAACTTTCAACACCATCTTAACAGAATAAGGGAATTGATAAAAAATTGTGAATGTTTCCGTATTTTCCTATTATTATTATAGGTGTATTAACTCGAGTACAACAACAAGGATAAAACAAATTTTTCGAAAAATGGGTAAAACTACTCTAGACCGAGAAAAAGTACCTCGTAATTTTGAAAACTCTCACGCCTATACTTTTACTTCATAATTATAACACCATTTCTGCAATTTCTTCTCATCCCTGGCTCCTGTCCCTCACCCGTGCACTCCGTTCTACCGCTCATTTATTCCAACGATTGCGCACCGACTCCATCACTTAGCCGCTCTTCCTGCACCTCGACTTTATTACTTCGCTAACTAGCTTTAAACGCGAACTTTAGTTTCGCGTCTGGAATCCGAACCCGAGATGGACCAGTGGTTGTGGAAGTTACTTTCCTACGCAGGGAATTGTCGAGAGCCACTGAAAATAATTAAACATCGCCGAGCTGTGTCTCCGAGGAGATACCGAACTGTGTCGAACCAATTAATATTTTTATTACATCTCATTACGTTCGCAAGGTATTTTTTTTACTTGTACTCGTCGCACAATTTTTTCCGCAATACTTACAACGAAGAAAAGAATACAAATTTAATATGTAAAAACTCTTCTACAACTATCTCTTCGCATGTCTATCGCTCCGATTCGAACACTTGGATCGCTCGAAAAATTTTCTTATTTCCAGAATATTGTTCAAGGAATTGTAAATTAATCGATTCTCAATATACTGGTAACGAAACGTTTCTAAATTTTATTCCCGAGCTATGCACGCAAGTCTAAACATGCCCATAAGTTCTCTGTGCAATTTTTCCCAATAAATTCCAACGCAAACACACCTGATACCCGTTGTCACACGCGACAGGCATCTGTCCTTCCACCAATCGACGAAACAAAATCCCCAATTACCCCGGAAAAAACAATCGAATCGTTTGAAATTGCTTTCCTCTCGGTTCCCATTTACATACGCGTCCGTCGACCGTCCCCTTTCCTTCGTCGTTCATTGACAAACAATTTGACGAACGTTTCGCAAACCTCTGCCTTCATCTTGGAAAAAGAAAACGAGCGTTCAGAGGTGCACGACAGAAATATAAAAATATAAAATCGTCTGCGTGTCCCGTCCTCCTGCGCGTCGATTTTTCCGTCCGAAGGATTTCATATCGGTCGCTGTCGAGCTCGGCGCGTAATTCCAGAAAATCTAATATCAATTCTCTCATCCGTCCTCGAGATTCGATATCGATTCGTCTGTTTCTGTATCTCGGAGACAAGAAAGGAGAAGGGTGAAATCACCGTCGAAAAGAGGATTCAAATTTTCCACCGAAGAGGACAGGGTAAACCTGACGTCGAACAGGGGTTGGATTTCGATGGCGTTGAATTTGCTCACAGTTCACGGGGAATCTCCTTTGTTTATGATTCCTATGGCGAGAAGGAGTAAACAAGGTTTGTTAGAAGCTTCACCTCTAAAATATTCTCATCCCTTGAAGAAAACGAAGAAATTCTTTCGGGAGAGAACTGGAAATTCTCGCTGACTCGCAGAATACGATTTTAGAAATTACCAATGGGAAAGGGTGACGCAAGCAGAATTTATCCGACAGCCTGGTTACCTAACCAAATCAATCGCGGTACGGATTTTGCGTTATTAGATCAGGCAGGAAGCGAATTTCGAGGGATTTTCCTCGATGTAGGAGTATTCGACGGACTGTTCGAGGGTTTTCGGCTATGACAACGTTTGCTCGTTTTTCGATGAGTCTATTGGTCTATTTTCGAGCCTCCGTGGGCTGAAAGGGTTCCGGGGACGCTTTGAAAGAAACGACGAAGGCAAACGGGATGGATTAAAGGGGTTGCTGAGATCATCAGCAAATATGACTTGGCTCGAGGGACGGTAATTGTTGGAATAGAGGGTAACGAGGGTGTAAATGAGAAAATGTCATTTGAATAATCTTCATCGTTTCGTGAGCGGAAAAATTTAAACGTTTCTGAAATCCATCCATTAAAATATCTTGGATCGATCTTTAAATTGACCCAAATGTCCATTCGGAAAAATCGATCGGAGGCAAACAAAGAGACTGGCCGTCGAAGAACTGACGCGCTTATATTTCTAAAAAGGCAAACAATGAACGGGGCAAGCGTCGACAATAACGTTCTAATAGAAACCGAGGGAATCGCAATTAAATCCAGTCAGATAATAACAGGATCGTTCGTCGCGCCTTCGTCTCGTTACTCGAGATAGGCCGACGCGCAAATTAAGGATCCGTAGTACGAGCGAGACCCCGTTATCCTTGCCTCGCGAAGACTCTACATTATTATCCGGCGGAATTCCTAAAATTTCGTAGGAACAGTCGGCGAAGTGGATCTCGACGAGAGTCGGTAATTGCTCCGCACGCGTGTCGCGCAGATTAAACTAGTTGCCAAAAAGTGCAGGCTTGGCCGTGCTTAGTTTACCGGAATACCAGTTAATTTGACACGACTGTCGCGATTGTTGCACTCCAACGATCAAAACAGCTCGTTCATTTTCTACTTTTTCCAACGAGGATCGTAAATCTTAGAGTTTAGACGTTTCGTAATTAAACGCGATTCAAATATTTACGTTCCTGTAATTAAGTCGAACTTTAAATATTAAGCAATTACATCGAACTGGAGAGAGAAATTTGTTATTTACAAGATTGAAAGAGCGTTTACTTTAATTTTCCCCACCGATTGATTTTCGTTTTCTTATGAGCCAAATCTGTTAGCTGTATTTGAAGTCTGGTATCGCTGGCGTGTAGTAGTTGTTTCCAGGGAAGGTTGAACCTTCGAGGTATCTTGTTGCGTCCAACTCGAGCCACGAGCACTCATGTTCTCCTGAGACTGTTCAAACGAGTGGCGTTTGAGTTTCGACTCGGGCTCCTAAAATTGCTGCTCTTCGAAGGAGGATCGGTAAACTCGTCGTTGCTTGGCACCACGAAAACCTTCGCCATTGCCACGTATCAGTACTTCCTTGATCCATCGGAAACTGTACAACGCTGTACGCGGTTTTGCGGTTCTTTTAGGGATCACGATTTTCAAAGAAGAAATCTAATATTGTATGCATAGTCTATGATCCGATATACGAGAGAAGGGAAACGGAAAGAAAGCGAAAGAAAACCGAAAGAAAATCGAAAGAAAACGAAACCGAATTCGATGAAGAAAATATCGACACCTCTTAGACAATGATATCGTGGATCGCACCAGCTTCTTCTCATACCATAAATTCGGAATAATAGCTTTCAACGAGGACACAGTTGTAAAGAAGACGAAGCACCGATTAGAAAACGTGGTTACTCGAATAGCCTAAGAGATATGTTGTAGTATTCTGGTTCGAGAGAATTTCGAGGCTTTGGATCAGAATCTGGCAGGACATTTATCTGGCTAGCTACTCGGTGTTGGGAAATTATCATATTTTTGCATAATGGAATCAACCTGAACGCGAGAGCTTGTGTGTACGCGCCGAGGGACGAAACGTCGTCGAAAATAACGCGATCGACTGGGATTTTTATGGCGAAAGAGAAAATTTCACCGGGGGAATTATGGGAAGACCTGAGCCTTTGGATTTCGATAAATGTTAGGAGGAAATAGTTGACTAGGTTTGAAGCGGATGTCTAGATCCTTCGATTCGGATTCGCAGCCTGTCTCCGTCGAACGATCGAGTTCTTCGAGAAATTCTTAGGCTAGAGCTGTTACAAGACTTTTTAAAAGGTAATTCGAATTCAGCTTTGCGATGGGAGAACAAGACGATGCGTTTTGGTTATAAATAAGGTACTGAAATATTTTATCGATAAATGCAGAACGAACAAATTTCTGAACTGTACCATTTACCCAGGATTCGTAATCGGACGAATCTCGATCGGACTGCGAACGAATTAATAATTCGGACGACACACGTCGCGGTGGCAGAAAACGAACAATTCAGTCAAGTGCTCGGCATTATGCGATAATTCAATTTCGTGAGATCGGCCGGCCTTCGATATTAATTTGATTGCGCTGCTAATTCGCGTGATTTCGATGATCGCGCCGGGACCAGAAACGACATTCACTGCATCCAGTAATTACTTACATTTCGGGAGCAATTTGCACAGGAATACCGCAAGCTGTTCACGGAATTGCGTTCAATTTCGAATTGCGTGCAACTGTAGAAATCTTTACACGATTTTCACTATTGTGCTATTTTAAAATACTCTAGAACTCTAGCTCTTCGATGGAAAACTCGTTTATCCTACAGTTTATCAGGGTAACAGTGTTTTCCGATATTCTTTACCGACTCACTACTCGTGGCGATCACTTTTCAGATTTTTGAACAATAAAGTTATCTCGATCGCGCCCACTTTTTAACAATCGATTATATCGTTCAACCTTGTTCAGATTTCACGCTACTCCATCAGTTTTCCTTCCACACTATTTATTCGTCGATTAACACCTCGACTAAAATCAGTTATTTTATTAGGACGTTCACGGTTCGATTTCCACTCCCTCGAGGCAAGACAATTTAGTGCAACCACTTCTGACATGCAACTACGCAAACGGTCGCGATTCGGATTACACGCGCCGGACTTGGTTAATACGCCGCTCCTAATGACCGAGTCAACTATTATTGTTATTATTACAGTTACGGGCAAACCTGGAGATTTGCGGCCGTGAATACGAACGATCCGACCGCGGAAGGAGCGAGCCAAGTCGTTTCGAGCCGACGCGAATCGAGCAAAAATTAAGCAATTACGTATACGCTTGGTTAGACAACTTTCTTAATTTTGCTACATCACAAATAGCGGTATTGGATGAATCAGGAAACGGGAATTCCCGTTAGAAATTCTCGCACGATTCGCAAATTGAATCGTTTTCAAGACGGGACTAAAACGATAGGAAGCTTCGTTGAAATTGATCAACAATTTCCAAATCCCCAAGGTTCGGGTGTTAATTTACAATCAACTGGTGTAACATTTATTCGCGCTCGTATAACACAGTTTTATTTTCCTGGAATAAAACGAAATAAATTCTGTCGGCGATGGAAAACTGATTCGTTTTGGATAAAGCCGAGGGAGCGACGTAAACTGCAAATTACCGTTCATCGAGTTACGCATTAAATTTCGTAATCAATGGCCCCCTGCTGGCACACCGTTTTTGTAACGTTCTTTCCATCGTAATTACAGAAGCGGCACGATTAATCAACGAACGTAATTAACGCGCATTCTGCTGTTCATGTAAAACTAACACGATTCATCAACGTGTAATTGAAAAGTGTCCATCGTGTTCGACCAACCCTTACTTTGGAAAAGTTGCGTCGTTTTATCTTGATCCACGGAGTAACAAATAATACCCAAATACTTTTGCTTTCGTAAAACATAAATTTCATTAAAAATATTTATAAAACGAAATAGTACACGTGTAGAACCAATGTTAAATGATGGATCAAATTTTAGTAGGTAATAAAAATGTTAATAAAAATTCGAATAATCCTTTACCATTTTTAATGGTTGATCAAAGGCTACAACTGTCCCTATCGAGTCATCCAATCGGTCTTTCCAGTGACAAATTAGAGAGAGGGAAACCCCGATTCGAAGGACGGGAAACACCAGAAGGTAGCCAGTAAAGCAGCCACGGGTTTCTTCATCCCTTAAGGTACGGCTTGACTACGGGATCGTTTGACGGTGGTCCGGGATTATCTATCGGAAACGCAAGCCTCACGAAGATCCGTGGTTGATTTAATTAACGATAGTGCTCCAACGACTGCAGAAGGAACGGAGGCTTTCGCATACACTGACGTTATTTGTGTCAACCGAGAGCGCTTCGTATGCTCTGGTTTCATTGAACGATGAATAGGTGCAAGAAACTGGTGAAACGCGGCACGATAATGCGAGAATATCGTGAGATAACGTTTAAATTTCATCCGGATGTCTATTTCGAAAACTTGTCCCGAATTGGCCGGTTATCACTGGGTAATCCGACAGTGGAACGTGCCGAGGCGCGTTTAATGGAAAAGTGATACTTTGCAGATGCGAATGCATGCACGTGTATACATATATGTTTTAATTAAAGTGTGAATTTTGAAGGAAAATTTGCAGAGAATGAAGTATAGGTAAGAAACATAGGAAATATCGCAGAATGCAATGGTATTATTAGTAGCTGTTAACGTGGTCATGAACACGAACTAAGCGTAATCGATTAATATCCGCATTACCCAGCAATTCGAGCTCCAATAGGGTTACTTGCCCCAATCGGGCAATAAGCTGACCTCGTGCAAGGGTTCATAATCGACAAATAATGATGGCATACTATTATGATAATGTTGCAATTCTACAATGAACAATACCGTGTCCAACGATAAGCTTTAAACCACAATTTTATAACTATTTTCCAACCCGAGTCTCTTACATTTTGGAAAATAATTTCAGATATTTCGATTAACATCGACGAGAATAATAATAATTTTTTCAAGTTCACAGTTCGTAGAAATATATTCTAATTCATGCAGATTAATTAAAAAGCGCCTCCGAGTTGGCCAAGGAATCACTCGAATAGAGCGAAAAGAGTTGCGTTACAAAAACGTGGTGCTCGTAAATCGGGATCGTTATATCAGGGAAACTTAAAGCATCTCTAACTAGAAGCGTTCACGGAACGTCTCAGATTCGAGTTGTCTAAATGAGACAACTCTTCCCGTACTCCCTCCCGTTTCTCATCCTCGTAAATCGTCAGCCAAACAAAGCGTAGAAAACGCCGGATCTGGTAACGTGGTTTGATCTTTCGGGCCAGAGATCAAAAGGTTCGATAATTGAAAGCACGAACGATCAAGCGACCGGTGTGGTACGGGGCTAACGATGTCGTTAAAAAGACCGGAGACGTCTATCCTTTGAGCCAGCGAATAAGGAATTCCGACTTTTAAGTAAATGCACCGCGAGAGAAACTTGGACCGGAGGATGTTTAATCGCAGAAACTCTAGGGTTTGAACGAATTTCGAAAACATCATCGAGTAGCTAGGAATAGTATTAAATCTTGGAACGTTTTTCAACTTTAACAGTTTACTCTTTACCGATTGTAATCTGCGTTTGCGGCTGTAAAATTCTGTTACGTTAAGGGTAATGTAAATGTTCATTAATTCGCAGGAGGAGATCGAGCCAACTACCATGGAAGAAAAACGATTCCATTATGGGAAAACCATCAGACGGATGCACAGTTGAGTTCCGGGAACAGAAATTTGCTAGAAAATGCGTACATCCGGTGCAACGCGGTTCTTGCACGTTGAAAACGCACATCGGTGCGGCATTAAATCGTCACGGCAATGTGTAAGCATTAGCGTTTGACGAGCAACAAGGTTCCGCACTTTAAGCATCTCTACGACCGACATGTTCGACCAGGATTCCCAAGATAAGATATTCGGAGGCAAAACAGATACCGAAAGATCCTCCCACGTGAAATCCTGGGATCTCCTTAAAGGCGCCTTAAATTTCGTTCCTTCGAGGTCTTATGTTAAATCTCCTGTATCAGATCCTTAGAAAAACTTGAAACTGGAATAAGAATGATAAAAACGAGACTGAATTGTTAGGGTTGAAGTATCGAGACAAATCGAGGCAAATTGAGGTGGAATATTTTTTAATTTAANCAGGAGGAGATCGAGCCAACTACCATGGAAGAAAAACGATTCCATTATGGGAAAACCATCAGACGGATGCACAGTTGAGTTCCGGGAACAGAAATTTGCTAGAAAATGCGTACATCCGGTGCAACGCGGTTCTTGCACGTTGAAAACGCACATCGGTGCGGCATTAAATCGTCACGGCAATGTGTAAGCATTAGCGTTTGACGAGCAACAAGGTTCCGCACTTTAAGCATCTCTACGACCGACATGTTCGACCAGGATTCCCAAGATAAGATATTCGGAGGCAAAACAGATACCGAAAGATCCTCCCACGTGAAATCCTGGGATCTCCTTAAAGGCGCCTTAAATTTCGTTCCTTCGAGGTCTTATGTTAAATCTCCTGTATCAGATCCTTAGAAAAACTTGAAACTGGAATAAGAATGATAAAAACGAGACTGAATTGTTAGGGTTGAAGTATCGAGACAAATCGAGGCAAATTGAGGTGGAATATTTTTTAATTTAAAAAATTTAAAAAGACAGCAGTCGATCGTCAACTTTTGTGGTTAAATACTAGTGAATCTCGAGACAGATTTTGCCAGAACGTCTTGGAACTACCTACGAGTGCGAATTCTCTTCCCAATTCACCATTTGTCCGTCGAACAATCGTCGAATCTACGCTTGTTGGATACAGAAGCCGGACGTAACAATTCAAAGCGGAGATCAAACAGAGACGAGAGAGAAAAGACGCCGTTAAACGGCATCCGAGCGCGAACGCGAAGCCTTATGTTCTCATCTGCGATCAACCCTCGCCCTTTGCACGTGTCTTCCAGCACTGAAGGAAAATCTGAAAGGGTAGGCGTTCGTCTTCCCCCACATGCTGAAACTCGATATAAAACTGGTGATTCTCGACGCCCGTTGCATCGTTTCGACCGTTCCGAAACAAAGGGTAGCTGCAGTTCGGTTGCTATTACAAGCGATGTATTATAACCACTCAAGACTGGTGTAAAATTTTTTTTCTCGAAAACAACATCCCGAAACAACTACTTAAACGTGGACTTAAACAAAATTTCTTCCGACAAAGACTCGGTTTCATCCGATCGATGACAGCTTGTCAACGATAGCTCGTACATCAACCAAGAACGACGCGCAACGAGCGAGAACGAATAACGTTCTTGACGATTCGGTGTGTCGAACCACGAAGGAACATGGCCAAGCGTATATACGATAGCGTTGCTATACGGTCTACGTATGCTAAGAACGAATAGAATTTAGTTCCCGTTCCCTCGTCGAGGCATCGCCGTTGGTTCAATTCAGATAGCCTTTCCTCTCGGCATATTAAATTTATGATATGCACGCCGCACATAACTCATCCCCTGGGAGGTGCACGCGCGACGACCGCTGAAAGGACGCGGAACCAGCCGAGGTACCCCCGGTTCGTCTGTTCTTCCCTCTCGTTTCCCTATTTCCCTTTTTACGCTTATTTCCGCGCGGCCACCTGAGAGAATGAATCTTTCGCCGGTTTTTGCGTCCGCTCACACGCGCCATCCAGCTTCCAATATTTACGACTTCGCCGCTTCAGCCACGATTTTTGCCCGCACTCCAGCGAGCTCCGCTTGATTTTCGTTGTTTAGACTGGGTTACCAATTGTCGACGCGAATATCAGGAGACGTGGTTTACAAATTTAGTCAAAGATTTAGGAACGATTACGAAAATGTAGTAAAGAATTCGGGCTGCTGTATTCGCGGTGTTTCTTGAATGTATCGTAGGAAGAATTTTCAGCAATAACTTTTTTGCTTCGGTGAAGAAGATACGCCTATTCCGGGAGAATTTCCACGAAACGGTAACGTCATAGTGGCTCGTTCTCACGAGGTTGAGAAGAGCACACCTCGTTTCGAGGGAAGAACGAAAGTGAAATTCAACGTAACACCGATTACCGTTGGAGAAAACATTTATCCGAGCGCAAGATACCCGCGTTCCCTAAAGAGCACTGCAAAGAAAATTTTATGAGCGTCTCTCGTTTCGTTGGCGAGAAGGAAACCAGGGAACGGGACTTGCCGAGCAAATAGAAATTCACGTTGTCAGCGAACAAAAGCGTAAGATTATTTTCTTACGATACAGAGAAAAAGCTGTTCGCGTTGCCAATACACCAACTCGTCGGTTCCTTATTTTTTCAGGGCACTATCGCTCTGCGCGCAATTTCGAGGGACTCGTAAATGAAATTTCACGCAGGTGGAATGCGTTAGCCTTATTTTACAATTTTCAAATCTTTTCTGTTTGGAGACGTAGACTGTAAAGGTTACTAGGATATTTCGATAAAGAAAAAAAAAAAAAAAAGAGATGGTTCTAAAGGATCGTAGGTTGCTGGTGAAATTCACAGTCCTCGAACAAGAATAAAAAGGAGAAACGCCTTGATTAATTCACCAGCAGTTGGGATTCTTTTCCACGTGCTCTGTCACTACCGACTCGGCACAATGAATCTTTTTGCTCGGTCGATCTTCTCGCGAAGATTAACCATTCACGAGAACGATAATATCCAAGGGAATGGCTCCTTTGGCGTTGAACAATCGCAGAACGACGACTCGAAAGGCCCAGTCACGGTTGAATAGGAGTGAGATAGCCTCGTGCGAGCAGAAATTTCATGATAGAGGAGATGGCCAGACGGTGACGAACCGAGAAAGTAGACAGAGAAACAGAGAGAGAAAAGGAACAGCTCGAGAACTTCACCGAGGTCATGGAGAAATTGCACAGGGTGCGAGAGGGATAGTATAATGGCCGCTGAGCATTTTCCTCTTCGTCCAACGACTAACAAGTCTACGCTAGTCAGCGGTTTTTATAATTGGCCGGAAGTAGTTCAATTACGGAAGCGTGACGCCGGTGGACCATCTCGAGAACCCTCTTTCGTTCGTCCCTCTCTTTCTAACCTTTCTTCTTCGTGTGACGCTTTTTTTCTCCTTTCCTTCTGTTTGCTATGTTTTTTATCCGACTGTTCCATTACGGTCGGCATCGTCGCCATGATTTCGCGTTTCCGGTTGGAACTGTTACGCTCAAAACGACTGGTTAATAACTGCTTTGGTAAAGTAACGTTCGTAAGCATAGAAATGGAATTTAATATATAAAGATGAATGTGCCTCTGTTGCTTATATTTAGCTTCTGAATTCATGATGAAAGATGAAAGGTGTATTCTGATTTCCTTCTGTTGATTCTCAATAAAGTATGAAAGAAAGTTTTGGACGATATACACATATTTGTAAGGTATTATAATTCTCTGTAGGATCAAAATGACCGTGTTTCTCTATTCTGTGTGAATTTAAGCTTTGAAATGGACCCGGTGCAAAGCGTTGAATAGTACTTTGCAAGTCAGTTGCTGCAGTGATGTCCTCCATATGGACTAGGAATCAACAGAAACCAATGATTATGTAGCAATATTTGGTTTCATTTAACGTGCTGTGCACATTCATGGAAAATGTTTTAAAAACCGCTCTTCTAGTCTCGTATAAACAACGAAAATACTCTATTGGGAATTTTTTTATTTTTTTTTTTAGCGAGATTCGAATCCGTGACTTTCGTGAATGTTTAGCTCCTGATTATTTTAAAGAAAATTCATGTACCAGTATTGATTACCCTGGGACCATAAACGTATTCTAACTGATGAGAATATTACACCGAATAAATAAACGGAAACTCGTTTTTTTTTCTCCATTTAACTTCGATAAAAGGTATCGCTGAAAAGCTCGAGCTTTTCGTTTGAACCGTCCTGTTTCTTGAAATACGATCGACCGGATCGTGCTGACAAAAAGATAAAAAATGAAATTCTTTTACCACACCGAAGGTGTTTTTCTCGTTTCGCGTTTATTTAATCCCCGCACAAAAACTCGCTTATTTTCTTGATAAGCAGAAAGGAAACTGCAATTAAATTCCACTCCATTCTAGGGGCATGCGCACAATCTCGTTCAATTTACCTACTGGAATAAAAGAAACGCAGCGATATTAAAGTTTTCAGAAACCGGTTTCCTCGTTTGTTGCTGGTATAATGCATTGGTAATTTATTTATACGATCGTTCGAACATTATCGTTTCCACAATATGCAATCAAACGAACACTTGGGTGCGTTTTACATTTCTTAACACCTTTGTTTGATGTTTTTATTACAATCCGTGCATTGGCGACGCGTTAATCATGTTCAGTAATGATTACTTTTCACGCTGCAATAATTTTACTGAAACAGTTCGGTGAAACAATCGGTAAATGAAATTTGTATTCGTTAGCCTAGAAATATTTGTCGTTTGCGAAATTGCTTCGACGCGTTACAACTGTTTCCATTCTCGGGCGTTATTCCCTGCTTTCAATGGAACTGGAAACGATGCTTAAGTAACGAGCAAGCATTTCGTATTCAGGACGCGGTTACAGATATTTCCAATAGTAGTACTCTAATCGAACAATCGATATTTAAATGTTAATATAGAAAATAAATATTTTCAACCCCTTTTCTTTTCCTTTCAATCCTAAATTAATTCTTCGCAAGAATCGACGTTTATTTTATCCCAAAGAAAATTACGAGTCAAGGAGACATTTATAGAGACGCTGGATGGATGTAATCGCGAGAACTGATCGACAGCGGACAACTGCATTGAATCCTTAACCCGGTCCTTGCTTTTTGGTATTCCACTACGGAAATGGATAGACCGTTCGGTCGAAAAGAAGAATCAAGCGTGAGGGATGCGCATTCAGCATAGGGTTGACGGCGAGACCGTGCGTGAACGGGAAGATGAACGCGACTCTGTGACCCCTTGAACGCGTCGCTTGAGAAATTCCTCTTAGAAATATGACCGAACGAATATCCCTTGCCTCGATCGCGTTGGATAAAGTTACCGACAGTCTATGCTGCTGAGAAATGTAATAATGTTCTGGCGCAGGACGCGCAAGCCCGTTCGAACGAAAATGCAGTTTGACGCGTTGCGGTGTTTACGACGCGATGCTCTGATGAGATTTCGTTTTTCTTTGCCGAGTATAATATTACGATGCGCGTAGAATCGTTCGAGCAGTTTGGAAAATTACCACTTCTCTTTCTTTTTCTATAAAAAAATATTTGAAATTTTCTATCACTCTGTTCTTAATTGTTAATTCGATTTATCGTTGGATTAAAATTTAATTGTTAGTAGACGACGTCAAAATAAAATGATCGAAAGTATGAGAAGATCGTAGAGAAACATTTGTAACGGTAGCGTGGAGGCTTTATCGCGTAGAAAATCTGTCCCCCACCCTCTTTCGGGGAAGCGAACGTTGTTCGCAATGGTCGATCGAACGTAAAAAGCAGTCCGACTGTCGAGATTGTAGCCAGACGAAGACTGATGACGGCATAGAAGTCAAAGGGGCTGAAGAAAAGATCGAGGGGTCGTGAAACGAGCGGGGAGGCCGGAACAGAGATGAGACGGGAATTAAGTGAGTGGAGAGAGGTCGAGGAAAGGAAGCCGAGGACAGAGCTTAGACGTCGCTTTACCCATTTACCTCTTTACCCCTTATCCCCTCTGCCCCTGGGCAGTCATCGAAATGAATAACATACTTCATTGCACGCTACCGTAACAAGCTTTTTAACAGACATACATTTGAAGATTTTTATATTTTAAAATTTATTCCTTTAGATATAACAGGAGTTATAGTACATAGTACATAGATGCAAGGACTAAACGTTCGAGTGAAGTAGATTTAGATAAACGTAACTGTTGACGTTTAGTTAGATGGCCAAAAGAAAATGTGATTACTCATCGAAAGGGGCAAATTGAATACAAACATCGGGGATGGAACAATGTCAACTAGTGCCTCAATTAATGTTGCACGTATATAAACATTGGTGGTCAACTTTGTCGTTAAACAATTGATACATCATCCAATCGACGATCAACTTTTCTCGTCCCTTCGTCTATCTCTAATTGCATAAACTTCATCAACGATTGTTAACGAGTACTCATAATTATTAACTATCTTGATAATTAAAAATTAAACCAGTGCGTTATGCACTATTTTGCGCGAAATTTACACTTTTATTAATGTGAAAAAAATATAGCCACGTTTATTCCGAACGAGCGCAAAAATTGAAGGAGCTATTGCGAGAGTTCGGCTAATACGATTACCCGGTGCACACGGGAAATTTTGACGAAGGGCTACAGGGGTTAGGACTTGTTTCTCGCAGCTCTGCCTCTCACCGAGGCGAAGCAACGACCGATCGTTTTTTAATCAATTTTAAAAAGCAATTACAAGCTCGTTAAGGTCGGGGAAAAATGAATCGAAAGTACGAGAAGTATCGCACAATTTTCATCTTTATTATTTTTTAATCTCCCCCATGAATGCCTTCTCGCGACAAGTCGATACGCGATGGATGTATCATCTTGAATAATGCACAGGTCGAATCACGCGAATAGTTTGATCAAGTTAATTTCTGTTGGTCGAAGTTGTAGAGTAATTAAATTT
Organism: Ctenoplectra terminalis; assembly: GCA_019453375.1. Lineage (NCBI taxonomy): Eukaryota > Metazoa > Arthropoda > Insecta > Hymenoptera > Apidae > Ctenoplectra > Ctenoplectra terminalis. The sequence goes on along the minus strand of SMSQ01018559.1, from coordinate 319,595 downwards.
TTGTTAGGTAAAAAAAAAAGAAAAAAAAAGAAATTAAAAATTAATTCTTAATGTACACAAGTATACCCAAGCTACTCCAACAATTCTCCAGAGAATCGAAACGATAACTTAACGAGCGTCTCATCCTTGTAATTTTAATTTCCGTTTGATATCCTGTTCCATTCGTCTTGGTCTTAATCGAACGATCAAGAACGTATACCGCAACTTGAATTCCGCGTTATTTGTCGGCCTGGCCGAACTCTTTTCCTCGAATAATAACACCGTCTGGAAAGTTTTGATAAAAACGAACAGTCCGGAAGATGGCGCATTTCTGCCTTACAACAGCGAGTAGCGCGTGTCGTCGCGAAACGGAAACGAGACGAGAATCAAATCCGGCGAACAACGCCGATTACGAAGAGAATGGGAATAAAGTTCCGCCGCGCCAACTTGGAGGGTAATTAGACTCCTAGAGGAAGCTTTGAGGAAATGAGCTCCTTCGATCGATTTAGAGAATTGCATTTTATGTTCTTAGAGAAGCTTGACGTCCGACTATTTTCTTTATCGAAGGAAACGTTACGAAACCACCCAATTGACTATCCAGAAACCTCGCCTAAACTCAAACGTTCACCATGATCGAACGACTCTGAACAGAGTTCGACCTAGATCGATCTAGATCGACCTAGATCGACCAACGGTGGTGAAGTACACGTATCCCAGAACGCCGTAGACCGAGGAAGAACCGAACGATCCGCTTCCTCTATCCTTAACCGCGCCGCGAATTCCTTGAGCACGATTCATTCTGAACTCGCCACACTTCCGTCCAACCCTCCGCCCTCTCCAGAAATTTCACCAGCTACCTCGAGATAGTTATAGCGTCCGATATCGAATCAGCCAACGGCCCCTTCCAGCGTGTAACGGTTCGTCAACCCCCGACAGGAATACCACCCCTGTGACCCACCAAGTTTCCAGATAAATCGGCCTGCCTGGACGCTTCAACACGCCGGCGTTATATTACTTGCTGAACTTTCTTTTTCCCTTCTTGGTGCACGCGACCAACCTTTGGGGGTCGAGAATAATCCGGAGAACGCCGACAGTTGGCTAACGATCGCGCCATGGCGCCCACAATAAGAAAAGTTTCGCTTGTTCCGGCGAAGAATTCATTAAGCCGTCTTCACGGATTACGTAAAGGGAGTGGTCAGCGTTTCCGGTGACAAATGCTGGCACGCGTTGCAACTTCTGAGAAATTGGAGGCGGTTAATCCGATTCCTTTTGAACAGCTCGAGGTGTGTAAAGTTTCAAAAAATATTCATACCGAATTAATTCTTTCGCTGAATGTTTTCAAAAATTTTTACTTCGATTGTTTGTATATTTTTTTGTTTCTTTACATAAAATTCCACAAGTTATTCCGATGTTGTGTACTATCAGTGGCACATGCACGCACGGAACAGATTAATGAGCATAGTAGTGCAGACGAATGTGCAAACCAACCGACTAACTACGCATGGTTGATGAAATGCGCGAGTTTCGACGCGCGTCCGTGTCAGACCATTTGCTGTATCGTATTTTTATTTCTGGTGTTTTGTTTTTTTCTTTTACTTTTTTCCCCTGAATTTCGGGAAACTGCTAGCTGAAACTATGAGTAGCAGAAACAGTCTGCAATTCGTGAAATTCACGAAAATATAAATAATTTCGAAATAATAAAAAGAAGATCTTTGTGCTTTTTGAAGAAAAGCAAGTAAGAATAATCGATACACGTGGTAGTATCGTTTTTCTGATTAATCAGGAAATTGATGAGAATATTGAACCGAACGTCGAATATTCTACATTAATATTTATTACCGATTTTCATCAATATTCAACATTGATTGGGCTGACCAGTGAATCAAAATTTGATCGCAAGTATCGTAGAAAGTACGTCAGTATAATGAAACACAATTGTTGACAATAATGGTACCATTGGTCAAGTGTGGAAATCAAACTTAGCAATTTTCGAAAACATTCCAACCTCGTTATTATTCTTCTCGGCTAGAATTTCTCGACTAGATAAACATTACGAGTAATTGAAACTGAAAGGAAAAAATATATTTACCAGCAAAATGGTTCGCAATTAAATGAAATAGCGACGAACGATTCCAGCAAACTATACAAAATTACACAGAAAAATCTCAATTTTCAAAACAGACATCATAGTGTTGTAACGAAATTGAAACGTCGGCAAAGATTTTCCAAGCGTATCGTCTATTATCAAATTCAACCGCCATGATCGCAAAATACACCAGGAAAAAGACGCAAATTGAAAGTGTCAAGAGTTTCTACCGAACGTTAAACGTTGAACGTTGTGCCATGGAACGGCGGTGTTTCAGAGCCAGGTAAAGGTAGTTTAGATGAAATACGCATTAACCTGGGCGGTAAACGAGGGAACGACCGGCATGCAACTCGAGCAAAATCCGCCGATATTGTTATCGTAGTTTATTCTTCCCCTCTCGAAACACTCGCAGCTGTGCGGAGAAATACACGCGTTGTACTCTCCTAGAAAGCGTTCGGCCTCGTGAATTCCTGAATTCCTGAATTCCGTGGAAGCTACCTCGAATTGTACCTTTACTTCGAGCTACTAAAGTGTGATTTTAAGGAAGACGTTGCGGGAGGAAGCAACGAAAAACAGACCACTTCCTTAATCGATTTTGTTAATTGAGGGAGCTTGCTCTAATTTGGTGTAACAGTGGTTGGAAATATCAGTTTAGTAATCTCTAATGTTGTACAAAAAAATCGTAATTCTTGATTTCTGATAGCGATCCGAGTTTCGATCGAGCGTATATATTTAGTATAGTTATGTTAAATATAGTTTTGCGTAGGGTGATGAACGTCCTCGAATTTCCAGAAACACACTGCTCGTACAGAAAAACGTGTTCGGTGAGTAGGTTCTTGAGAAGAATAAGTAGTTTTAAGTCGAGGAACCTATTGGGTACTCAGAAAGTGATCGATGGACCCTCTAAGAGGAATGTTTCTTTATTTAATCGTTTCGCGAGCTTGTAATTCGGTGCAACAAACCGATAGTTTGGCGAGGAAATATTTTTGTAAACTCTAGGAATTATCCGGACTCTAAAGTTAGTCGATTCAAATCGCCTGCATTTTAATGAAACTGTTCCCGATCGTCGCGAACGCGTGATAGATGCACAACGCCGCGAATGTTTTTACATTTGTAGATTAAAAGAGCTTGGAAACAATTGGAATCGTCCAATTCCATGCTATAGAAGGGTTCAACCCCTGTTTCGTTGTGACAGCCTCCCATACGAGTATCCATAATTTCTGTCTGCCTTCCCAGTAGGGTAGACGTGATTTCAGATTCAAAAACAAAACGCAAAAGTTGCGGTTGCGTGTCTCGAGTGAAATATTTCATACGAGTCCTGCGTCAGGTTGTGGAAGGATGACGTTGAATATTATTAAAATTAAACAACCTTCCTGAATATGTAGACACTATTTTTGAAATGACAAAGAATTTAAAGTAAAGTTGTGCGTTTTTTAAAAAATTCCACGACAAGTGTAGAATTACGAATAAAANAAAAAATTTAATTTTTTTTTTTTTTTTTTTTTTTTTTTTTTTTTTTTTGCGCCCAATGCGCCACTTATTGGCTGTCGAATCGATTTGTGGCTAGCGAAAAGTGTGATGAAAATATCGAGTCTTCTGTATCGGAAACAGATT
>SMSQ01018559.1:269497-315559 GCA_019453375.1 Ctenoplectra terminalis | reverse complement strand
AAAAAAAAAATGGAAATCAAATTAATTAGCTCGATCCCTTCTACATACTAAGCGTACAAAATGGATGAAAAATCACTCTTACGATATGTATTGACTATTCGATGAAATCAAAGCTTTTAACTTTCTTCTTCAATAGTGTTAAAGAATANATGCGAAATGATTACCTATTGGATAGGATTTTAGATGAAACTTCTCACTCTTAAATAAGTATATTGATTTCAATTGATCTCTTACTTTTCTTCCCCAAGTTAACTAGTCTTTTCTAGTTATAAAATAATGCAAAAAACGTAACACAAAGTTCACTATTCTCGAACTAAACCAGTATTTTTGCAATTAACACTGTTTCCTATTTCTACCAATCCACGTATAAAACCGCTCCACGTATTATAAAAATTAATTCATTCCCCGTATCTAACCGATTGAAATATCACCGTCGAAGCATCGTACAATGTGTTCCGCTTCGTCGAGTATTCCACGGTCAGAACAATCAAAATATGCACATTTGTGAAGGCAGCTCTGTGATCGCAGAGTATGGAAGAAGCCTCTCGTTATTATTTCCCAGGAGCACACAGGAGCGGCCAGCCGTGGAGATATTTCATCGACGCCCTCTTTTGGGAGAAGAAATCGAGAAGAGTATTCCTCGGGCCGGCGTGCATTTGTTTCGTCGTAGCCTACCGCGTATTTTCACCCTCCGGTCGCTGAGAAAGCGACAGCCCACCAACATCCATCGGGAGCCGCGACAAGATGTTCCACCCTTCTTCATCTTCGAACTTTGTTCGCCCGGCCGAGTCGATTTTTCCTCGGCGGAACATCATCCGAAAACGCTGTCCGACCGTGAGAATTTAAGGGCGATGTCACCCCGTCTAGGTGTATCGTTATTCACTGATGATTCAAGGAGTAGAACGTTTTCGGTCTGTCAGTTATCATAGTTTGTATCTACGATTGTCTGGAGACGAGATTTATGGTGCAAAATTTTGATTGCGCTCGAGATGAGCGGCAGTAACAAACGTGTGTTTGGTAGTAACAAAGGAGCGATAGAGCCGAGTCTATCATACAAGAAATAGTAAAAGAAAAAACGCAGAAGATTGATCTCATTATCGTAGCGAGTCTGATCCTCGCTCACCACCGCTAAAGTGGCTTTGGTTTAATTCTGTATATTCGGTCCGATTTCTTCCTCGATTTTCTTCTGCGATTATAATAAATTTAAGTGTAACTGTAATTAATAATTAATAGAAATGAAAGTTAATAAAATTAATTGATAACAAAACAAAAAATAACAGAAGAGAATTCTTTCTCCAAAAATTCAAATAATGCAGCGAATGTTTGTGAATATTAACAACAGGGATTTGATAACTGGAATCCATGAAACAATAAAAATACAAGGGTTCTTCATAAAAAAGGCTTTCAAACGATTGAAAAAATAAAACAAAATTCACAATTTTGATCGTCAATTTCCAGTACGAAGTTTCATTGCACTGAATATAAAAAAAAAAAACAAGCACGTACCATACAAAAAAAAAAAAGATAAAAAGATTTTCAATAATAATCGGAACAGCGCGTGCATCTGACATTGCGAATCCGGGGATAAAAGTAGACTTAAAAAATTCAAAGGATCCTGAAAAGCTCTCGGGTTCCGCGTGAGTAGGTGGCGAGTAATACGTGTCACTTGCGATATAAGAGTGGTGCATCTAAATTTTCTGCGAGTGGGTAACAAAACTCTCTGAATCTTCCGTCAAGCGGAAGTTTGTCAAATGACCGACCCATGCTCGGTAATAAACATCGAGGAACCGGACACGAGCGTGCGAACCTAACACGGACCAAGATTCACTGATATTATCCATCTTGCTCCGGGGTTCGATTTCGAGACACTGTCATAATGCACCGCGGCCAGATACAGTCCAACCGCATAATACACGCGAGTGCGGTAAATAATGCAGGCTTCTTGCATTAATGGGAATCTATAAATATATTACACGTCAGAACGATGCGAGCTATGACGGAGGCCGTGTATTCTCTCGGTGAGAAGAGCTGACAAATAATTCTAGGGACGTTTCGCGAAATGCGATACCGCAATTCAGCGTAACGACGTACTGCCGTTTAACAGCGACAGTTTCAATAAGCGTGAAAGCATGGTTAAAACGAATATTTGCTTCCTTTTCGTGGAGAAACTATAGGAAAATCGGAGAAACGAAACGGAATGGAAAGGGAAATAGTTCAAAGTTGTGCAGGAATCGAATGTGTTCTCCTTCTAAAGATCGGTTTCAATGTTCGACGCATCGGTGCGCGCGAGATGCGCATTGACGCGTGCGAATCTCAGCGTGTATACGCTCGCGAGCCGCAATAATAACGCGGGATGACGAATAACGCGCCACCGATGCATTATGCAATAGACTAAAATATTCATGATCGCTGTTTCCTGGCCAGCTATTGAACCGTGGTTTGCCATGATTTGCCGCCCGACCACTGGCGAACGCTTCGACACGATCCTAGGCGTAGAAAAATCGATACCGATGTTCTCCTATCGAACAAATTTTTAACAGAGATCCTATTTAACGTAGAAAAGATTGACGCATTAATTTTCTACATCACAAACGGATCCTTATGTATCGAATACTCATTGTAATCGATCAAGGAAATTTTGTAGTTACGATTACATATAAAGAACGTAGAAATATTTGTGCATTTTGTCAGTGTAATAAAAGATAATTGCTTCGAAATTGCAAGTTGGTAAAATCAATATGGCGGTGGATTTTTAACGCACTGTATAAATACCTTCGAATCAAAGGTTCATTGTTTTCCCCCAAGAATTTCAATTCAATCCTTTTACTCTTACCTGAAACAAAAGAGAAGCAGCGATATTAGTTGAAACATCTTGCTATTACGTTGAATACTGGAACGCGGCATAGAAAACACCAATAATGGCTTGGTACAAAGAACGAAGCAGCAGCGGTTATTACTGCTGAAATGACTTGTTTTCTTGTCAGTCCCCGCGAGGAAAGTCGTACACCTAGAAAGGTTCGAGCGTTGCCTGCTATTTCGATTCCACTATCGCAATCATTTCGTCGAAAACGAAATTACCCTTTCATATCGCAATTTAATAATTAATAAACTTACGCAACGTCGAAACCAATTATTAAATAAAATACCAATTTATCGATCCAAATTAGTTTCGAAATTAAATTAAACTATCTTACACTTGTACTTCAAATAAACAGAATAATGTTACAATTTATCTAAGTGCAACGTTACACCTTCGATAGTTTGAGAAACAATGAAAATATAAAAAGAGAGACTTGGAAGTTTAAAACGACGTCAAGAAACTCGTACTTTTTATTTTTAATACTTTTCTCAGCCTGTCCCATAGCCGAGGTTAGAGCGTTTCTTCTCCCGAGATAGTTACATCCCCTTTTCTCGTTCCTTCTCCGCGGTGCAAGAAACACCAAGACACGAGGAGTGTTCTTCGGGCAGGGGAAGAACTCGTACTTTGCTTTTTACTTGAATTTTATTTTTCTGCGGAGGCAAAACCAACGGCACGACTGTCTGGCAAGTTCCTAAAGGAGCAGCTCGCTTCCACGGTTGCTTCTTTTGATCCCTAGGTGGTCGGTTCGTGCGAGTTTCATTTTTATTTTTCTCCTGTACCGTAGCCGCAACGAAAAACTGTAAATAACGTAATAAATACGTTTTTCGATCAAAAGAAGAAAATTAGGCATTGATTTTCATCATCGAAGCTAGTTTTTGCTTTTCGGAAAATTCCTAACTACTCTCTAAATAAACGAACAGGTAAATACTGGTTTCAACATTAAAATTCGTCTGTCAGATAGAATGGTTGTCAAACATGGATTTGATAAATATTGAAAATGGCCAACACGAACAAATATTGCGCACATCCTGAAAAATTGCGAGTCCAAACGACAAGGTTCGATAAAAAAAAAAAAAAAAGGAATTTCGAAACAAGCCACTTTTTTTGTCTATTTTTCGATCGATTTGTGTGTACACAAGAGACAAAGAGCGGAAAATGGCGGAAAAGGATGTCATAGAAAAAGAAAATTCGTGCAGACTCCTTAGTGAGAATATGAAAGCGCGTCGACGAAAAAATGAAGCGGAAAGTAACATAGAAAAATAAAGAGGAAAAAAAGGAAATGAAAAAAAAAGTGGTAGCGATGGCAATGAATGTCAGAGCGACAAGGACATTTGAAGTGTGGCCAGCATAATTTAAGGGCAGCGGGAGAAATTTTCAACCACCAACCAACCCTACCCAACTCCTGTTTATTTTTCGCACGCTTGCTTTCGCGCGTGGACGCGGTTGTTTTCCGGCGTAACCGTTGAATGTAGACGGGAATATTTCCGGAGCGGCAGCCGTAGTTTATTACGAAGAATGGACGTCCGGCGTTCGCTCTTTTCGCGAATTTATTCTCGCACCTCGTGGCGGAAAAACGTCAGCCTCGGTGATGAGAACGGTGTCGCTGACTAGGCCCAGCGACATTTTAAAATACTCTAATGGTCACTGACTATCCACCGTTTCCTCTTGTTCACTGTTTTTTTCCCCACTGTTTGAAGGACCGAATGGCCAAAAATAGGTGTTGCAACTAAAAATTTTAACTTTGGAAACACTGTAAACTGTTCTTTCCCTTTTTTCTTTTTGTGTAAAAGATTTCAATTTTTTGTTGTCTACGATTGTTTTACTTGGACATTTATTGTCACGCGATCAAGGAATTCTATATATTATAAAGAAAGATTATTGGATCCACTTGCGCGTTCGACCAGGTTCCAACAGTGTCGCAGGATTTTTCTTCGTTACTCTGCGCGTCGGATTAATAACTGGAGATCTGGTGCGCCAAGTATCTGCTCGATCGTTATCCCAGTTACGTAGATAGTTGTTAACCGATTGCTCGCGAAGGAAACGATCAAACTATACAATGTCGAATTATTTTCGTCAAGTTAGAAGAAGTACTCTCGTTATCTCTTCTTCGTCTACATTGCTCGCAACTTATGTCGTTCGTTAAACGGGAACTTGTCACGGTGGACGATGAAACCAAGGAAGGAGAAACGTGTTCCTTCGATAGGGTATCTAATGAATCACGAACTTTATTTGTTCGTTGCACTCGTGTCTGTTTTATGAAATGAACAAACTTTAAATAATACAAAAAATTGTATGAATATTTGATTTCATTATCGTTGTCTTTAATCAAGCAGCTGTGATTGTCGAAAAGTTAAAGTAATTATTCATGCATTTGCTCATATTGCATTTGTATGACTTTGTAATTTTAATATAATGAACATTTCGGAAAAACTAGTAGAGAGGAAACGGCTTGAACGTATAACAAAAATTCGGTGCGATGAATTTATTTCGGTCTCATGACATTTTAATGATTCATCATATCCAGATTACAGAGCCTGCATCTTCGTTATAACAACGCATCCTTCCTACTATGTACAGTTTCTCTGGATTTTATGTTTGATTGTTTCATGGTTGTTGGCATCTTTATTACGTTGCAATAAATGGAATTCGTTGCAGGCTGCCTTGTTGCGTCGAAAACTAGAGTACTAGGTTATTTTTCTTCCACCGATGCTACGTCAAACCATACTATGCGTCATATTCGACGTATCGGATTCTGCGCTTGTTAATCTACAACAGCTCTACGGTGATAATGTTTTCCAACAATGAAACTTTATAATTCTTAATAACATAAGAACTAAAAATCTGAATAACTATGGTAGTAGCATGTAGTCGTGAATGTTTCTCGCACCGAAAGTGTTTCCCCTGAACGCACAAGGTTGGCTCGGAATCCCTGCGGGTCGCAATCGCAATCAGTTCATCTCGACGGTCGTGAGAATACAGTCGGCTCGTTGAAAGAAGCAGAATTGAGAATGTGAGGAAAAGGTCCTTTGTATCCTGCCGCTTACCACGCTTCGAAGTCCGATTGCATCACCGTGTTCCTCTTCTCTCAACCCTCGCACGGGGCTTCCCTTTTTCTCTGGTTCGACAGACAACCTCTCTGCCTATGCCTTGTGTCTCCCGTTTTCTGACCCCGTGGCTTCACGCTGATATTGTTTTGGGGTATCGATAACAGAGAAAACTCGTATCGTAATTATAGGATACGATATATAAAATTAATTCCAGAAGACAAGACATCCTGCAATTCCTCGCAATTAACTCATATACGCTTAATCTACAGTATCGCGACAATCTGATTCGAGTTTCAATCTTTCCCTGTCTCGTTTTGTGTGCGTGCGTGCATCGCTGTATATAGGCCAGCCGCGAAATGACATGTCGCAAAGTCGAAGCAATCTTTGTCGAAATGCACCTCGTCGTTATCGTTCGCCCAAAGCGCGTCACGCTCGTCATTGTGACACGCGAGCCTTTGTCATTTCAAGCCACGTTCAAAAGTAGAGGAAACCAAAGGTGGAAGGGACGTGGCAGTTGGTTGGGTCGCGTATTTCACTCGACGACGCATGATTTTACGATGCACGCGCCCCAAGGACTACTGCATCGACGCAACGCACAAAGCTCGACTCGAAGGCAAATGTTTACACAAACCAAAGTTCTACGGACGGAATTACACGCGGTGGCCACGTTGCGTCGACGCGATGTATCAGGAGAATTAAATTTAATGAATCCCCGTAACGCCGGGGCAACTGCATTATCCGTGCGCACTTCTCACCGTACTATGTCCAGCTTATACGACCGCCAAGGCGAAAGCTTTCGTAATTTGATTTGCCAAATGCACCTGTAACGCTGCGTTACGCCACCCTTCCGGCTAATCCGGATTTTTTGCTCTTCGACTGAGCTGAAAGCTCGGCCCTTGCGCGAGGGAGATTGGTCAGCGGTGGAAAAGGTGCTTTTGTGCACTGGGTGGATTATCGTCCTTTGGAATTATCCGCTCGTCAGGTATTCCTGGGTTAACTAGCATCCTCTTTGTTAAGTTCTACCGGCTAATTATCGCTGCTATTGGTTCACGTGCTATAAAGCTGGACTTATTGGGTTTGCCACCTGATTTGTTTCGAAGCTTTAATAGTTTGTCGTACATATATCGTTGGAAATTGAAATTGCCGCGGGTCCACACGCAACCACGCCGATATTAAATGTTTCAGGCCACATGCCACAGGCGACGGTTGAAGTTCGGAACAGGGAAAAATACTTTGCAGCGAAACGAAATCGTCGAAAACACGAATCCACAATTTCCACAGGCGCGTCCCGTTCTCGACAACTTTCTTCGCCTCGACAAGAACTCGCAAACAACTCGCAAAGAACTCGCAAAGAACTCACAAAGAACGATGAACACTATTTCCGTTGGGTAAACATAGAAGAAGTTTCCACAAATGAACGAACTTTCCCTGGTTCTTGCCATACCTTCAAAAGGAATAAGAAATTAGCAGCAACACGTGCCTCTTTCATTTTCCCATCTTCATCTTCTATTCCTCTAATTGATGAACCCTGTACTATATTTTACAACGCGTGTAATACTTTGTCGTAGGTCGACCATAGGTCGCGAACTTTGTTTTTTGGCTTTCTTCGAATTCGTACAACCTACCGCTTCAGAAATTACATGGCGGTAAATGGAGCACAGTCTCGGACGACGACTAAGATCTCGATTTGTCAGCAGCCGTTTCAGCGAGGACCAAATTACTTTGCTCGTTTCCAACTTTATTCTCTCATAGTCGGTGGAATTTTTACTTTAATCAGAAAACTTTCCTCGTAACTTGGAGGATTTCTCTGATGTGAAATTGCAGAGTCAACGATTGGCATATAATAAACAGATACGAATGAAAGACAGATCGCATCTTTTTATTGGTAACGCAAATCACGAGTTATTTGCATATCGCAACCCTAATCGAAAATATCTTAAATCTATTTCCCGTACTAGAACGAACCATTGCTTGCTATGATCGATATCGGTGTCGTTAAATCGTTGGTCGAAATAAATCCATCTTAATTTGCGGTACCATGATGGCGAGCACTGGTGACGCGACATTAAATATTCATCGGACGGTTGGCCGGAAATCGCAGCCGCGTTTGTAACGGTGCGTATTTTCCGCGTAATTATATCGCGCGTTAATGAATACGCCGGTTCACAAACAACGACGACGCATCAACGCTCGTTTATTAACGTACTCCTTCGCGGCGTTAACGATGCCTGCTTTATAAATTCATTTCGTTGCTCGTTATAACTTACACTCGCGAACGCACTTTACGAATTTCGTCCATCATTTCAGCCCGATACACTTTCTAACACAGTCGTTGCGTATGTTTGTGCGATAGACAGAAGTTTTCAATTTACAATCTTCCAGGAGATATGCTCTAGAATGCACGTAATCACTAAAATTCAATTTCGAGTGTATTCGCAGCATCAACCATCACTGGTAGTATCCTAAAGGCTCGCCTCGCTCATAGAATCGCTCTTTCTCTTTTTCTAAATCATCCTTCCGTGCTCCTCCTTTATTACGTCCGTCCTCGATCTATGTCTGAGCGACAACATACTTAACCCACTTCGCCGGCTGCCAGAATTTCTCGGTTGCACCCCGTGGCCGTTTGAACGGTGCCTCTTGAACGACGAGGTGGTCGATGAGCTACGAAATTAAAACGAAAAGCAGAGCAGCGATAAATTCGCTGGGGACTCGTGCCGTTTCCAATAATATTGACTAGCAGGCGACGCGTCGATCTTCGCCTGCAATAAGGCTCAACCCAACAAAGTTTTACGATCGAAGAGAGGCGGACACCCTCCTCTAAACTCGCGTTATCGAATTCGATTCGTGATTACCCATGGCTTTCGTCGAAGGCTGCTCGACGAACTGTCGCGAACTCTGGTGACGAATCGTCTGTCGCGAGCAGCGTTATGCCTACGAGCGCGTGAACGATTAACACCGCGTGCTGTGGTTCGGTTCGATCGAGATGTTGGTATGTACGTTTGATTCAATCGGCTGTACAGGTTCGTGAACCAGGAAATTATTTTTATTCTGCACGTTGGTTTGATTAAAAAGTCAGAGCGGCTGTAATTACAGCACCATCGAAGACAGAAAGGAACATTTACTTGTTTAATTGAAAATGTTCTTTTTCATTTTTCTTTTTCTTTTGCCGTTTGATTTTTTAAATTGTATCGTGAGAGCATCAAGATTCCTTTACATCGCGAAATTGCAATAAAGTACCGGCTGGTAAAGCACCGTAAAATTTCCGTAACCATTTTCGAGAAAGCCACTTATGTACGTCGCGACGGAAGCAGTCGCTGTTTTGCCGATGGCGCGTAACACGAAACGAGTATAATCCATGACACCTCCGAGGTGATAATGTTTTATAGCAATCGATCTGATAGCATTGCAGAGTTGTCGAGACGATAAGTAGAAGTAAGTATCTTACAAGATATATTTGTTCAAAATATTAGTCTGCTTGTTTTTTTTATCGTTTCTCATAGGTAAATTAAGAAGAAGTTAATTGAATATCTGAATAACGACGATTCCCTTTCGCTTCAACTAACTCAAACTCCGTAGAACGGCGGGGGAATGAAGCAGAAATTATTTAAACAAATGCCGATTATCGTGGTGAAACTTTCGACTCCGTTTCCCTCCCATTGTTTCGACGACCGACGAAGTTGGAACTTTCAGCGGTAAGGAGGCGGAGAAGAGTTCATCGAGACTGAGTATGAGGATAAACCGCAACTTTGTACGGCTTTAGCATAGCCGGCACGCTACATCCATTATAACGTGTCGTAAGTATCCACCGGAAACCAGTTTCTGGATATTTCTTCATTACATTTTTCCACGTTCTCGATCGTACTCTCTTCGTAAAAAATTTCGCCTGGCTTCTTCCCTGGTCTATTCAGCGAGTGAACCAGTGCGCGTACGTTCGATAAATGTCACGCTCCTTCGAATCCTGTACCGGCAGAACGATAAGTCACGCTCCCGACCGGAGTCTGTGTACCTAGACACGTTCATCGACGTGTCTGTTCATTCAGAAACAACTTGACGTTTCGACGATGTACAATGTTGCAACATTAACATTGTGCAACTGTGAGAGGGAGTGGGAAATCGATATATCCGAGCAGTAGTCAGTTGTACGAGTTGCTAAACAGTTGCTAGTTAACTGGCGGACAGCCAGAAGTGCGATCAAGTGGCTATCAGCTGGTAATCAGTTGATAATTAATTTTCACTCAATTTATGATCTATCTATGTATTATCGTCATCATTAGCCGAGGCACGAGCAAGGATATACACGCGACAATTTTCTGCTGACACGCAACGCTTCAGGCGGAGAGAACAATTCCACGGAATTTTAGAAAACTTAAGGATACTCTCGTACACCGTCCTAATTTCATTTGCCACGTAATTCAAATCGTTCCGGAAAGAACGTCGCATAACACCATTCTGGTATGGAGAAGGATGAATTCCCCGAGTGACTTAATATATTAAACTTCGTAGAAACGGATGGATCCATGGTAGGCGGATGACGCGCACGTTCACCCTTTGTTCTCTCGTTTGTCCCGTGTTTATTTTCTCGTTTCGAGGAGCTGTTCCTCGTCGAGTATCCCTTCTACACCTGGTACCAATTTTATTTTGGTATATTCTGCTAGAATTTATTACTTCTTCGCTGAATTCCTTGAGATTGAAATCTTCAAATGTTTCTTGTGTTGCAGCAACAATTACAGGTACAATAGTATTTTCGTAGGTAACCAAATGTAACTTTGCGTAAGATTCTACCGGTTTCGTACAACAACGAACAAAGGATCGATCGATTTAACGAGAGAGTTCTTTCCCTTGGCGTTAATCGAATGAAAACCACGGGATCCGAGAGCAACACAAAAAATGCGAGCAGGAAATGTTTTAATTGCTACGCCAGCGATTAATTACACCGACGGATACGACTTTTTTTTAGCACGGTATTGCAGTTTTCTTCGCCAAGGAACAACAAAAAATCGAATCGACGAAGTAGAATTAAATAATTAACCGTGCCTCCAAAGGCGATGAGAGAAATTAATTGAAATCCTTATGAAACGAGCGTCGCGATAATTGAATGGAGAATATTCGAATCGAAAGCTGCTATCCCTTTCTCTCTTGTGCACTATTATCGTGGAAATCGCACGGAAAATTGAGAGTCCTTGGAAGAGCGACTAGAAAGAATTAATTCCCCACCGCGAGAAAGGGAAACACTGTGAAAAAAAAGTGAATAAGGAAATCGGAGGATCTGTGGTTCGTGAATATTTTGTTAAAAATCAAGAAATCGATGGACTCGTTCACCGATAAACTATTTCATTCAAAGTATGTGTAAATATAAAAAAAAAAAAGTCAACGCACTACAATTTTCGATAGCAGCGAACATATCATGTATCACTGCATACTGTGTTAAATTACAAGACAAATTAAAACAATGAAATCTATCTGGTTTTTGACAACCAACTCGCCAACAATATCCCTCTGTGATTGCAGCTACGAATCGAAAGATCGAGTTCGTCCTTTCGTCATGAAGGACGGAAAATTTCGTTCCAGAGAAAACTCTTGAATCCTGGCGATCGTTTCTCGCTTTAAGAAGTTTCCATCTCTCCGTAAAATCCGTTGGCGAATTTAGATGCAACACTTGTGGAAAACTGTAAACCCGTCGTTGCATCGTCACGTTCCTCTTGTCACGGCGAATTCCTCGTCATTTTCTTAACTCATAGTCATCTAATCACCGGCTATCGATTCGTCGAGTCTTCTCATTTTTTTCCGGCTTGGCGCTTGATCAACGTTAAGACGATTCGTGATCCTTCGTCGATTACGCGGCGAGATAGAAGAGGGTTTCGTTTTAGATTGATTGGATCACGTTGTGAAACGCGGATCAAGTTAATGAAGTTTGGAGCAAACAATGTTACTGTGACAAGAGGGTTATCCTTTTTGTAAATGTTGGTAGTGGTTTTTCAAATTACCAGTTACATGGGTTTAGTTTTCCAGCAAGATGGTTTACTTGTTCAGGATGTAGAAATGGATAGGATAAAGAAGAGTTTCAGGTTCTTTCGTGAGGAACGTCGAAAGAACTGAGCTGATAAGAACAACGAATGGGATACTTGGTACAAGATGGAATCGCGACGATGACGGAAGTCTAGGAACAAGCAAACGGACCAAGGCAAAGAGATTATGAAGACAGCTATGAGCTAGATAAATTACAGCGAAGAGAGAACAATCCTGCTTCTAGTCAACCACGATGACACACTGATGGCAGTCTTAGGGGAAATCACAATGACGGCCATCTATCGAGAGCGCAGCTATCTTCGGAAAAACGGTGTCCATTAGAATCCAGTTTAAAATTTGCATTAACGGTCGTTTGGACTCCATAGACTCCAGTCGGTCCAAACCAATCATTCTCTTTATTAACCATCGCAAGAGTCGTCTCGAACGACCAAAGATTCAGCAGGAGGAACTCAAAATGCATCGGTTTCGTCGTGAAAGCATACATCTCTGTGCGAACGTGAACTAAAATACTTACGAGCGATATAGATGCTGGTAAGCTTTAGTGAATAGGGTGCAAGCTCGTCCCTAGGCCAGACCTTATCAATGCCGACAGCCACGAGGAGATACACACAGACAGCGGTGGCCACTTTTCACGAACGACCGACCGGATTGTGTGTCCTGCGCGACAAATGTGGCCCGGAAGCCATCGCGGCCCCGAAGGTGAGCTCCTATTGAAATATCCGTCAGTGTATAAACCGCGTCCCCGCGACATCGGAACAGTGGTTGCTCTTTTCCACTGGCAATAGGGGCTCGTTAGAACAGATTACTGCTATTCAAGTTTCATAATGCGGCCCAGTTTTAAGGGAACTCCCTTTGAACGCTGTTTCATTAAGGGGTTGAGAAGGTTCCTTTCAGAGAAGAAAGGAGTAACTATTGACCCCGTATCCCGGTGTTTTTTTCAAAGATTATTTCTATCGTACAATTTCGAAGCAGCCAAGTACAGAGCGAATCAAAATCAAAGGAAATTTTGTGATCAATTATTTTATAAATTTTACTTAATAATTTTTGTTCGTTCCAATAGGTCCGTGTCTATATAATTTCACCTTTATTCCTCTAATTACGATCGTGTGTCTCGATGGGGTAGAAATTAAAAAATATTCGAACAGCCCCGGACAAGTGTTAGCGCAGCGACATCGAATAATTTGCGGCCACCATGCTGGGAATAAATAACTGTGCCGTGTGGGAGCACACCACGCAATTAATGTCAGATACGGTGGTCGTGCAAGAAAAAAAGTTTATTTAATTCGGAGAAACGCACGCTGGGAACATCTGACGGGCATCGAACGTGAAACAATAACGCGTCATTTGTGATTTAGATAAAGCTCAGGTCTGACTACCAGAACGGAGACCATCGAATTACGAGTCTCGTTGCAGGATATGCCGTCTCGTTTGTAGCTGCGAAATGGCTGCGCGATCAAACTACCCAATTCTTCGGAAAGCAGAGGAAATCTTGGTAAGGGGTTGCTTTTCACGAGGTCTTGTAAAGAAGGATTTATTCCGTGCAGTATTCAATATTTTCTTGGTCACTGGTTCCAGAAAATTAGTATTTCATTTCGTTTGAATCACTGTAGATCGACGCTGAGTTGATAGAGAGATAAATGTAGGCTTTTAGAAGGTCCCACCTATACAATTTTTTGTTAAAAGAATGCAATATAAATTACGTGTTATTATTAAAATATTGTCGTCGACGCAGTAAACGAGACGAGATTTAATCTTACGAATTTATACGCCATAAAGTTATGGAAGTTGAAGGTATATATAGCGAATACTAGTAAAAATTATTTCAATCCTTTGTTAAAACAGATTCTCAATCCAATATTATACAACAAAGAATAATGAATATTTGATGAACGAAAAGAACGATGCTCTTTCGTTGAAATTATTAAAAACGCTATCTTTGACAGAATATTTATATCCTACGTTTTTCGTATCGACAACGCAACTGTATTTTTTATGAACATTCTTATACCTGTGTCTATCCGAAGCTGAAACGGTTCACGAGTGCAATTAGGCTGGTCGAATATTGCACGAGGTCCAAATTTATTAAAATGATCCTCAACCCCGCAAAATTGCGACCGCGCACTCGAAACCTGGCACTGCTTACGTAAACGATATTGCGTTGCACCTGTGATTTTATTCGTTTATTTATCGGCACTGCAAGGGAAAAAGAGACCTGCTGCACCTCTTATTAATCATGGTAAATTCAGCCAGTTTACATTTATACAGAATCTCTATGTATAGTATATAGAATACATTAATTCACTCTTTCGAGAAGTTGTGATTAACGATTATTGCCAATTAAAATTCTATTTCTTATCACTAGGAAATTCGTGTAACGAATAATATAGATTACTACCGGTATATTATACTTTGAATCAAACTTTAAATCTTTGGCTTTTATAAACTAATGCAAAACCTTTCAAAAATTCCGAATACTTAGGAACTCTGTCGAACCATCGAGTTCAATTCCAAATCTCAAATACCAAATTCTAAATTCCAATTTAAAAAACAACAATATCCTCGCTCGTAAAGGAATCAAAGATAATGACGATTCGATTCACCTGTCCTTTCATTTTCCGCATTGCTCGAATCAACTGACCTATCTCTTGAATTGGATTTGAAGAAAAGTGCAGTTGCAATTTCATCGACGAAGCGTAGAAGATTGATGCGTGACTGGAACCCTCGAGGCTAGAATTCACCGAGAATAATCCCAGGAATTCCAATATAAAAGATGCTCTCTAAGGAACCTGAATGCACCTGCCGCAGCGAATCCACGGAACCGAGTGCCGTTGCATTCGTCTCTCGTCGACGAAATCTCGTCTCCATCTCCAGGGAATACACGCTGCTAGTCTGTTTTCAGGTGCGTGCATGTCTTTGAGTTACTTTCAAGTATCGCGAGCTCTCGCCTTCGAGACTGTCGCTCTTTGTTCGCGGGATACAACGTAACATTAATTTGAGAAGAGCGGTTGGATCCTCTGCATGATATACGTGCGTGAATTATGTTCGATCGGAAATAGATATTTATCGAGTTTGAGTCGGCTGCAAAAGTTGGTTTAAATTCGGTTCTGTTTTGTGTCCAGAGTAAAATTAAATTAGAGCTCGTAGGTTGAAATAATTTTTCGCTTATATTACGAGCGTTGCGAGCTTTGTGATTTTTCACAGTAAGAAGAGGAAATTCAAAATTGGAAATTAATTATCTCTGACGAGTGATAATCGCGTAACGCACGATTCAGAAAAACTTCACAGAACCGAGGCATACTGGGTTTCAAGCTCGATCGATACATATTTCACCGGGTCGGATTTAATCGTGAACATTCGAAGTCATTTATCCCGAAACGTGATGCAGTTTATTCGCGGTAAATTTCATGTATTCGTAAACAAAGCTGCGGTTCGAGAAAAAATTGAAGCGGTTTGGAGCTGGATATGTGTTTTAAGCGGAAAAAGTTTACGTTTTAGAGAGAAATAAGAAGAAGGGCACACAATTGAGTATGAAATGCAGGGAGCTTCTCTAAGGAAGTAGCGTTTGGAATTTTTATTAATGTCACTTTGAACACCTATCCGAATGGAAGTTACTTGTTTTTTTACGTGTCACTATTTTTCAAGCGCGTGTGAAAGTATGAAAAGGTATTTTTCCTTTTATACAGAATTAATGTAGTTATCATATGGTACGGTTTGCTCTAAATTGTGGTGATTTTAAAACTCTGATATTCGCATCACTGTATTAATATTTCCCTAATCCTCGATTATACGGTTGTACACGATTACGTATTAAATATAGTTAGAATTTGCAGCTGACGATTAATATTGATTGAATGCAATTACCAGATATATAATTAATTTAGGTTAAACGTAATTAAAGCTGCATGTTTGAATAGTCTACTGATTCTGTCGTTAGTAACCATTGCTACTCCTATATTATTTCTACGTGACAAAACAATCTCTAAAATTCTTTAATATTCAATATGACTAGAAACAGAGATTTTTTTAACTATTTCCATCAGCTCAAAGTTCAAGATCTCATTAGCCACGCCACGATACAAAGCGTAAACTATTTAGAATTCCGTGTTATTTTAAACAGGTAACCTGGGAAAGGGCACGAACCAAGGAAGTTGCAGAAGTTTAGGTTAACTTTCCAGCCTTCGAAATCTTGGTGTCCACGATCCTTCGATATCGTCGATATCCTCAACTAAGTGATTTCCCAGAATCAAACTTTCCCCTTTTTCGTAAAAGTATCGTCCATAAGGGTACACGATTCGCGTAGCAATTTATTAAGCGAAACTTCTGAGCCGTTTAGCACACACGAACCTGCCCCCTTTCTTTCCACTGTTCCAGCCACCAACTAATGCGAAAATCGATTATCAATCGAGCGTGAGATTCGCCTCGGTCGAAACAGCGAATCCAAACGCCGTTTCCTAAGGGAAATCGTTTTCCAGGGGACGGCGACGTATTTAGCGCGAACTCGGTTGAAGGGGAATTAGGTGAACCAAGGAGAGAACGCGTTAACTTCTCCAGACGGCCAATTTTTTTTTTTTCTTAATCGGACCGCCTTTCCGCTAGCTCGTCGATCGATAGCGGTTACAGAATTAAGGTTATAAATTTGTATTCGTTGCCAAGGAAATACTTTTAAGATTTTTTCCGTAAAAATAGGTAGGGTGTTGTTTGAGTTTTATTTGCTCTCTTATCGAGGCAAAAACCAACTACCTGAAAGCTTGAATATTTACTCGCTACGAAGGTTATATATCGAGCCGTGTTTCAACTCCCAAACAAGAGATGGAGAAAAACATAAAAATGAAGTGGAAAAAGGGAAACAGGGAAACAGGGAAAGAACAAGGGGTTACTTGTTTCTAGGTCCCGGGGTTCCCAGCGTATTCTTGACACGTGTCACGCGGCCTCTCTTCGGTTTTTAGATTCTCAATACCCTCGTCGCCGAAGGATTTCCAATCTCTTCCTCTTTCATAGCGTGCCCGACGGGTTACCAGGAATACAGAAAACCCCACGAAAAATAGGAATTCCGATGTAATCCGGCCACGGAGATGCTGTGTCTATGGATTCTCAGAAACTTTTCGCAACGATGCGTCGGGTACCGTAGAAAATCGCAAAGAACATTCGATAAAATGAACATGAAAATTAGAATTATTCTTTGAACATTTAGATGTTTTAAATTTAATCCCAATTAGTAACCAAAAGAAATAGAAACGAATGATAAGGTTTGTGGTTCCGTTCGATTTATTGCAATTCTTTACTTCGATTAATTAAAGGTTTATCCGCACAACAGTTGACATTCACAACTATCGTTTCGACGATTTCAACGCAACTCTGTTGACTCGACTATTGAAAGTTGGATCTGCTAACGCGTCTATTAACATATCCAAAACTGTAGCGATTCATTGTTCCATCGTCTGTTTATATCTACAAGCTCGACTGGTCCCACCATTAATTTCCGTGCCCGAACAAGTTCACCCAACGAGTAGCTTTTGAATCGAATCGATTCGCACGGCGTGAATTCAAACCAACAGTTGATGCGTTTCTCGAGCGAAGAAACAATTCTCGGAACGTCTTCAAATATCGGTGAATTCCACAAGAATCGGTTGCCATTTGTTCCGGAACAACGAAATTATTCCGGAAAATGAATATATTCCAACCGGTGCTCCACTCTCTCGACGAGTCACGAACACGAACACATTCCTTTTTGTTCGATAACATTTACCTGCCGGTAGGTTTGCGCCGAGAAATTGACATTTTTACCCGTACATTTATCTTCGAGGAATTTCCTTGCTGATATTTTACGTGGATCACGCGAAATAACAGCAAAACGACTGGAATAACTTTACCCCCGCTGTCTTATCGCATAATACGATTCGTCTGGTGAATACCATTCCTTTTTTATCGCGAATCTGACCTCACGCTGTATTCCCCAATGTCGTGGGCCGACTGATTTCAACGAAAAGAAGAAGGAAATGGTCAATACAGAACTCATCCACATTCTACCGTTCTTATCGTGGAAGAGTCGATCGATGTCGGAGGATAGTATTCGAGCGAAGATCTTCGTTTCAGAGGGTCTCAGCGTTGCCTCTTTAGTTTTTTAGAATAAATTTCCGGATCGAAAGAATTCAACGGAATCGCCCACAAAGTACCTTTACTTAATTTAATTTCCGTTTCTTCTCCAAAGAAATCGCTGTTTGAAAGAGGTCAAGCGGCGACACGACGCATTAGCGAGGAAACTCCATCGCGAGCAATGAATTGTCGGCCAGATGCGAGTGTTTCGCGAGATTTATACGAGATCGTAAACCGCAAACAAGGGACGCGCTCTTGCCTCGGTTGATCGTCGAAAGAAACGCTTGTGCGCACCGGAGAAAACTGTACCGGATGAACCGACCACTGAAAAAAGAGCACCGTGGAACAGCAGTGGAGCAACGAACGGAAGAGGAAAAGAACAGAGAGCAGGACAAAGGACAACGCGAAATGGGATAGAACGAACGAACCGGAAGTTCGGGGCAGCGTGGAGAAGCGGTCAAAGAGGGAGGGGAAGGAAACAGACAGAGAAACATTTTAGCCGGTTATATGCAGTACGAGCTGTTGCCAAAAAATATCAAAAATCTTTTGGCTGTTGGCCAATAGAGGTTGAACACGAACCACGGACCACGCGCACGGAGAATAGCTAGCTGAATAATAGGACTTTATTATTGAACGTATAAGTCGGTACACGCGGCCACGTTTCATATATCTTTTGACTTAGATATTGCTATTCGATTTCCGAGCGTTTGATTGATGGATAGATTCGGTTCGTTCGCTGCTGTCCAGCCGACTGTTGCCATCGCATTTTTATTTCTTTTTATTATTATTATTATTATTATTATTATCATTATTATTATTAAAGAGAAAGCTGGACTTGGATAAAATAAATGTTGCGACGAGGAGAATAGTGGATATTCCGGTCTTAAATTAATTGAAATTTTGATAGGTTTCGAGTTATTGCTATCTCTTGATTACCATATACTCTTGATTAACCATACAGTTGGGTAGCTTCAGGGGAGTAAATAACACGGCTTATCGTAGAATTTTCGCTTCATCTGCTCCCCCTTTGTGATATTCTAAAAGAAGCGTCAATGCAACAAGCTACAATTACACGGAGGAAAACGAGAAAAGATCGTCGATCTTGATAGAATTCAAAGAGAAGAAAGCCCTGGTAGCTCGATATATCTCAGGAAAAGGAAGAAATTACTCAAGAGGGTCTCTTTTTTAAGAATCCTGGATCGAAGTGTGCATAGAGGAAGGTATCAAAAGACGCAGTGAACTTCCTGTTCATCGAGTTAACCAACTTTCTTCGCTCTGTACCCACATTCTCTGCATCCTCGTTCCATCTAACTCTCGGTACCTCGTTGTCTACAATTGCGATTCAAGGAACGGCAATAGAAACTTTTCTGGTCGCCTGGACAAGCGTCTATAATTAACGATCGAAGTTATACCAGGCTCTGGGTGGCGTTCACACGCGCCTGCGCCAGGTACTATCATCAATTTCGTGTAATTGCAAAACGGAGTCGCTGTATTAGGGAATAAATTGACGTCCTGTGTCATCTAATTTGCGCACTCGCATACTTCGGATTGTTTGGTCACGTAATTATCGCAAGTTTCTCGGCCGGCAGTCGGTAATTAGCGATAAAACGTTATCAAACTGCATAATTATCGAGGACGGCTATGTTTCCACGGGAAAATCACGCGTCGCACCGGTAAACGATGCACGATGTTCTAGCGACCGCCACCTTTCCGGATCGCTGTTCCGTCCTGTTTACCGAACGTGTTTATACGCTAGACTATCGGTTCACCCGCGTCGCTTTTGGTCCGTATCCAATTCGATAAAAATGAATTTCGTTAATGGCTACGATACAGTCAGAGATACCCTTTGAGATCACCTTGGCTGCCTCTCGCGACAATACCACGAAATCTTTGTAGCTTTTGCCTCGTATCAATTCTTCGAGGCTCCCCCGAGAGTCGACACGGATTTTCGGTCCCTAATCGATTCAAATCTCTCCTATGTCGAGCTTGTAAGCTGGTTTTCGTCTACAGGGTTAGATTTAGGTTAGAACAAGGTTCCCCGACACGAGGAATAGCAACCGGTGATGGATTTTAGAATTTTTCAACAGAGCATTCCAGCATCTGTGCAAAATTTTAAACATTGTTCTTCTTCTATCGTATGAATTTTTAGAGATTTCGGAATTTCGTAAATATGGATTAATAAAATTTAAATCTACATCATCTGTGTATCGCTCTATAGGATTTAACGAGTTGAAACGAGTCTAAAAATTTCTGTCGATTTGAAAGTTCATCCGTTATTTCGTGACCGGAATTTCCGGCCGGTTCGATTCAGGTAGATTTTTCGAACGCAATCGGAGCAATTTAACGTTTCAATGGAGACCGAGAACGGAGAACATCGTTAAGTGCTCCCAACACGGCAAAGCTTCGAGACAGTTTCTCGATAAATCGACTCATTTATAGATGCACTCCTAGCTTCGGTTTTTTTTTCGCGATACGTACACCCCGAAACGAAGATAATGCAGGTTAATGGTTTTCACTCCGAGGACCCAATTAGCGAGAAAGTTAGCTGGACCGTGTAGGTTTGTAGCGATCTTTGTTTTTTTCCTGAAAAAAGAAACGTTACGTTTTTTAGGTGTTTGGTAAACTCAGACGATTTACCGCGATAATGATACCTACAATTCGAGAAAAGTTTTTGAGGTACAAAATTTCAATCTGTTGAAACTTTTTCACGGCAAAGTGTCTCTCTTTGTCTTCTTTAATTGCAACGCGACAAACCTAATTTTTGTAGTCCGTTTTTATTTTGATTTGTTTGCGGAGAAATTGTCACGAACTTGGACTTAGTGTCGCGATTAAGGCCTCGAAATTTATCGTTGACCGAGATGCCGTGATCGGTACAAGGCTCTCTTTGAGTGGGACACCCGTGTTCTACGTAATTGCGACATTTTTCTATCGTTGCCGGAACTAATTAGCATCGCTACTCTACTCTCGCGATGCTTCAGTCGCGATTACCGATGACATCAGAGCTTTTTCATACCGACGCCATGTTTTTTGTCTTTGTTCCTCGAGCACGTAATTTCAAGCGCATCACCGAGAGCTTTCAGCTGTAAACTTATGCACCTGCGTCGCTGATTGCACGAGAAAGTCACGAGGAAGTTGGTTGATCGAGGAAAAAGATGAAAATAAGGTATCTTTATTGAATTTGAAGCAATCCTTTTAAATCGGAAGACTTTGAAAGCTTGAGTCGCAAAAATTGGCGAGTGTCAAGTGTACCGAGACCGATACCTTCGTACAAAATTAACTTGAAATGATTTTGATTTTGAGAAGAGCCTGATACTTGTTGAAATTTCAAAATTAACATTTTTTTTTTATACAGCCATAATGTTGGGGTCTAGATACTACCGCGAGATTAAAAAAAAAAAAAGTTTTAATTTCACGTACAGGTACAATTTCATCCTTATAACTTGATATTCCTTTCAACGTGAACACGATTTAAACCTCAGAACTCCGGTACAGTTCTTTGTTTCCCCTTCCTTCGACTCGTGAAAGA
This sequence comes from Ctenoplectra terminalis, assembly GCA_019453375.1. Lineage (NCBI taxonomy): Eukaryota > Metazoa > Arthropoda > Insecta > Hymenoptera > Apidae > Ctenoplectra > Ctenoplectra terminalis. The sequence continues at coordinate 294,006 of SMSQ01018559.1, read as the reverse complement.
AGCAAATGCGTATCAGCTAATAATTTTTCCTTGTTCGCTGCAAGCCATTCGAGCAGAATTTTAAATAGAACGTCAAGAATAGCGACAGCATACGTCGTGAGATAATTCTGACGGCGGATCGATAACTCCCACGTATAGCACGAATTATTAAGAAATACGTATACCAATGATACGTCTAGGGAACGGTGGTTGGTTCCCTGCCTCTTTTTTCTTTTCTCTCTTTATCTCTGTCTCTGTCTCTCTTTCTCTTCTGGAGGGTAATTTAAATTCAAAGGGAGGCGCAATTAAGAAGACTACTCGAACAAAGTACCGTCCCGCTCGCGCGGACTTTTCCCTTTCTGTACTTAGGTAATTTACGTGGTTTATTTAACCGCTACGATAAACGGTCGATAAACGGTCGACAAAATGAAGAAATTATCGACGAACCTGATTATGTTCAGTCGATCATAACGCCGATGATTAAACGAAGATTCCGTCGGAGGTTTCATCGAATGTATATTGTACTGGTTATGAATCTCAAATTCATCGCGAAGCTTACGTGTTATCGTTCGCTTCGAAAGTTATGAAATATTAATTCTTTTATTAACATAAAGAGAATTTGCAGAAATTTGTTCGCTGCATTGAAAATTCTCAACTATAATGTCACGATCTATCAGATGCCAAACACGTTGCGTCGTTATCCCCATTTTCGCCATATTTAACCCATGCATACTTTTCACCTTCATCCCCTACCAGTCGTTCGTCCCTTTATTCGAGAGTAAACGATCGTCAGCTTCTTGGGATTCGCGCGTAGCCCATTGATTTCTACAAAGTTTTGCCGAAAAGACGATTAATCAGCCCCCTATCACGCTCCTCGGAGAACGAGCCAAGGTGCGGAGGACGAGAGGAGAGCAATATTTCAGGTGGAGATCAGTCGTGGTGGCAGGCTTTCTTCGTTGGCGACCATTAACTCGAATTACGGCCTTTTCGACGAAACATGAACTTCAAGGCTGCGAGCACGACCGCGAACAGCGAGAGGGGAGCTATCCAGAGACATTTTTTACGAGGTTTCGCGATGATCTGATCCTTAAAGAGGCCGAAAAACGTCTTCGTTCTTTAGACCCTCGTAAAAAGCGGCCCGTGAGGAAACGTGACTGGGAATTTAGGTTTGATGGGAGGAAGAAGACCTGCTTGGAAATATCGTAATTGGAGGTATCGGGTCGTGTTTCGCTCTCGTTCGCAAAGTTTCACGTGGATCGAAGTTACAGGCGTGTTGGAGAATCCTTCAAGTATTGGAAGCCTCTTTGAGAATAAAATTATTCCTCGATTTGTTTCCCCTCGGGTCGAGTATTCCCTGTTTACATATGTTCGTTTGATAATTTTAAGAACCATTTGCTGCGATTCGAAATATATAGAACCTTTGTAAATCTAAAATGGAACAATGCTCACGTCTCTTATTCTTTCAACGTTTCGGTTATAGTTTTATTTTTGTTTCTGCAACATCGAGACTCGAGGCATTATTACGAAATCGGCGGAAATGTTTACCGGAATTTGATCGAACAACAGATCCATATTCTTCGCGATCGCAGTATCTGGCCATGCTTTACGCTTGCAATTATCGTTTTCGAATACCCCCCGGTAGTATAATTGCATTAAAAATTACATCGGGATGGAATCGCTTGGTACACGAAGATGGCGTTTCAAATTCGCCTTTCCTTTCTTCCAAATTTCCATTTATCGACAAAATAGAAAGGATAAATGCAACGAGAAATTTTCTCGTGTTAATCGACACTTTACTATCGTCCAGCCTTCCCGATTCTTTTCGTAACTCCATTATCGATACCCACTGTTCTGATTCTATTACGAATGAAAGAGCCTCCGAGCTGAAAGAACCGAGAGACCAGGGGCTAAGAACCTCTTCCCTTTGACCTGGCGAAAATTACTTCGCCTCTCTCGTCAGCCGGCTAATCTGAAACGTCTCTTGGAGTGATTTTCGTCGCGAACGAAAATCCTGATTTTGAGACGGATTTGCCGTCGAAAACATTTGATTGCTAGAAAATCTCTCGTTTCTGGATAATGTGGATATTTGAAAATCGATGAAACGTGAAAAGAAGTTGATAACAGGCTGAACAGTCTTCCGAAGTATTGAAAGTATTATACTTTGTACGACAGATAGAATTCCTGAGAGAGGAAGTTGTCGATAATTTCTCGTGAACGAGGAAACCTTGAAACCAACCAATTATCTCAGCACTACCCGTTATTTAATTTGTCGCGTCAAATTAGAATATGATTTTCTACCGTGTCGAAGAAACAGCATTGAAAGTAAATTAACGAGTCTGGCAAACTATTTGCGACGTTAATTGTCCAATTATCTCACAAACGTCTTTCAATAAATTATTTAGATCACCTCTGAGTGCTATTAATTCTTTGTAGAATTCACAAAAGTAAGCTCCCAACACTCGTCAATGTTTCTAGAAAACAATCCATGGAGCAAGAAAATGTTCACCAGGAAAAGAAAGAACGAAACTCGAAGCGTAATTAGATTGCTGAATAATAGAGTATACGGTAGGCCATTTCAACGGGTAGAGCATTTGTCTTGGTGAACTTATGCATCGACACGACTAGCGAAACGTCTCGATCGTCGACCAGAAACGTACGATACGTATGGAATGGGATTGACCGCATAAATTTCTCGCCGAGAAAGAGACGAGGCCGCGTTATACATTTACGAGCGGTATAAAAGAATACAGGATATTATGAATGAAACACAGCCGACTTCGTGGAGTGGCAGGACGCGAGGGAAATAAGGCGGGCCGGCTGTTACGTGAAATTTTCAACGAGCACGATACCAGTTGGCTGGGTTTGTTAACTGTTTATGGACAAAAATTCCACAGAAAATTCGCCCTATCTGAGAATTTTCCGTTCAATGATAATACATCGCTTTGGGTTAGGTTTGAGTTAGGTACATAAATTAAATTCGTTCTCTTTCCCCGAAGAAGGTAAAATTTGTTGTTACTGTAACACAAATGTTTCCAAAGCTGCGTTGAATCTTTTATAGGAAGTCTAGCCAAGTTAATCGATACGTGAACCGGCAAAATATCGAACGCAATGGATCGAGCATTATCATGGGCCTTAGCAAGGAACGTTACTCCTTTGCTGCAACGCGCCGGTAAGCTAGATAGATTGGACAAAGAGGAGGCCAAATTAGGTCGATAATCTGCAATATCCGCTCTTTAAAACTTCTAATCCCACTACCGATAAGCGCACGTATGGTAACATTTTTTAAATGATTTTCGTTGCTCCTCGAGATTGTTAGAATTTTTTCTAGGCTTAAATCTATCGAGCGTGAAAAATGCTTGAAGATAGTGACATACAAGCATACGCAACGTTGATCGGTAAAGTCGAGGTTAAAAATTGTTGAAGCAATAACCACAGCGACAGCCGAAGAAGATCTACGCTACCAGTGTCTTGGACAGGCAAATTCTTCAACTGTTTCTGCCATTAAATTGTTGATTCAGAGCACGCGAACAAGCGTATCGATGTTCGTTAACGATTTCAACATAATATCTTCCCGAACAATTTCCTCGCATATACAAAAAATTGATTTGCCTCGGATCATTATGCGAGAAATCCTATTCATTACCGATAACGTCTCCAGTTTCCCAAATTCTCGTCGTAATTATGCGCAACGATTTCGCGCACGTTGCCTGGAGCTTCAATGGGATACCGATGCTACATGATTGGCATGGTAACATTTTCCGACCAGGAATCTCGAAACGAGGTGCTCGAATTGCGGTGGACGCGCACGAGGCCGGAATTTCGCGGCAGCACAACGTTGTTGAAAGTTTTACGACTTATCCAAGAGCCGACTTCTGCTGTGAAACCAACGCACCGTATGGCCGCGTATATGAACATACGTGCTCGTATGTTCGAGCAGAGACAACGAAACAGACAATTCCCAACGCTCGTCCCGAACGCGGTTCCCTCTGGACCTAATCTCACCAGCCAATAAGAGACTGCGGAGGAAAACACGAGCAAGGACGAGGAATTTCTGAAAGGGGTGGGATTCGAGTTTCACTTCCGTTGAGCTGGATGGTACGCACGTTTGGAGCTCGGCAACAGCTGGCAGCTGAAAGTTAGTAAATAGAAGTTTCTCGTTATACGAGCACTATCAGGGATTATTTGACAATTAAGCGAAAGGATCGTTCCTCGAAACAGTGTGCTCGCAGGCAAATTATCGAAGGGAGAACGAGCTTCGGCAAATGTTTTTCTCGAGGCTTCTGCTTCGATTGGAAAGGGACGAAGGAAAATAGTTTATGTTTGGTGCGTCGTAGGGTGAAATGAGATGAAAGCGAATATGTTCGGATTTTCATTGAGGAAAAAAATTAAAGAGTATAACGTGATATAAAAATAGAAAGCCTGGATGCGTTTTTCTTGTATCACTCGGTAATTACTCACGAGAAATCTTGGGATAGTGATGGTTAACGAGTTTAATCAATCTCCGAAACTCATCGGTCGTATCGATAACATAAGGTTATAGAAACGTTCGACATATATATTTTAATTAGTCAGCCATCGGTTGTCAGTGAAATTAATTATGGATACTGACACGACGTCACGCGCACTGCCTCGGAGCTGTTGATCGATGCGCAAATTACTCTCAGGATATTCGTATAATTATTTCCCGTCCGAACGAGGAACGCCCTCCGTTGGTCGATTAAGTATACAGTGAATTAAAGGCAAAGTTTTTAAAACGACTCCCGCATAATTTCAGTGCGTTCACCCATGTATATGCATACCGCATAAAAACATACACACGTAAACAACTAGCCGGGAACACAGTATCGTTGCTTCGCTCCGAGTCCGAATACATTAATGGAGAAAAGGAAGCTGGAAAATATTTTTTCCCGCTGTCCAGGAAGTAGTTAATTTCTCGCGTGACTCAAATCCGTATGTCCCTTTATCAAAACGTTTGTATGCCTGAAACGCGACCAAAATCGGCCCGCCGTCAACCACCACCGTCCCTTGTATTTTACGATTCTTGATAACCGTGCGTCGTCCGAACATCGACGCAATCGCGCGAGATCGTTTCGCGAGGAAAAGTTTGAGTTTCGCGAGAAAAGGAGAATGTTTGCTGGCCTAACGCAGATGACGAGCCTGACTAACAATAAGTAAGAATGATTTATCGCGGTAAGTCGCGACGAAATAATGCGATGGAATTTTACAACGGAACGAGCTAACGACACGCCTCTCCGTCGTGACATCTCAAAAATTGAGGGGAACATTAGAGGCTTCTGAAGGGTGGGAAAAAAATGATATTCGTGCCGTTTCAAGCTTGTCTGAGCTCGCCGGGCTTAGAGGAAAAATTGCTGTGAATAAATTACGTTCCGAGCACCATTCCGATATGTAAAGGATGAGTGTCATCTTTTGGAAACTTTAGGGTTCCGTTGGATCCTCTTTAGAAGAGGACTTAGAGCTGTGAAATCTTTAAATAGGAATATCACCGGCGAAGGCTTAGTCTTCTCGAAAATTTCCAGTGTTACCGAGAGAACCGGTCCCAATAAGGACTTTCAGATTTCAGAGCTTGGTAGTTGCCGTTCTCTAGGAGAAACTGGAAACTGCGAACCACCGGAGCATCGAATATTCCGAGAACTCCAGAACTCCAGAACTGACTAACTTAGAAATACTCGAACGACTTACGAGCTAAAATATCGCGGGAAGAGTACACAGCGATAAAATACGGAAGGAAGTTCACCGGATGCTCACGTTTATCGATATCGGTGCGGTTGAAATTGCGATTGCTCGTCTCACGATCGCGAGAAGTGGGTTTCCTGCGACATTTAAGGCCGTCATAAAGTGTTTCTGGGCCTCGCAACCCGTCAGGATCCCGACAGGCTCGTAGTCTGTCTCTCGGTTAAGCTGCCACGCGGAAGAAAAACTTTCTTCCTGCCGAGCTAGGATATATCTGTTAACCCATGAACATTGAGAAAGCTCTGACAGACGCGCTCGCAATCTGCCTCTTGCAGAATTTCTTTCTGTTCGCTTCAAGTTGCACTCTCGGGAACATTCGGAGGCTTTTCGATCGTTTCCCTTTACAGTGATTGACGATAGAAAAGTTATCAATTATTTACGAAGGATGATAAATATGATGCCGATGGTTAACGGAGCTGTTAATTTCTTTCAATGGAGTTGAAATCGTTTCTTAAATATTTAGTTTGGAACGATGTTACGTAAAATGAACGACTAAATAAAACCTATCTATTTAATAAAAGAAGAATCTGTGAGTTGAAGTAACATCTGTAAATAGATATTTGCAGCCAATAAAATATTTTAACGGATGCATGAAGGAAAACTCGAGTAACAAACTTCTCGATGTTGGCGAATCGATGATACGCGATAAAGATTGGCGTTGCTACACGTTTCGGGTCACCAAACAAAGAAGAAGATAAAGGAGTACGGAAATAAAGACGAGAAAGAAACAAAGTGAAAAGGTGCAATCTGTTATTAATTCCGCGGCGTGCAACGATCCCTCGTGAGTTCGTTTTCTCGTTAACTAAAACGTCAAAGGGTCGAAATTTATCGCCGCCAGAATTATAAGCAATCCACTGAAAGTGATTTAAAGAACGAATATATGCGAGCAATTTATACTACATTCACCTTTTCCTTCCCTCTCGTCGCCAATCAGGAAACGGCGAACTTGGGTTTCGTCATTAGTTTCTAGACTATTGGTGAAAGAAACTCTTTGAAGCGAAATAAATTCCTGTCGCAGCTGTCACCAGAAACACGGGACACCGATATTGATTTTTCCCGTATCCTTTCTTTTGCTTTAAATAGATTTATTTACCGAATCGATACACCGGGACGTTTCCGTATTTCATTCGCGGATTTATTTAGTTGAATCTAATATTATTTTAAAAACTGCATTTTTATTTTATTTTGGGAGTTAACGTATAATAGAGTAAGGAGTAAATGCAAAATGAAGTCTTTCCTTAAGGCAATTATTAAAGAAACACGCGCATAAAAAGTAATAAGTAAACCGAGTTGCGATGTCTGACCATAGACGGATCGTTACTACTTACCGCATATCCGCTTACAAACAGTTCTACCAGTTCCTTTGTTTTTCAATTGAGCGATGCTGCTGCACGATTGTTTAACATTCAGCGTGTACAAACTTGTTCAGAAAATTATTCCACAGAAAAGTTGGTTGAGTAAATAAAAAGAATTTCAAACCAATGTACCGGTAAGTTCATTAAAAAGTTAGACAGTCTCGTGGACTAGGTTGAAGCAGTTCCCCGGCAACAATTTTTCTTCGGCCATTTGCATTCTAAACTTTGCGTTTTATTTCGTGTCTGAGTAAACACGTAATCGTGAACTGTGCGATCCTCGAATTTTCACTTCCGTCCGACGAACGAATTCGACCTGGCGCATCATTTCGTTTGCATTTCTCGCCTGGTTTCCTATTTAAATATAAAAACTTCTCGCCCCACGGCGGAACGATTCGATGGCCAGACGAAGAGCATTGGCCATTTGTAAGGAGAAAGTTCCGCCCTGAACGTCCCGCCTTATTCCACTTGTTACAGCCTTTTTCGCCGGAGAGAAAAAGTAAGTTTCGCAGTTTTTCAGCAAACTTTCTTATCAGAGGGTGGCGCCGCTCCGGAAACGAGATAGAACACGTCGATCGTCGCTGCAACGAGATAGCTGTGCGCCGAACTTTTTGCACGCGACCGCCTATCTAATTGCGGTTAATCTGCCCCATAATCCATGAATTTCTTTAATATCCGTGCTTGCCTGTCTCTTATCTTTCTTGTCGCGCTTCAACTCTCGAACGAGCTTCGAATCTAGACTGGGTCCACTGGAATTCTCGGCACTGTTCGAATGTAGAATGTAAATGGCCTATTCGTACTTTCTTCGATATAAAAGTGGAAATTTTTTTTTTTTTTCGAATAAAGACCCAAGGGAATGGGTTTGATTTCTGTCGAACGATTCGATACGTGTGTATCGTGTCATATACAGCAGAGAGTGGACTGGACAGGTTGCAATGTTTAACGATTTTGAAGGGTGGCGCGTTTGATCGGTAATTCGCGTTTGTCCATTCTCATCTCGTTGATGCGCTGCAGCATGATTTATATTAATGCCCAGTTATGTTTGCCGCGTTTCACGCGTCGACGCTGGCCGTGCCGACAGTTTTCATCCCGATGCGTTTTTTTTACGATGCCGTTTATGTCGGTGTCGTTTTATGTACGTTTCATTTCATGTATTAATGCCGATTTCTCCCGTTAATATTATTTTATGTCTTTTGAGTTTATTCCCACCGTAAAATCGTATCTCAAAACAGTGGAGTACAGACACCGTCGAATATTTCATAACCACCAACTATGTTGCTCTTTCTAGAATCCGAGCGCGATATTGGCGTTAATTTTCTGATCATTCATGTTTCAAATGCGCAGAGGAATATCGTTTCAACCTTTTTCGCCGACCCGCAATTCTCGTTTCTGATTTCATTGAAATTATTATTAGCAACCATAAAAAATGTTCGCTCGTACTTCGGACATAAAAAAATTTTCGCGCTTTTGAATGGCGAATATCCAACAAATATTGCAAAAGCGAGTAAAGCTTCACAAACGTTACAGTGACTTCACGTGAAATGCATTTCAAATTCTCTTTCCCACGTGGAAGAGATTTTTTTTGTTAGTTTGCTGGTATTAGCTGCTTTTACAGTTATTCAATTGCAAAAAAGAATCTTTCTTTATACAGCCAATCTCTGTTACTGTGCGTTTGTATCGCCGAAAAATCAGCGCAATCAAAATTAAAATAAAAGTTAAGTCAAAGGAATGAGAATAACTAATCGTAAGTAGACTGGCTAAGCAGAATATGACCGTCATGGTCAGACGTTCCGCGCTCCAGCTTAACTTCTGGTATTCCTTTATTCCAACGGCGACTGCTTCCAGAAACGTTTCCAAAAACTATTTTAGACGGTGTTACGAACCGTTCACGCGTCGACAACAAGTCAAACACGCGAACCAACGGAGAAATCTACGACGGAGGAGCATTAAGGTGGAACGTAACGTTCTCGAAACGAAGTCGGCGGTCTTCAAAGTCAATAGCGCGCCAAGAAGTGGATCCTGGACTACTGGGCGACTACCCAGTAACTCTATAAATCCAAAACTTAAACCGGACCGACCTTTATCGTGGTTGCTGTGCCGCTGTTCGAAGCGGAACCAATGTTTGCGCCCTAAATTTCGACGGTGCGGTGTGGCGATTCGGGAGTTCGACGGAGACCGTTAGCGCATGGGAAAACTATCTGGGAATGGGTGGATTTAATCCGAGGAAGGGATCGATCGGAAACGTCATGCCATCGACGAACTTCCGTCTCAAGTGGGTGCAACGACATTTTTGGCGAGTTTCATCCGTCTGCGCGACGTCCCTTTTAGATTACGGCACAACAAACTTACTTTTCGATTCTTCAATTTTGCATTTTAATATTGGATGACTATTGAAAGGAGAATTTTTAAATTAGTAGAGTTTTCTTTTTTTCTGTTTGTACAGATTTGAGAGGAAGCGAAAGGTATTTAAAACCAGACAAAAAAATGTTTATTACGCGTAGTTTATTAAATGTATTCTTTTGTACTAAATGTTATCTACTGAAAGGAATTCGTGCTCTCGTTAAGCTTATCGGATAACACCGCAACGTTTTCACGACAATTATACCTATGCATTTTGTTTCTTTTTTTTAGCTCTACTATCTTACCCGTTCCATTTTGTAAAATACTTTCGACTCTTTGTCACGTAACGCACACATCATTTAGAACAATGCCTCGTATTTCTCCGGACTCTTTTCATCGTGAAAATGTACGCGTGGCCAAATTAGTTCTCGCTTTCAGAACACAGAGACACGGAGATCGTGGTGACAGAGGTATGAAGAAAAAACAGGCCCGAATTTTGTGAATCATTGGTGCTACGGCTACTCGCATTATTCTTTCAGTGCCTATTGCGACGCTTTGAAATACATCCTGTGATCAACGCGTCACAGAAATTTTATTGAACTACACGAACGTTGTAATTTTGTCGCGATTTTCTCACAAGTCGAACCATACATGACAAACCATAATGTAGAATCAAAATTTAAAACCTTCAAACAGGAAATGGAACTAGAAAAATCTCGAGGTTCCCTATCGCGAGATAGAAAGCAGCACACGAGATTGCGGTACTGCAGCATTTAAGGGTAAACGCGCGTTTACGATGCACGAAACGCTTCCTCATTACGGAAACAGCGGTCGCGACATCGTATTTCAGCTCTAATCTGACCGGCCATTACTTTCCGCGAATTAAAAAATTTCGAAACAAGTTATTCCGTTCTCTGCATCTCGATGATCTACGGACGAGTTATGGTTCTCGCTCGCGGAAAACACAGTTCTACCTATACACAGGATGGTTATAGAAAATAGAACGAGTCTGTTGCTGGTAAAAGGTGTGGATAATTAGCTAGCAGTTTGACTTAACGATCTCTTTCCTTGCTATCGTTCGTTTCTTTCGGTCGAGAATAATCGCATCTATTTTCTGTAACGTTATCTTGCAACAGTAACAGGAAAAGAAGAAAAATACAATGAGTAATGAGAACTTCCTGCTCTAACTGGAACTGCATAAATAATATGGAATCGATAAATTGATTTCCTTTGCTGTTTCGAGTCTAAAAACGTTTGAGATTTCTATTTCCAGCTTTAAAAGTGATACAGATGTTCAGAGTTCTGTCTATACCCTCTAAATATTCTTTGTCCCGATTCTTTGAACTTTTCATAGTACTTTTCAGTTGTTCAGAGCTTACAATATAATCAGGTATCTGGACGACATAAAACCTATTTGCAACGAAGGTATCGGTCGAAGATAATCGATTTGCTAATTCTTATAATCGTTCCGTATATCCCCGCTGTTTCCTTCTTTTTGAAACTTTTGGAAAAACATTTTTGAAAAATCGTGGCAACATTTAGGATGATCCAATGATTAATGAAAAATGAAGAAATAAATTAGGAGTAGATACGGGATGTGATCGTAATCGACAGCAGCGACGGGAAAATTGATAATTCATTGACCGATGTCGAATCAGGACGAACCGATGTTCCTCGTCGACGATAAAATCGCCATCGCTGGAGACCGGAAACGTCACTGAAGCCGTGCATCGCCTTTCTGTCGGAACGCCGTGTCTCTCGGGACGCGGCTGCGATATTGTATCGCGTGCAAAATTTAACGACGGCCAGCGTGGCCGCTGATTTCGCCCCATCGATCGGGAGATTAACCGAAGGTTCGATTTTCACGGGTGTAGACGGTCGGCATAGTAAACAGCGACGAATGTTAGATTTTAGCCAGTCGCATCGGATTCCATCCCATCTTTTTCCATACCTTCGATGTTATTTTAGTTTAATAGACGTGTCCGTTCCCATGTTGTTTCAAGTTTTACCATAATTGTTTTTTCTTCACAAATGGAATCGGTTATTATAAGATTACGAATCATCGCGTTATTTAAAACGAATGCCTGCCCGTTAATGACGTCGGGCCAGGCCACGCGGCACGTTTACATTAATTGCTTGTCAGATGGCACGGACGCGAACTACTAGATACAATTTATGGGAGGAATAAAGCTGGAATACGGTCGACAAGGCCGGCTGATAAACAACGTTATAAACAATCTGCACTCATTACACGCTCGAGTCTCCGTTTCCGATCGATTCGACGAATTTCCAACGTGGTTACGCGTATCTGTATTAATAAGCGAACACATGATCCATCGCATATTAAACGCGAGCTTCGGAACCGAATTTGTGCAGCTTCACCACAAGCAACAATACTTTGTCGAACCTCGTGTAAAGATTCGGCTCAGAGCAACAATTAAGTCACGAATAAACAAAAGAAATATGTTTATTTGAACGTATTCTCGTTCGTTCGATTGACACTTTGATCTGTTCAATTTCGTTGCGATGTAAATTAATTGCAGCGTACAGTTTACCGCTCGTGATTAATTAACTTTTTTTCAACATGGACGGATTCGAAGAAGTTTAAAGTGTTTATTATAGATTTTGGTAAATTAATAATTAGAAAGTAGGTCTATCGTAAAACATAGTTTCAGATCCCGGGAACGAGGGAACAGAATTTTCTCTTGGAGGAAATGTTACGGAGTTACGCAAAGTTAATTACCGAGCGTTATCGTTCTTCCAGCCGTGGTATCGACTTTATTACCCGGAATTATATTCACACCTCTGGTCATTATTAAACATTAACGGACTGTCTGTACGAGCTCTTAAGCCGGTTTAAGGACTGCATTTACAGCACGTGATAAGACTTCCGCAGTGCACGATGCGCGGAATAATACATACGTATATCATAGAGAAGATTTAGCCGAGCTAGTAACGAAGCTTCGTATGCTATGGGCTTAAATTTAGTATTTTGTCTGCCTTACCTTTTTATACTCGTATATTGGATATATAGTGTAATACATGGTCAATATATATTGCAATATATAGTGTGCACCCAAAGCTAGAAGCAGATATATGTAGAGCTTACTGCAACGGGTACGCTAGTGTCTGACCATAGACGGACTAGTTCTACTTGCGCCTCGTTTTTCCTTTCCTTTCTACTTTTACGATTACTTTTCTATTATTTTTCTCGGACATTTTGGCTTAACGTTTTTTAATTAATGTTCCAATATATCTGTTACGAATTTTACCCAGTTTTCCAACAATATAAACGCGATTCAACGATATTTGAAAATAACGAATAGCAGTGAGGTTGTCGAATTTAAAAAATCTAGACCGACAAAAGTCGTCGTTAAAAATAAATCCAAGTTCGCGCGGCATATCGAATGGTTCGTGCTGCAGCAATGAAACGGGAATAGAAGAGAAAAATGCAGAGACACGTCATCGAGACGTTATAACGCGCTGAATCCAGGACAGGAGGCTTGAGGGAGGCTTGAGGGAGGCTTTGACGTTTCGCCGTTTGGATGCCAACTCGAACAGTTATGCACAAAGATAATCGATCATCACGTCTGCGCCACGACAAACGATAGCAAGCGAGTCGGTGTCGCGAAAAGCGGCCAGCGTTGAGGGCGCGAGCCGGTTGGTTGACCGTTTATAGATTATCGATTCGGCCACGGTGACGAACAAAAGCCACTTGCCGGTGAGTGGCCGAAACTTCGCCCGTTAAAACGCTTATCCGCGTTGCCGACCGCGACAAGACGCGGACCGCGGATAGACAAATGGTGAAATCCAATTTCGATAAAGTTGTGAACGCCCAATTAAGATTCTTTGGCGGATCGCTCGAACGTAATCCTTCGAAAAGAGGTGTGGTAGAAAAAGTTCCTTGTCTGGAACATTGAAAATTTTACTCGAAGATCATATTGTTAAGTCATATTTCATTTCTGTTGGAATATTATTCGCAGCTTCGCGTACTGTCGTTAAAATATATGAGGATCTAATTTAAATCGCAAGATACTCTAAAACCAGCGTTCCAACTGAATCCTAAATTCTGCAAAGACCCAATGAACTATCGATGGATAGCTTTTCATTTCTTCGTCTTTTGAGCGCTCGTATCAGCACGTTATTGCGCGAATACCATGTAAAGAACGACCCTAGTAGATCACAGGAGCGAACGAACAAACGATTCTGCCGGCACGGCGAGCAACGGTTGCGCAGCTTGTTGAAAATCGAGGTAACGAGTCGCGTACGCTACCTTCCTCTCTTCATTCGTCTACCGTTCTCGCTCTTGTTCCTCTGTTTCCATTCCGACCTCGTTTCTTTTCTTGCCGTAACGTTGGCTGCTGCAACGCTTTTGGCTTAGTCGCCGACTGGAGATGTACAGACCGGTTCGACCCATCTAAGTATTGCACCGTCGCACTATTAAAGGCTAGTTCGTATTGGAAGCATTATTACGCCGCGAGACACGGGAAACTGGGCCATTGTGTACATACAATAATTCTACGCACACTTCTCTTTCCCGAATGATCATTTTTTCTCCTTTCTTGTGGAACATTCTTTGAAAAGTGGTCTCAGAGGTGAATGGAAACTCGTAACTGAAATGTTTTCTCGGAATTAGTACCGGCAGCGGTGATTTTCGGAGTTGGAAAAGGTACGATCGAACGAATGGACTGGATCGGTGTTGGAAAAGAACGAAACGAAAACAGCTGATAATATCTGGAACGGATAAAACGGAAGACTGTAATTTTCACGGTATCTAATTTTCTCTGACAGTCGGGGGAGCGACACGCGTCAGCATAATAGGGAAATTGGTCGAGGTTGGATTTAAATTACTTCCTGTCGATATCATTTTCCGGGTTGAAAGCTCTGGGACCTGAAAAATAACTCGAAACACTTCCAAACGCAATTAAACCTACGGGCTAAATTCCAAAACCTTCGGCATTGTATTAATTAAACTTTCACGACGTTTCAGCTTCAATTTCAACCGGAATTGTCCGCAACAATCGTTCAGATTTTCAATCATTGTCTCCGTCTGGCTTCGCCGTTCAAAATTTCTTTATTATCGCGAAACTCTTTCGATGCATTTTTTAAAACTATTCTCGTGACATCCGAAACACTTTATGGTTTATCCCTTCCGAAATATCCTTGCAAATTCTTCAGAGTCGCGTGAAAAAGAAAAAGAACTACATTGATCCAGAGGATGGCTAATGGTGAGGGGTACAAGGTACAGAGAGAAGCAGGGAACCCGAGCATTATACGCAATAAAGGAGAAACAAGAGGGTAACGTCAGACACACTTAACGTTGGAAGTTTTTGCCACCGTCCTGGCCCATCTTTCTTCCTGCTGGCGCGGAGACGAGAAGAATGAAAGGGTAAGAAGGGGCAGCTGTAAATCCACAGGCGGGATTTAAAATGTTCGCGGGACGCTTGTAAAACAGTCACGACCCCGTGACCGCGGTGAAGCGATGCTGGACCGAGCAAAAATTATTTCTACATCCTGGAAAAATTATTTCGTGCATCCTTCATCTTCCGAACAGAAACGAAAATCTCCTAAACGAATTTTTCTCACAAAAAATCACCAAAAAAACTCCTAAAGTTACACGACGCAGAGAAATTTTTAAATTACCGGCCAGTCGTATCGACTGTTGTAGTAATTCTCGGGCTAAACACCTTTCCAAGGCAGACCACTCGAAATCCACACCTTTGGACTAACATAATTCGCATGAACCGCTAGCACGATGGAAAGTGTAAAGGGCGATCTACTCGGAATTAGCGGATATCGATAGCGGAAGCGGCCTGGAGCGAGCAACCATCGTCGTAACGTTCAACGATCCTTTATTCTCGTCAGGATTATCCAACGAGCTCGATTGAAAAATCAACGTTGCGGGCCGCTTTGGCGCAAATAATTTCGCGTTTGCCCGAACACCAGACCACTCCTTGTCCCTCTGGAGGGCGCTCGAGCACACCGTTAATTCATGGAACAATGACCGCGCGCCGCGAACAAAACGACTGTCCGCCAATGTATCACGCTCGATTCGCGACGGCGGTACTTTGTAATTCCTGCATTTGTTTTTCCCTGGACCCTACTCTCGAACAGAGTATTCGATTTACGACGAATTAACGATCGTTTATTGTGCATCGGGATCGGACGTGCCTCGCGCAGAAACGCTGCAGAAATTTACTCAATTTCAGGAGCGTGTAGGTCGTCGAATAATTGCCATTTGGATATAGCAGAGCATTTGAAGCGGCAGGAAAAAAAGATTCTCAACTACAGTAGCAGGGTTTTGATTGTTACGAAACGGAATACGCGACACTCGCTAGCTTTTAAACGTTTGAGAATGTTCATTTTTGAATAGCGAAAAAAAACCTTTGCGAGATACATTAGCGGAGAACGCTAGAAAATTAGGTTTCTAGTAAGCTCTCGGACAAGCTTCCCGACCTTTTGTGAATTTCTGCGATGGTTCCGAGCTGTGAGTTTTCACGTATATAAAAAGGAATAATTGATCCGCTATTATGGAATGTTGGCTGAACCTGTGTGATTGATGGATGCGATGTCGATAATTGTAGAAATTAAGGTATCAAATATCGCGAAACGTAACAGTGATGTAATACTATGGAACAAGTTTCTCTTCTTAAAAAGGTTACTCGATTAAGTTGACCGATAGTTTGTATCGAAACTCTATCCCAATATGAATTTCCTCTCGATTACGCAAAGAAGATTCTGCCCGCGGCCGGGTCGCTGGGAAAAAAGCGATTATTTAAATCGATGCTGCTCGATGGCTAAGATAGGGGGAGTAACAACAAAGACAAGACTTCGGATCTGCTCGAGGCGTTGCAAAAGTGGAAGCTCAGACTCTCTAATCGTCTTTCAAACTATAGAGATGAAATCTCGATCGATGAATTAAGTGGAAATCACCGCCTAGGGCGTCGACCGACAATGAAAAGTCGACGACGAAGAGGAAGCATTTTTCAACGTGAATGAAACGCGAAATAGTCGACGAATTATATCTTCTATTGTTACCGTCGAGTCGTTGACTTCGATTCGCGATAAAAATCGCTTCGAGATGAAACTTGTCTTTACTCGACGTGCGTGAAAATTCCTATATTTAAAAATACTTTACTATAAAAGTTTGAGGAAGGCTGAAAATTTCGTTCGATCGTACACTTATTAATTCGCGCCAAGGTAAGAGATAAGTACTAAAATGATGTTTATTATTTCTGTGATTTAATAATAAGGATGATGCGAGAAATAGTCGAACAGCGAGGAGAAGGCAAACCGAAAGAAAACAATTCGCAACGCGATGGCGTCTCTGGGAATTAGTTACGAAAGCCCTGGCAGCTACTTAACGTTACAGCTACTCTCAGCTCGGCGTTGTGCTTCAAGCAAAATAGCTTTTTGCAAAGTTTCCTTGCTAGGATCATACCGTTCCTTGCTGGGATACGTTCAGGCTTGCTACAACGATCATCGTCGCGCGCTTCGCTGAACATCAAACACACGATGTAATCCCGTGGAGTTCCTTTGGTAATTTAGGCTAAATAATATAATAAAACCGGCAAACTCTGCTATGAAGCGTAGCACAAGAATGAGCCCTTAATGTTATGTTAATAAATAACGATGCATCGAAAAATTACAGCGAGGAACTCCTGCACGAATGATAAAATTGTTCACTTCTGTTTCAGGAAACCAAGTAATCGAAATAAAGAGAAAAATAATAGAAGAAAAGCCCTTCCAACTTTCTCGATCGAATCGATATTTCGACTAACACTTCTCCCCTTTGTTAACCGAATGTCAGTAGTCCTCGAAAACGAAGAATTGTCATCTTCCGGTGAGCTTTCAGTCGTCAATTAAGGGGAATTACGAGCAGGTAAACAGGGAAAACAGTGATAAAGTAGGTTCTCCAACAATCACGTGACCCGGGATGGCGGGTACGTCCCTTCGGAGAGTTCATAGATAAAGGACGAGTCCGAATACGGTGCAACGAGCTACTACGGTCCCGAGAGATCGGGCATTAAGCAGCAAGTCGGCTACGGCCATCAGGCGAACGGTTTGCGGCCTTGTCGCCATGTTTTCTCGTCCCCTGACGAGTCCATGTAAGATTAATCGGTGGTCGTTTGATCCGCTTTGTGGCAGACCCGGTCTTCGTTTTTCCTTTTATTTCTAGTGGCGTTTCGTACAGTTTGGAGTGGTTGTAGCAACGATATTTATTGGAAAGAAAAAAGAAAGAAAAAAAAATAGTAAAGGCCAGGCCATTTTATTTCGAGAGAATTTTATAAATTGTGCTATCCAGAGTTGGAAGAAATTATCGTCCAGTATTTATAAAGACGAGGAAATAATTCAGTCCTAAGGAATGTAAGAAAAATTCGCGATGGTGCGGTTCGAGAGTAGGGTTAACGAGCTCGATCACAGGGATATCGATTTCTGACGGCAGTCGTCCTTCGGAGACGGAGGATGAGGGGTGTAGTAGTAAAAGACGATAATAGTCATTGTTATTTCATTAGAGGAGAGAGTAACGAGTGCGGTGGACGGGTTTTATTACCTTCCTTTTAAGCCACGGCACGTTTTGCGAGATTAACGAGAAAGAGCGTCGTCCCCGACAGTAACCGAGCTATTGTTGAATCACGCCGCAGCCCTTACGGCTTAGAGCACTGCGACGTCCTCACGCGTATCGCCAATTATTGCGTCGTTAAGCCCTTTGTTACCGTTTCGAACCTCCCTTCTACACGCGTCGCCAACTCCACCGGAAGTTCGATAATCGAACAAGTTTTAACACGTTGTTGCTGATGAAAAATTCTTTCCGACCTTGATATAACCTTCGAAAGAACTTTCGAATAAAATATTGCACAATTTATTCCAGGTTACAGCACGCTAAGGATAGATTTTTGTGAAACTCTCACAAACTAATTCTTGTAATCGCATCCTTTTATCTCTAGCGCACAATATTGTTTCTTCACAATTATTCGCAATTTACAGTTAACAAATCTCATTCGATCCAACGTCGCTCGTTCATACCGAACGAAGTGACAATCTTCGCGCTAACCGTTCACAGTTCTTCATCCACAAAGCTCATAAAACCGACGAGCTCGACACGGTCGGGAAATGCGTTAATCGAAATGACCGGAATCCAGAGTTTCCCTGGAGGAAGAGTTTCGTAGCGCGGTTTAACGTCGCCGAAATGTATTTTCGCCGCGGTCGCGGTAAACCCTGTATAAAACGTCAGCTGCAGCGTTCGCGAGGGATCAAGGCCAAAACAGAGAGAAGCCTGGACAGAAAGCGGCGGGAACGGAAAAAGACTGGAACAGGAAAGGGCGAAGGAGGCGGATAACGTAGGAAGACTCGTATAAAGAATTCCTCCGCGGCCTTTATTCACAACGTCCACCATTTCCGACTTGTCCTGCGGCGGTTTCATTCGACCATTCGCCAGTCCACCTAGCCTGCTGGAAAGTCTTTTTTAATGACCGTTCCTGGTCCAAGGGAACTCCGAAGACTCGAAGCGAGTAGGAACCATTACGGGCAGGAATACGATTTTCTTTTTTTTTTCGCGGGAGTTTTCTCCGTCCGCACGCCGGCCGACGCCTTATGCCCTTCTTCTTGCGCCCCTTTCCTCGCAACCAGGTCATAATTTAAAAAGTTTGGTCGGATTAAAAATGTGACCGGATTTAAGCATCGCTCGAAGTCTTTGTCTCTTCGTTCTGCGCTACCTTTTATACCGAGTGACACAAAAGTAATGCATTTCTAACTTTGCAGTATTACAGAAAAAATTGTTAGGTTAGGATAAAATGAGTCTACGGTGCGCGTGCTGCTTTCAAAAATTAAAGTAACGATTCAATTTTTTGCTCTTGAAAAAATATCAGAAATAAGTTTGTTTAAGAACGCGAGCATCGATGATTGGTGAGGACGGGGTTTCACCTCGAAATGGGAATGATTATCGAGACTCCTTCTCGGGTACGTATAACCTGAAGAAAAAGAAGAGACTGGCTGGCAGCGACGTAATAAATCGCCGAGTGGTTGCTCCGAAGGAGAGCCTCCAGCGAGGAGATTGCGCGCCCGAGGCGCGGAGATATCGCGGTGAGCTTCGTGTAATCATAAAACCCGTCGAAGGCAGCCCGGAGCGAGCCATCGAACGATGTGCACGATGTTACGTGCCGCTATGTGTCGTAAAAGATGCTTCGTTAGCGAAGAACGAGGGAAAGATTAAATTCATAGGGGCTTCGTACGAACGAAAACGGTGTACCCTCTTTAGAACTTTAAAAAGAGGTTCTCCTTTTAGAGTTCATTTTTTATTTGTTGAATGAAAACGGGATGATATTTAGTTTCTTCGAGAAATATAACGTAGAATAGTGGAACACGGTTTGTTTTACGTTGATCTAGTCTTGAAGAGCTACGAAGCAATTCATCCATGAGTTTCGACCAACGACGAATCGCCATTTTTACGCAGGAGTAACAATGATTCGTCGTATACGTGTCGCGTTGTCCAGCATCCCTCCAAAGTTATGCAAGGTCTGTCGCGTGCTTCAACCTCCGCAAAATCAATAAGCTGGCATCGCGCATCGCGTGTTTATCTCGCATTCCATTTAAAAGCACCGTTTCGCGGTGTTACGCGCGACAGATCAACGCTGTTTCAGTCTCGACGATTATCAACGAATTCCTATACAGTATGGTTGGCAGCTGAGTCTCTAAGCCTCGATAATCGATGCGAATCGTACGTGTACAGTCAAGTATAATATTCGAGGATAATTAATCACATTATGTGTAAAAGAAATAGCGAACGAACAGTACTTTCGTTCTTTGGTTCTTTCGTACACAAGTAGAAAAGGTTCAGAGGCTGGATTAACCGTGGTTAAATCGCGGAAATTAACTGGCATTAGTAATGGAGAACGGTACGTCGAACGATTCCTGAGAACTTTAGAACGTATAGTTCTTGGGCCAAGAGTACCAGTCACCTATAAATTCCAATCCGTTATTAATTCTCAGGAAGGAGACTTTTGGGGCGTCGTTTGTTTGAGGAAACTTCTACGTGGAAGATCGTAAATGTGGTTATAGGGAGAAAGTAATAGTGAACTTGTGTATAGTTGAACAAGCGAAACTTCGTTTGGGTAGCAACAAAAACTTCGGAGGAAAGAGGAAGGAACGCGATGCGAGTAGAACTAGTCCTTGTACGGTAAAACGCGCGTCCGATCTTGTTCCCAGTGAATATTTGTAATAGACTTCTGGATAGGAATTCTGATTCAACATTCGCATAAGTTTCAGCTATGCAGCAAACGCACAGGAATACGCGTTCCACCATCGAGCCATCGATAAATCAGTTTCCGAGTCGCGTAAGGAGAGCAATCCTTGCGTCAACCCGTTAATCTTTTGACCATGATAAATCATCGTACACCTCCTCGCTGCTTACGATCAATTTCCGGGGACGCTCAAGTTGCGCTTATTATTTTCCTGCTGGCTCGTGTAACGCGTCCCAGAAACGACAACAACGTCTTCGTCATGATCAAGCCACTTCCACATAAGCCGGCCCTTCTGCAATATCAGACCCTTGTCGGCCGCGTAATCCCTTCACCATGCACGCCGTTTCACGTTGTCGTCGCTATAAGGCTACTTTCACAGTCAAACCCTTTTATACCCATGCATTCCTTTATTTTATTACCAACACCTTTTTAAACGGTATTGTCATTCCGAAGATCAAGAAAGCATTGGAAACCTACGGTACAATTATACTTGTACAATTCTATCGTGGATTCGTAAGCTCGAAAAACAAGGCTTCGTAAAATACAATCTTCTCTTAAGTATACGAAAGCCCAAGAAAAAAGACTGATCGCGTTTAATAGTCTAACGTAGCGAAGCTCTATATCGTTTAGACAGACAAGTTCGATCAAAGCCCGACGTGTAAGCTGATTTCTATAAGCACTTTGGCGGTTGAAAGACAACAGCGCTGCAGTCTCGGGATATCTTAATCTGTCGATAATTCTGCGTCGAACTGAATATCGCCGGCTAACGAAGTTTGTCTAGCAACGACACGTCCACTCTCTCTTCTTGCGGATTTACGAGGATGAATCATTCAGGCGCATTATTCTTCCAGCTTTTTGTGTCGATCGTGATTAATGGTTGGTTGAATACTTCTCCAAACAGTTTCTTCCTCATCTTACATAATCACATTACACTTAAACTTTGATAAATTGTTGCAAAAGTAACACTGAAAGTTCTTTCGCGTCGTTTTTTACGATAATTTCTTTTCCATTCTCATCGATTCGCCTTGTGTACGTTACACGCAACATTCGAATACAGATAATCTATTCTTTCTTATTGTCGGTCTCTTCGGTTACGCGTTTGACCAATTTAAATATTTGTCCGTCCTATACTCTTCACGCTTTCAGACGCGACTGGTTCTCACGGTGAAATCCATTACGGACCATTCGCCTCCGATTCTGCAGCTGACAGCTCCATCAAGCCGCGTTGGATGATTGGATCGTGGAGAGTCTTGCAGGGTAAGAGAAGTATCTCGACTGGAATTCACGCGATTCACAATACCTCTCAATTATTCCTTACGTCCACGTCGTTGTAGCCACCAACGACACTTNGCTCGAAGGTGTTATCGTGAAACGTAGGCGGCCTGTACGATGCAGTTTACTTAACGTCGAGATAACAAGGCCGTGAGTGGCTGTTAGACGAGCCTTCATGAATTACCGACTTAATTCTTCCGGGCACGAAGGCACGGAATGCATTTAACATCGTTCCCCGGCGCGACGTTCTGGTGCGTCAACTTTGCCAATGCTATTAACTCGTATCCTAAGGCTAACGTCAGCCCTTCTCGTTGCTCCCCCTAATCGCAGGAGTGTTGCAAGTCTGCGTGTCATTGCTCCTCGAAAGCAGTGCGTAATTCAATCAAGGCTCTGCTCGCGAGACGTTGCTGCTGGGGATCGACTTTTCGGGATTGTTCCGAACCGATACCGATATCAATCTCGATACGAAATTAATTATAATTATAACTGTAACGTGTTAATTGTTCGTTTCATTGAAANCTTTTTTTTTTTTTTTCATTTACGGAAAATTAGTCGCATCGCCGACATCCTGTTCTTCCTTATTCACAATTTTTTCTCTACACTTTTACTTATCTAACGTTCGAATTAATAAAACGTAATGCTAACTCATAGTGTAAACGATATATAAGATAGACGGTGAGAACTCATCGCTAATTGTCATCGGTTAATATCGTAATGACCGGTCGAGGAATTAAACAGAGCACCAGGTAAGGCTCTTGGTTATAGACGATAATAATAACTTCCTGAATTTTCCACCCATTGTCGAGAAACGATGCAACTTGTTCGATAACTATTCCGGCATTTGCATTATCTAACGCGACCCCAACCTCCTCTAACGACGTCTCCCGTAGTCTCGTGTTGTGTTACAGGATATAAACGAGAATTGCTTTCGCGTTAAAACGTGAAAGTTGAAATAAGCAATTCAACCAGTCGATGCGTTAAACCTTTTCCTTTGAATTCGCGAAATTCGTGATCCGACTGGACATTGATCGTACGATAAGATTTCGATGAATAAGTATCCGGGGATGATTCGATCGAAAGCACAGAGAAGAATCTTTTGCCGTTCGACGTTCTGGTAGGATATAATGCTAACTTGAAGCGAAATGTAGGGAAGGGCAAAAGGTTCGCTGCATTGGCATCTGTAAATCATCGTACTGCTATGTTTAATGCATGTTTTTCAATTGTTTCAGAGGTCACGTATTCACATTGCTATTCTTTCGATGCGATAGATTTACGACTGCCACTGTATTGTTTGAATCGCGGACATCGTTATCTGCTTTGATGCTTATCCTGTATCCTTTTGATCCGCGGATTAAGAGCCGCGTGAAATTTCAAAAAACAAGGCATGGATCGCAAAAAGATCGATGGCACTGAAATGAACAGTGAATGTTCTCTTCTGTTTTACAATCTAGAAGATCGATTATGCGTCTCTCGATCAAAGAGTATCAAACATTTGTGATGCCGGATTAAATTAAGAACTTGAAGAAAGACGAGGAATTTATTTCAGAGATTAAGGGATCGCTGGACTACGTCTGGCTATAGTTGGATCGGTTCTACTTACAACATTCGAACTCTTACCTATCGGTTAAGTTAATCACTGACCAAGTTACTTATTGTTACACGTTATCAAACATCCTGTTAACTATATTGGATAACAAATTTATTGTTTGAAAAAATTCCTAATCAACCCTAATCCCATTGAAAAATATTATCTTAACCCGTTAAAAGTTTTTCTTTCTTTGATCACAGTAAATTATGAATTGATTTTTCGATTAATTTTCAAGTCGAACCGGAAGACTGGTTTCCAACCTAGAACTCCGACAAACAAGGTTGGGGCACAACGACTAGCTGCTTTCTTTAAATTTCCAACCGACGCTGGCGAAAACGAGAGACAAAAATTCCGCGAAGTTTACTCTCCGCAAATCTATTATCCGGATGATCCGATATATAGCGGCGTGCAACAGGATTTTCGCGTAACCCCAACACTTTGCACGGCAGCGTCAAAGGGAGCAGCGTTATTCCTTCGAAACGAGTTCTCCCTGACGAAATTGAAAAGTCCTGCCACGGCTTCGTCCCGCGATGGCACATGTTTTCTTTGCCTCTCCGCTCTCGATGTTATTCCACAAATTCCATCTGATCGTGATCCCTAAAATACGTTGCGATTCCTCTCTATTTTTGACCGCGACACGAACGCTACAAACGTGTTACCAAATCTTGGGAATAAACAAGAATTTTTCTAAAGCTATTTAATCGTACAAACGAACATCGCATCATAATTCTGTTAGATACCATAGTAACAGGTACCGAGTATGTAAGAATAAACTGCAAGATTTTAATTCCTTAGAAATTAAACACACCGTCCTGAAGTATATTTTTCAGCACAATATAGTTTGTATTGAACCAACCATGCATCTATTTGTTCTTAATTCTTTTATCTCGAGCGACATTTACGCGACGCAGAGTCAAGCGGAGTTGTTTTTATTAAATGAGCGTGACGCGTGACGTACATACGACGTTTAGCGTGGCAAAAAAAAAA
>SMSQ01018559.1:120681-268986 GCA_019453375.1 Ctenoplectra terminalis | reverse complement strand
AAAAAAAAAAAAAAAAAAAAAAAAAAAAAAAAAAAAAGAAGAAAAAGAAGAAGAAATGGAAAAGTAAAATCTGGTGGTCAGATGTAGAATGGCAAGACGTCGTTCTTCTCTTTCTCGACTATCTTTCGCTCTGTCTCTCTAATTCCCTGCAACGGCAGATAAATGAAGGCTGAATTAGTGCACCGCTAAATGGTAGCGACGGTTTGCGCACCTTCAAAAGCCGCATACGTAGGGGAGAGGCGGTACTTTAATTAAATTTCATAATTAGTCGCGGCGTGTAAGACCGTTTACGAGGTTGGCCGCGCTTTAATCTTGCCACTCATCAAGCGTCATGCGCCTCGATGACTGTGCTTGTAAATCAGACTCGCGAATCGGACGATCATATCCTCCGATTGCGGAATTCCTGCTAAGACCGACTTCTTGTATTTCTCTCTAAGCGAAATGTACGTTGCTCGGTTGGAAAGAGAAACGTATTCGATTAATTAATTTGAAAGCGATACAGTGTTGCGCAAACTTATACCGCATCTTCTTGGAAGTTATCGCTTGGAACATAAACACCGATTCCTTCCTTAAAATTCTAATACAACAAAGTACCTCGTACTCCGTAGAGTCGATGAAAAACCGTATAGAAGCGAAGAATCGATGGAAAGATCGTAAAATCCTTAGCAAGAATCGAGCAGTCGTTTTCCAACCGGAGCTGGGGGAAACGCGAAACGTTACTAGGAATTAGCATAACAAGATTCTACGATGCACGTAATGCGGCAACGGTACGAGCCCTTCCGCAAATTTGCATGGTCCATTTAAATACAATTTCTTTTCCTCGATCAAGAAATTACTCGAATACGCGAGCGGAACCTCCCCCTTTGGATGTGTTGCGCTCGGCAACGACAAGGCGGATTAAAGGGGCTCGCATTAAAGCAGCCCTCTGAAGAAAAATCTGACGATTCTCTGTCGTACCTTCCGCTTTACGGTTCCCTCTTTTCTTCTCGTCTCGCGTCCCATGTTAATTAATTCTGCTTGTATATTAATCACGCTGCCTTTTACGTCGGTCGCTTGTACACGACTGACGACTCTGGACTTGCCTCGGTTACTCAACCTCGTTTCCTTTTCTGTTTCTGTTTTCGTACGAGGACCAATTTATACGAAGAATAGAGTTGCTCGTTGTTCGAGTTGTTCGTCTTTCAGACAGACCGGGGTTTTAATTAACAACAGAACCACTGTTGTCGCGACCATTTGTAGGGAACTGATTCGGTCTTGTTAATAAATTCTAAAAGAGTACTTTAACCAGATGGAGTAGCATATTAGAAGAACCGCGTATTACCAAAAGAGATCGTTAAAATCGAAATAACGTAGAAACGCGGTCACGCGATTTTAAGCAGAAATGACCACTCTATGATCGAACACTGTATCAAAAACATTAATCAACAATTTTATACGCGATTACAAATCTGCCGTAGAAAAGTCGTTTCAAAAGTAAATCTTTCTTTATCACTCGTATCGATTACCAAAATCCTAGAGACGTTTCAGAGTCAAAGAGAAAGAGTTTGGCGGTCTTGGAAATTTCCGGTTCCCAGTTTTGTTCGCGGTGAAAAGTAAACTGCGCTGTTTGCTCGCCGGAGATTCAGCATCGAAACGGAGAAGCTACCTCTCCGTGAGAGGTTCGCGTCGTTTTTCACTCCAGTACCCGGTAAGCGATAAGCGAAGCCGGGAGAAACGCCGCGGAAGATAGAAGCCGACCGGCGGATCCTTCGAAACAAATGCCCGGAACGTGTTGGCTTGCGCCTGTGTATATAGATACACGAGTTAACGCGTTTTCGGCCAGGTGAAGCGACCTGCAAACACGTATCGCACTGGCGATTACACGTAAGTTGAACGGTGCAAATAAGTAAGTAGAAATGGAATCGAACCGGACACCTTCGGCATGGCACAGCTTTGACGGGACAGCGTTTGCGCACACCTGCGCGTGCTCTCGTTGATCGACTAACCGGTGAGATCGTCGATCCATCACCTCGACGGAGATGTAAATGCAGCGATACGTTTGTTTTTCTATCGGTTCGAAGAAGCTTTGCGAGCGTTTAGTAAGGGATTGTGGACGTAAAGATTAGACGGATGTTGCTGGAGATGAATCGAACTATTTCACATATTTTCATTTTGTCTTTTTTTTTTTTTTTTTTTTTTTCAATCAGACGGTTTAGAATATGTCAAAATATCCGAGAAGAAAAAAGATTCGACTACGAAGAGTAAAATGGAAACTAATTTTTAAAGATTCTTGGAATTTCTTCGGATGACGGTAAAAATGAAGCTTAGAGAAAAATCCAATATATATTATTGAAACACCATTGCATCTTAGGAGCATAGAAAATTCTGCTAACTGTATTATAAAAGGCAAACTGCATTATGAAGATGAACACTCTGTCTCGTTATTTAAAAAAAAAAAAAAAAAAATATCCAGAATAATTGTATTACACCAACAATCAGGCGTTCGTGTAAAATACAAAAAAATCGATGGTACCCGGGCATGAGAACAAACAGGATAAGGGGATGAATCGCAATGACGAAGGGGGTTACGGTGATCAGGTGAATTCCACGGACGCGAAGCGATTTATGGGAAGCGAACACCCGGCTGTAAAATAACACTTCCCATTCAAATCGGCAAATTAATGGTCGTTTTCATGGATTCTTTGTTTTCGCCGACCCGACAATAGCTCGCTGCTGGATTATTATTCTGAAATACTACTACGTCCAGCGAGGTAGAGCAGAATCCACGGAACGTACACGGCTGGCTATTCGTCGACAACTTTTTTCTACGAACGGTGCAGAGCTTGAATTAGAAACAGAGGATTTGCTCGTGGAAACGAGTGACCTTTCGCTAATCGCGTGCCGTGGTTCTTCGTTGTGCTATTTTCATAAAATTTTGTACGTTTATGAATCACGAATTACGAAGAATCAAACAGTTTTGGTAGTACTTTTAGCTATCAACTGAAATATTATGATATATTATTTTTATTATTATTTCCTGGCAATAATTTAAGGAGCCAGCATTCCTTGTTTCGATTTACATTTTGTCAACTCCACAGCGAAATGTACCTCAACTTATATTAGCGATTTTCGATATTTTTCATCGATCAAAACCTGCAGAAGTTTTTGCAAATGTTACGTGAGAGAGTCACTAGCCTACGTATCGCCGATACGCGTATAATAAGTAACAGTAACGGTCGTTTACGTGCATCGTACAAATCCATATCCATTTCGCAGTCAAACACTAATATACGCGACGAACCCTTTTCATCTTTTCTATTTTTTACCTTTTTTTTTCCTTTTTTTTTTTTTGTTTTGAAATTAATCCGCGCCAGCTATATAGACGTACGGAAATGCACCGAGGAGTCCTTTGACAACGACGGGGCATCGATGAAAAGCCGTTAAAGAATCGGCGTGCATTTCTATCGTACGAAAAGGAGCCGTCGTAGTCGTCGAATACAAAGAGTCGCGCCGTTGGAAATGAAAACGTGAAAAATAGCAGAAAAGGAGCATGCCGAGGTAAACATGTCTAGCCTGGTCTTCAATTTCTCCCGGATAACGATTTGTCAAAGCTACCAGCGTATCGACTGTTCCTAACGATACGTGTAGCGCTAATTATTTATTACCGATTACTCGTTAGACCCCCGATCGAACGTGCGGAAGCATGTGCGAGAAGAAAGAAAAGTTCGCAACGATTCTTAGACAACTTCTACTATTAAAATCCTACACGCGTCTCAACGAAATATAGTAAAATTCAGCAGCAAAGAAAGTCTCGATCCCGAACTGAGGCTAATGAAACACGGAACTCAGATACGCTGTGAACATACTGTATCTCCAGGATTATCGTAACGCCAGAGAATAGTATTTCACGTTACCGTTTTTCTAAGAAATTGGTGGAATATTTGGAACGCATAGTTTTACGCGTACGCTACAGAGCGACGACAGAAATACAAAAATTGTACGGGCTCGTGCTGACCCACAACGAAGACAGAAATTTTGGAAAAAATGCGCGACTTACCTTGAACCGGCGCGTAAATATTTAGGTACAGGCAATCCTCGCTCTGGTTCCTCAGATAGGGCAGCAGCCTTCTCAGATACTCGACCCTGCCTTTCGGCATTTTGTCACTGAGCTCGGGCAGCCTCTGCGGGCAGACGGGGCCGAATTTGTCGGCCACCTTGACGCCGTGCCAAAGCGCACCGCTGACAGGAGGCATGAAACGCAACGAACCGGTCGGCGGCGACGCGTACGGAACTCCACGAAACACTTCGACGCCCTCGAGATGCCGATCAAGGGTTACGATAACGCCCGACAGTTCCCCATATTTTGTCCTGACGATCCTCGAGCTGAGCTCGGCGCTGGCGGTGGCCAGAATTAAGCCGAGCAGCGCCAGGATCGACGACGTCATCTTTGTTCGCGCGTTCGAAACCACGTCTCCACGCCTGCAACCCTTCGCTATCACTCGAGCTTCTTCGACGATTTCATTTTCTCATTGGAAGCTCTAGCCGCCCCCGGAGACTGGGACGCGTGCTATCGTGCCCACCTCGTTGTCGCGAGGTCCGGGTGCGCGTGCAGGATGCATCGGTAAGTAACGGGGCTCAAAAATTAATTTAAAAATGTTTGACCCAAGGAACCCAGAGGGTTAGATTTCGGTTCGCAACGAGTAACAATTAGTAATCCAGGTACGTTCGGGTCATTTTTGAGCTTTTAAAAGTTGTGTTCGATATCGCTATTAGCACAGATGTTTGCTGTTTTAACCGATTCCCTTTTCACGTTTCACAGATGTTTGCTGTTTGTCTGGCTCGCTCGGAAAACCTGCTGACGGCCCTCCATCAGCAGTCAACACACGGTCGTAGACATCCCCGAGTCAGCGCTCTGCAAGGTAAATACTTGGAGTTCGCCTTTCCGTCGACCAAGCCTGCAGAGTTCCTGTCTGCCGTCCTGACTGTTTTGACCCGACAACAGGAGTGGATCAAACTTCTGGAAGCGAGATTGGTCGCAAGGAAGCAGTGGCTGGGATCATTTTACGAGTTTCGTCAGAGTTACAAGAAGACGATCTCGTTTTTGATAGCATGCTTGATGTGGCGGTAGAAATAAAAAGCGCCAGCTCTAATGATACCCAAGAGAAAGCCACCGCTCCGATGTTTACCGGTTCGCTTCATCCTTACGAGCTAGCTCGCTGGAGCGAATAGGGGAAGGAAGGCACCGGATGCCGTAGAATTGCGTCCACCGTTTTACTGCTGCTCTCCACGAGAGATCCTTTCTCTCTTTCTTTCTCTCCGAACGGACCCAAGTTTCCCAAATAGTCTCCTTCCGCTCTTACACGGACATTCGGTCGCTTCTTTCCGTGTATATTTGTTCTAAAAAAAAATTATGCAACCAGGTTTGAAATAATTCGATGCAGGTTATAACGCTGCCGTTCGAGAGGATCATCGTCTTCTAACGAGAACATCCCGGTAATTCCAACAACATGGTCGAGCTACCATCCAAAGGTACGACTCCGATCGATCACCGGAGGTCGTCGAAAAATCAACACCAAATCACTGTCACGCTACGCGTCGCTCCATTGTTTCCCATCTAGCAAACCGTGTCCGTCCATCGACTTCTGTGTACATACACTGTTCACCTTGAAGCTCCCTCGATCGTCGTCCCCCGTAACAACGTGATAAACCACCTCGAATGATGCTCGGAAGGATTGGGTAGTGAAAGAACGCGTCCCCTGTTTCGAACGAGTAGCTACAGGCGGATTAAATCGCACGAATGCATGCAACCCCCTCGAATTGGTTTGGAACAGGCCTCGAAACGACACACGCGGCGACACTGGTCCCGTAACACTTTACTCGCGCACTGCACATTTCTGAGAATCACGCGATGATCCCTTTGTCACGTGGCGCCGCGTAACGCGAACCGATCCACGGATAGATCGTGAGAATTGCGTACTCGAAGGAAGAGGACGCGAAACGCCGACGCGAAACACGCTGGACCAGAGGAACCGATCTTTCCGTCACTTGAACCTCGGACAGACTGGCGTCAGGCGACACCGCTCACGCGAAGCTGCGCATGCTCCGCACAGACGCTATCCACACTGCTGGGGATATGGGCGGAAGTTGGGAGACGCGTCGATACGGTAGGAGGGATCGATGTCGACAGGGGAAACTTGGTTCGAGTCTCGGTTTCGCGAGACGAGGTATGTTTCGTTACAAACTGTACGCCTATCGTGGCGTTGTTGCGCAAAAAATGCGATACGATTGAAACAATTAACCGAATCGCTTGTATTTTAATATCTGTAATGACTGCGGCGGTTATATGGAATGATAAAAAAAATAACGCAAGTGAGTTTTTTCGAGCATAAAAATTGTATAAAGATGGAAAAAGTTTTTCGTTCAAAAGCTCCAAATTGTTTGAAAAATGGATCGCATTCAAAATTAAACGAATAAGTCGAAAAACGATATCGCGTGCTTACGTGGAAAATCTAAACGAAGGACTATCACTATTTTTCAGAAAATATTTGCTAGATAGATAACGGGTAACAAAGTAGATGGATTAAGGTTGGAAAAGTGGACGGTAGAAATTGATGACGGTGCAGATTATGAAATTAGTCTTGTTTATTTCTTCAAATAATATTGAATAAACTCATATTAAATTTTGCACTGCACCGGAGTTATAATCGTATTCGCATTGCAGTTGATCCTTTTGACAAGTCAAACGAGGATAACTCGATCCATTTAGTAGTTTGCAAATGAAACCTGATTCCTCGTGTATGCTCTTGTTGAATATATTGTAAACAGGTTCTCACAGTGTTCTATGTCCTGCGAACCGTTTCGACTCCACTCTCACCCTCTCTGAATAAAAACGACACGCGCGGAGCTTTATTGCTACAATTTTTCCGATATATTTCGAAATCAAAATTTGAGACTATTCGTACGTATTCCACTCTCGCAGATTCCTCTCGGATATGCTTGAAATTACCAAACGCAGCACGGTCATAAATTCCACGCGGATAGGTAGGTAGGTAGACATTTAATGCATCGAAACAATGGGTATCTCTTGTTAACAAAGTAACGTTCAACGTATATCGACAGCGGGCTGTTTTAGCGCTTTCAATCTCTCTGTCTATTCCTAATAATAGATACACGTATCTTCGTTTCCAAAATGCAATGTTCGATATCAACTCCGTAAAGCAATGTAAGCTTATTAGAAATTCATAAACACCAAAGTTACTTTTCAACTTAAAACTTAAATCTTTAGCGAGAACAATGTTATACCGAAGGGGAGGAAGAAAGTTTGATGAATCGAATAACCTTTTATTTTCTTATGGTATCATCTGCGGGTCTAAGTCCAATTTTTTCGTTCCTTCTTGAATTATACTGTTTTATCTCATCGAACATTCATCGATACGGCTTGAAGGTTCGTTCTCAAATCGAGACTACATCGATAACTGGATCGTGCACGTGTTCGCGGATTCTTGTAAATCATTCTGTTACGCGGCTCATCTCGAACGAGGGGGGAAAAGGAGACTGGATGCGCGGGCCGAAATTGGAATATCAGCCAACCAGCTAGCAGAGGTAAAACTTTTTAACGAGAATTTCAGAGAAGAATGACTAGAAGCATGGTCGGTTCCTTCGTAAAGTTCCGCGATGCACAACACCGCTTCCTTTTTAGTTTAGCTCGCGTAGTTATCCTCGTTAACAAACTTCGATGCATGCTAAGCTCCCTTTTAAAAACAGAATGTCCTTGGCTTTTTGCACGGAACGCGCATCGAATTAGACACCGAGGACGCGCAGAACTGTTCTGTTCCTTTATTCTTGTTGCTTTGAGTAAGGAACGATCCGTAAATTAGTTTATCTCTGTAAAAAGCTTGACGATGTAGATTCATTGGTATCGAAAAGACTAATTGAATTGTAATTCCTGTCTTTTTAATGTATTTGGAACGGCAATGATATTTATTGTAAATCAAGGGAACTTTGTCTTTAAAAAATAGTCTTATTAAATTATTAAACGATCTACCAGTCTTTTGTACGTTGGAAAGTAATAATAAAAATCCAAGAATCAATTAAGTTCCCAATCAAATAATCACGAAATCGAAACCAGTGTTGATCCAATAATTGTAGAAAACAGGAGGTATGTTCATGGAAAGAAACTAGACGAGCAAGTATATAATTCCATCGGTGTATCGTCGCTCGAAGGTGTTATCGTGAAACGTAGGCGGCCTGTACGATGCAGTTTACTTAACGTCGAGATAACAAGGCCGTGAGTGGCTGTTAGACGAGCCTTCATGAATTACCGACTTAATTCTTCCGGGCACGAAGGCACGGAATGCATTTAACATCGTTCCCCGGCGCGACGTTCTGGTGCGTCAACTTTGCCAATGCTATTAACTCGTATCCTAAGGCTAACGTCAGCCCTTCTCGTTGCTCCCCCTAATCGCAGGAGTGTTGCAAGTCTGCGTGTCATTGCTCCTCGAAAGCAGTGCGTAATTCAATCAAGGCTCTGCTCGCGAGACGTTGCTGCTGGGGATCGACTTTTCGGGATTGTTCCGAACCGATACCGATATCAATCTCGATACGAAATTAATTATAATTATAACTGTAACGTGTTAATTGTTCGTTTCATTGAAATTTAACGAGAGATGAATACCTAGAAGGTTAGTACCGAATGTACAACGTTTTCCAAGTGTTTCTGCTAACACATTTCGTTCCTTTACATCCGTGCTCTCGTAATAAATTTTATACCGTTCATTCGGCCAGGTGGAAGCAGGGCGTACAGTTTTTACGCCGCTAAAAATCATAGCTCTCGTAAAGGTCGACCCATGACCGCAGTTTGCGACGTGCAGTTTAAGAAAAAAAGATATCAGACCTTCCGTTAGACCAAGATTCCACTGAGAGTTCTTTAGGATCAGTTTTTGAAGTTTTGCCGGAAATTAAGTTAGTCAGTTTCATTTATAGATCTTGCTACGTTGATTTTGTCTCGTAACATGTTAACAAATCGAAAAGTCGGCGTGTCTAGCCGAGCCCTTTCACGTCGATTAGCAAGCAACGTCGTCATGGAGGCTGTTCAACGCCAGAAATATGGTTTTTACGGACGTCGCGCGAATGAATGTCGCATAAAAGGCATGCAGTCGACGAGAACGTGCGCCATTTCCGAGATTGCAATCCATAGCGGCACACCAGTCGACCTGGATCAACGAAACTTGCAACGAACGATACTCTGTGGAGCCCCGTCTCGCCTCTGCGCCAGATTTATTAGCTGATTATGACGAGGAATCGATCGATACCACCTGGTGTCGCGTCGTGTTCGTTGGAAAAGTAAAACAGCCACTGGAGTGGATGAAACTTTGTATCGCTTATTGATATCAGGGTAGAATGATGGGGTGAGTAATGATAAACCGTTGAAAAAAAAGATATAAAATATTCTCGGGAACCAAGAGGAAGTAGAGTTCTGTAAAGGACAGGTGATGAAAAATCAGTGGCACAGTGCTAGTAGCAGTAGTCAATAATATGGTCGCGATCCACGACGCAAGGCATCATGGGAATATCCAGAAAATTCAAATCGTTATGACTTATTCATTTCTGTTAAAGTGGCCTGTCTTACGTACATCGTACGGAAAGCGGAAGAGAAAGGATAGAGAAACCGGAAGAATTTATCTGAACGAGGTTCGTTCCTGGTTACCAAGGTTCTGCCAGAAGGATAAAGGACCTCTCCTAAATGCGGACAGTTCTTTACGAGGCTTTCTTGGTGCAGTTGTTTCGCTGATTTTCCAATCGATCAGGGTTTTAAACCTTCTTCGAATCTGTCTATCGTCATACCAGTTTTCTCGACGATTAATCAAATTTGTGAAAGCTCGTCGGAACTACGATAACCATTTCAACAGACGTAGGAAACCGTGAAGGAAGAATTGTAAGGAGAATGCTCTTTTTGATCGATACGATTCTTTCTTTGTTCCCGTTTCGATGAATGAACCTCTTCGACGAATGATTCGTCGAATAGCTATGCCTGGTTATAACCGTTGATAGCTCGTTTCCGATCTCGAGCAGAAATTATAAAAGTTTCAAGCCAATTTATCGATTGCCGCGGAGAGATACAACGTGTTAAGCTTGTCGTCTATTATACCACATGCTCGTTCGGCAACTATTCTGTCGTCCAGTCTTACCATGCTCGTCTATCACCGATTTTTCTACCGACAAACGGGTGTCCTTTATGCGACACGCATAAATTAATTTCGTCGCGTGCGCTCAATCGGACCACGTCTCTCGGTTGTCTCATAAATTTGTCGAAATTCAGTAGGCAACGTGGAGGAAACGCGTCCACGAAACTGGTCCCTCCTTCCGAAGCCAGTTTATCGTCGTCGCGTCCACTACTCGACGTAGTCCAGTTGATCTAGTTGCAACGAAAATATCGAACGAAACAGCACTTTCTTGTTTCTTCCAACACGTTTCTTTATCCAATTTCTTCTATCTTTTTTTTCTATGTAATATTTTACAATGTCGATGTACACAAGGCTCGAGTAGACGAAAAGATGGACAAGAGGTTTGGCTAGTGGAAGAAAGTTCGTATTCGTTGGATTGAATCGTGAAATCGCTGAGAACGCTTTTATGATTTGTCGTTCGTCCGAAATTTGTTTGCTTTGGCAAGGTTTCGCGCGTGGTTCAAATTAAACCGAAATCTGGCCAAGCGGAAAACTAATTACAGAGCGGATCGAAGGCTTGGGATTACGGTTTTCTGGAAAACAGGCGACACGGGAGGGATCTTCAGTGTTCGTGTTTCGTTACGAATTTTCGGACCTGAATGCTCGTATCATGGGGAACAAAGAGATCAGAAGGGGAATGTGTTTGAGAGGGAAAGAAAAGTTTGACAAGTTGGAAAACGTCATGGCTCGTGACTGGCTTCGACAGAAGCTTCGTAACGATCGGGGGAATAAAGTTTCGTGCATCCCTGGATAATATCCGCGTAATCCATCAAAATCTTGCGAGACAGTTGATATTTCAGCGGTCGTTTTCTTTCTCGTCAAAATTTGTCTCCGCTCTGTTCATAAAGTAAATTAAATTCGAGGTTACTGTGTTTACTTTTAGTGTCTTTTTTAAGAAAGCAGTGGCTAGGAATTGTAATAAAAGGATAGAAGATAGAAACGTGTTTTCCGAAAACCGTTCATCGACGATTCCATAACACCGTTCTTTATCGAAAGAAGCGGTATTTCAGTTCTTTATGGCAGCGCTTTTCACAAAACGATTTCCCCTCGAGCCACCCTTAAGTTATGAAAACACTTTCAGAACCTTTCTGCGACAACGCGAACGTACAATTGTAAACGAGATTTCTTTTTTCTTGCCCCATTGTCCATTGTGTTTCTACCTAGATTTTCGCATAATTATCAAACTTCAATCATAAAATTATTATGGTAAACGGGTTTCTTTGGCGATGAAAGATATTTTTCATACCCATTTTTGTTGATTTTTTTATCGCGAAACGTGTTTATAGCGTCTATTCGTTGTTTGGCAAATGGAATTCGAATTCGATCTCGAAGGAACAGAAAAGGAGTAAAAGGAAGAAACGGTTAATGTTGAAGCCATTATCGCGGGAGCAGACTGCGAGCCACTGGATAGTTGTACGGCGAATAATACGAGGAGATTCAGCTAATCCCAGAAAAATCCCCAGTGAATGAAAGCCTTTCTTCTTTCTTTCATCTGTCGTTCGATACTACCTGTTACGTATACCGGCTTTCGCTATTTCTGTCCGGTTATCGTGTCTCGACTTGTTCGTGCACAGAGCTCGCGATGAAAGGTTAACCCGATACAAAACCCGATTTCTAGACCTTTATTTGTATTTGCGTTATTCCATGGGCATTGATGAACTTTACAAAGTGAAACAAACATCCGTCCTTTTTTGCGATTACATTAAAAAATATTTATAAGTGTTTATGAAAATGTTGTTCCTTCATTTTTAATCACTTTTTTCAACACAACTGAAACAAACTGGGAACAAGATTAACGAAGTTTACCACTGATTACTTGCTAAAAAACAGCATCGGAGTAAAACGGCGAAGGATATTAGGAGTGAACAGTCGGCTGCTTGGAAAATCCTCACCTGACGACGGAAAATAATGTAACACCTGTAAAGCGGTTCTGGAGATTATCCGCGGCGGAGCGGAACGAAGCTAGAATAAGAACATTCGGATACCGGTGTACTTTGAACAGCGTACACGTATATCCCGCATGTTGAAACGATGGCTGCTACGGAAAAACGTGAACGTAGCTGAAAACTAAGAGGGTCCAGCTAATCCATGAAAAATCCCTCGTGAACCGGCAACCCCTTCCACG
Source organism: Ctenoplectra terminalis (assembly GCA_019453375.1). Lineage (NCBI taxonomy): Eukaryota > Metazoa > Arthropoda > Insecta > Hymenoptera > Apidae > Ctenoplectra > Ctenoplectra terminalis. The sequence continues at coordinate 256,659 of SMSQ01018559.1, read as the reverse complement.
GCTTTTTTCCGCTTATTTACTCGTTGTGTCTTGGAAAGAAACATCGATTCTTTCTCGACAAAGTATTGAAAAAAAATGTATAAAAGTACTTTATACGGTATTGTTCGATATTCTATGAAATCATAATTTTTTATCTATTTCATTTCCGTTGCGTGAGATGGATAATTAAAAGGAAGGATGGAAAGAAGAGTGACATTTAAGGATAGATGAATGTAGATTCGGTTCAATGTACTAGGAGATGCATCGATTCTCCATTGGATGAGCTTCAATCAGCCACAAAATTCAACTAGTTCGATCCTATCGTTCCGTTGGTTCACCATCGATTGACTAGATGAAACACGATTACCCGATGCACACCCGTTTGTGCCTCTGATCGTACTGACCTTTAAATCTCATCGGTTGTGGGTTTTTGACAGATTCGCCAGCAGAATCGGAATCGTTTTCGCGAGTAGCTAACGTTTGTGTTCCAAGCTTGCGAAATCGCATGTTAGAAGTTTATAGTCTTGAGCAAATTATTCGTGAATCTTCCCCGACAAACATTCCACGAATCAAACTCGCTATCATAGTTCATCGAGTATCGAAGAAGTTCCAAGAACAATTATTTTAAATTCATAAATAAAGTTGTGATGTAATATTTTTCTATAGAAAGAAAAGAACACGTTGGCCGATAGTGTATGGAACACCATGACTTTCACGGGGTAGTACAAAATTTTACGAGCACAGTGAAGACAGCGATGGCAGACTGTATAATCCACTTCCTACCGGAAAGGTAGATATTAACGTCGGAGGATTTGTGTAACTTTCGGTATTACGGACAGATTACATTCTTTATCTCCAACACGATACGCCGGATTTAAATGAAATTTAAATGAAATTCCACCGTCACGCACGTCAGTCTTGCTAATGAAATTTCGTATCATCTGCTTCCCTGTTTTAAAATCGCTTAAGGATTAAGAGCGCCCGGGAAGAGTCAAGTGGCCCTTACTTCGCACTGTTGCTCCAGGATATATTATATCGGTAGGAAAATGTTTTTTTTTCTGGATGACTTCAAACCGATCCATTTTTATTTTTCTTATTATCAACGAAACATAATAAATACCTAGAACGATTGGAACAGGCAGACAATCCGGTGTAAAGAAATATGAAACATTGCTCGTTTACGCTTGAATTTTTCCCAACCAGGGTAGAAATTAGCATTTGCTCGCTTGGGGTAAATGCGATCCAAGGACCCTGCCGTTCCTTGTCAAGATCGGACTTGGATTTGTAGGATTTGAACAATCTATAGTCTGAGCACGAATTCTCTGCGTCACACTCCATCGGTTTTCTTCTCTGGAATCTCTTTAATCCGCCTCCGATCTTCCCGAAGATCCAACCAGCTCCGAAACGTTTCTGTGTTTCTTTCTACGCGACGAATCTCTGCCTTATTTACGATATATCGAGAGACCAACGATGGACAACCCCGTTGGACTTTTCGCTCACGATTAATTCGTCCCTGGATGTCGATCGGAAAAAAAGAAAATCGATACTGTGGAGAGTGGAGGAACGGTGAAGGAACGGTGGAGGAACGGATTTCGTCTCGTTCGACGAACTTCGAGGGCAGGCCGACGACTTCTAACCCAGACCTCGCTCCTCGAGTTTCTTTTTTTCCTCATTGCCAGAGTTCAGGATTCTCGGAGAGAGGGTAAGGCTGGTAATATGAATTGAAGGTTGATGTATCGATATTGTCGAGAATGGTGTTCATTCGTTTCCTGTTTTTTTTACGAACCAAGATTTATATTATCGATCATTTTGCTTGAAACTGAAATTATTATTATTTTTTTTTTTCTTTATAAACGTGTGATTAACCCGTCGGATCAATTTCCGAGACTCGCCATAGAAACTCGGATTCGTGCGTTTGACTGTCAACTTAAAAGCGAGAAATATAAACGAAACACGATGTATAGCACTGATTCAGCCCTATAAATTCTCTTTTGTTCTTTCTTTTGCCTTTACCAGCCTCGTGAAGGTGTTTCGCCAGAAAGGTAGGACGACTTTTCTGTGCATTTCATCCCCTTGATTCCGGTCAAATTCTCAAAGCTTCGACGGTGTAAACGAGACTCATTTAACTTCGTTCCCCTGTCTTTTATCGCGTCACACTTAACCAGCGGTAAACAAGTTCAAAGATTGCTGTCCGTCAAAGGGGCGGAGCGTCTACAACGAGAATCTGGCGATGGTAATTTTGCTTTGAAGGGAGATGAAATATTTATTCCCGCCGCCAATTGAGCTCGTTTGTCGATGAACAGCGGATTTTTCGCAAACTAATAGAAACACATTGGTTGTCCACCACTCTTAAAAATGTAATTCGATTTTGAAGCGGCCAAGAACAAAAACTGGGGCGAGATTGCAATTTTAAATAGCGGCTATTTAAATGAATCCCAGCCTTTGCTGGTGAATTTTTTAACTCGATCCGGGCAAAAGCTGATGAATATTGAACGGCGTCTTCCAGGGTAACGTGAAACTTGTTTAACGAGCAACTAATTAAAGTTTGAAAGGGAAATAAACGACAATTCTGGCTTATCGAGCAATTTTTCGTTCAATTCTTTTTGATCGCACCAAAGTTACCTGCATTTAAAATTCAATAATTCAATAATTCAATTATTCAATTGTTACATGAACTAGTTTTTCTAGTAACGGATAAAAAATATTAGCTCTAGAAAGTATACGAATTGTAGGAACGAGCCAAACATCTTTCGAGATGAGTCAATTCTGCTGGGATAAAAATGTATAGCTAGTGGATTGTTTGCACGCTTCCAGATGTTTATTTTCATCTTGTGATGGCTCGTTTTTTTCTTATCGGTAAATCAGAAAACAATGCATTCTTTTCTCCTATACGTATAATTTGATGAATCAGCTGGAAAATATCGGAAGTCGCAAAGATTACTCCAACTTAATCTCTATCATGAATTCAACGTACATATAAAACAATATTTTACGAAATAATCTAACCACAAAGTTTCAATTTATCAATTAAAACGCTTTAAATATAAAATATTCGTTGCATTTCATTTCTATTTGCATGAAAACGCTAATTAAGCGTTTCGATGAGAAAATGATCAATCGTTTGTACGTACCTGGAAAGTTTTACGAGGCATTTTGTGAAATTCATCCGAACCTTTGTCTTGGTGAAGGAGTCATACACTTTCGTTGGTCTTGCGCGTCCTCAACTCACGAAGTAAGTTCATTAACGTGAATGAGATGTTCCTGAAGAGGAGCCACTCATCGGGGAACGCCTCGTGCCTCGAGAACGCCTCTCAGAGCCTTCTTATCGTTGCTTTAACACATCGTTACATGCGGGGAACAGTGACTCAGCCTGTGCACGTGCAATGTAAATCACTGGCGAACTTTTCTAATCTGTTTCCGCACGGGAGCATCACACTTTGAACGATATATATACATATGTATCGATTTATTGTCCGCAACGTTCAAAAGTCGCTTCGCATGTTGGATTAATTTTTCACGAGTAGTCTCTGATTTAGATACAGCTTATAAAACTCTATTCAAGCCAGATGTCATTGATGTCCAAGGAACTGTTTAATTTTCAAATTACTTTAATCTTCATTGTGTGCTTGATTCAAACAAGGCACTTCAATTATCTTAATCTCAATAAACAGACGGTTCTAGTTTCTCGGTGTTTCATTTATCGCATGCACTTGCCCATGTGCTAATTCCATTAGAGAAGGTACGTTTAATTTGATTCTTATTAGTTCGGATTCTCAAGAATGTAATTCTTGTAGTCTATTAAATTCCATTAAATTCTCCTCGATAAAAAAAAAAGTCTGAAACTCTTATTGAGAAAAATCTGGATCATTGTAAGATACGGATATTTGATACGTGGAAATTTTTCTAGAGTTTGGTTGTGAAACCTTTTCACGCGGAAGATTTTCCATCAAAAACCTTTGGAGAAAGAAAATTCGCAAACGATCACGAAACGTTCTCCCGAAAAGAAGTTTCAGCTTGTAAGGCGGCCGCCCAGTGGCGCTTCTTCCTCAACGTGTTCCCGATTTAATTTTAGCACTTACGGACTCAGTTGACTCGCTAGTTCCATCGAGGTGAAACTGACGACGCGTGCACGCGAAATCTACGCCGCGACGTATTCGATGTTTCCGGGTGACAACTCGACGAAAATAAAATGCCAAGAGAAGAAACATTTATCCTTTATCAAATAGTTTGTCATTATTTCAAACGTTCGTTCGACGATTTTTAATAATTTAGGTAAAAAGTGATGGTGATTATCTTCGTTAGATACGTGTATCGAAAATTTTGTAGTTTTAAAGTCCAAACCGGGATGAACGTGCTATCAGTTGTTAAGCTCTTTTATGTTTTTTTTATCGAAAGCTATTTCGTGATTCAAGTTTTTATTAAAAACTATTTTGACGCATCTATGCAGCTTATCGCAGTTCCTCTGTCTATTCCATTCTCGAAGAAACATCGAAAGCCCGTGGTCGAATACAGCGTGCTCCAAAAATATCCGCGTCGTTTAAGACCTGCAAGGGCAGCCAAAAGTTCAACATCCTCGACGTTTGCGAAAGCAACGTTTGCTTTCCCTTTAGCACCTTTAATCGCTCTCTGGAAACATGAAACACAAAATTCCTATTATATCCTCACAATAAACTTCTCTCGAACTCCGTTAATTCTAAAAATTAGCTCGAAATTCGAATAATAGTTTACGTCAGCCGCAAATTGCTAGCCACGGTTCTCTAATAGCAGCGAAAGGCACGCTATCTCATGAGAGGGAAAACTTTTGTGCGGATTCAGGTGTTTTCTCGATTGAATTCTGTCTGGAAGCTTCCTTTTCGGTTCGAGAAATCGCTTATTCCTTGTTTGAGCTTGTAAATCGTGTTAGGAATATCGGTAAACACGTCACGTAGCCATGAAATTTGATGACTGGTTTAAAAGAAAAGAAAAAGAAGATAAAATGGTGAAAAAAATGACAGAAAAAAAGGAGCGTGTTATTCGGTAGACGATCAACCACGATGAAAATTACGAGTATTCATAATTTAACGCTATTGACTGCTTTTAAGCGCGCGTTAAAGCTATCCCCGATTTTATTTCACGCTGCGTAATCCGGTTTGCTACGCGCGTGCCGCGTTTTTCCCGTAAATTTCACCGAATGATTTTCTCGCGCTGTTTTTACGCCAGCTTTGTGAAGCCCGATGAATAGAGTAAATTGAAACCTATTTCCTACTCTCTTCTTTCCCTGCCGTGCTCCGTTTTTCAAGTTGGCTGCGTCACTTTTCTTTTTTCCTTTCCTGTAATTACTTTGTTCCATTAATTGTTATGTATCTCCGATAGGAGAACCGTTTCCTTAAGAACAGCAATTTACATTCTAACCAACTGAATATTGTTTAAATTCGTTTGGACGTTGTTTCGCATATATTTCGAGATGTTTATTTTATACTGTCTTACCAACAGGGTTTCGGTATGCAACATGTACTCTAGCTTACAATCACAATCGCATGAATCATCCGAAGAAGGAAAATCTTTGGAACAGAGCGGAGGGAATCGCGAGTTCTGGTACGAACGTGCGCGAAGTTTACCAACAGCAAAAGCGTTCTATTTAGAGCGAAAATAGAGCGCTTTTCGGCTCTCTCTTTCGCTCTCGGCGCGTACGTGCGTTCACCCTCGTTTGACCTAAGAATATACCGCTGGAAGACAGCGTGGAGTGCTTTTTCTTGCCTTGTAATCGGCGTCAGGCAGTACGACGTAGCCGACGAAAACGAAACCGTTGCTGCTTCGCAGTCTGTCAACTATATTTAAAGCGACCGCGTTCAAAAGGGAAAGTTGCCTCGAACTGATGAAACTAGAGAGCTTGTGCACTCTATTTTGTTTCCTTCTTTCAAAATATGCATCGTCGCATGAGTGCAGTGTCGCGGAATCTTGTGCGTGCTCGATGCTCTTAACTCGAGTTAAAATCCTGAATGTGAAGATTTTTACAGATTTTCACTATTTTTGTGTCAGTGATCAAGTGTTTCATTGCAATTTACTGCACTTTATTAAATGCAACGTTGAACAGTTTCGTAGAAGTTTGAAATCTAAACGGTAGTAAAAATGTGATACGACGATCCGGACACGTCAGCATCAATGACGAAAATGTGACGCACGTGTCCACGTGTTGGCAAAGTCTACCAACAACTGATTTTGGCACATCTCTGAAGAGTCTTCGTACAATCAACGCTAACGTCCAAATCCCGTGAAAGCTACGAATCCTCGGCAACCAATAGGTGGGACTTCTCTCATCCGGTGCAAGAACGGAAGAAGCGGGAACGTTGAAAAATTATTTTTACCCCGGCAACCGGTTTCGAGCAACGTGATTCGGGTCAAAGGCAGTCGAGCCAGAAGGTGGACCGGTGGAGATTCATTGCCACGTTTTCCGGCAGTCCAACGATCGAACAAATGTCGAGGATGCTTCGACTGGAGTTGGTGGGATTCGTGTTACTGGCCTGCACCCAGATCCTCACGGAACACCGGGATTTCTACGAGGCCAGACCGCAGTATGGCTACCACTCGAGGTTTCACGATCCTCCGGAACGTGTGACCAGAGAGGTGCGTGTGAAACAGGGTCGTTTGCGTGGAGTAGTGGTGCAGCCGCGGACTAATCACGATCTCCAGCCAGTTGACGTTTTCCTGGGTGAGTTTTATCTTTTATCTCTAAATAAAGATAAACGAAACTTAAATTTTAAGCACTATCTTGTCGCCTTGCTGGTAGACATTATTAAAATTTTGTTTAAATGTTAAGAGATAATTGGATGCGTAATGTCAGAATAAGCTTGATCCGAGAAAAATGAGTCCTAGTAGACGGCCTTTCGTCGACAAAGAGTCAATCAGGGCTATTGAATTCCATTCACAACCATCGTTTAACGTAGCATGTAGAAAGTTTCAAAGTTTCAGATCCAATCACGCGGCGAATCGAAGCCCGCCAGACGACGAAGAACGATAACACAGAGGGACCGGCGCGATTTCCAGTTTCCGGCTGTCGATACGGCGAACTTTGGTCAGCGAGCGAAAGTTTGCTCGCAGCTGCATCAGCTCCCCTACTCTCCTTTTCTCTGCTCTACTCTCTTTCTCCTTGTGCGGCATTAGCCACGATGTATCCGTGCTTCGAGGATCCCGATACGTCAAAGGTTCCAAAACAAGAAGCGCGTAGACTATTTCGGGAATAGGCGCTTTCCGCCTATAGTTTCTAGTCGAGTGCGCTCGTGCGCTCATGCGCGCGTGCACGCTTGCCGGCAAAGCGGAATCGTGCACGGTGTGTATTTTTTTGAGTTCTCCGAAAGCTCCTGACATTCCTTGGCACTGGTCTCTCGTTTCTTGAGCATTTCCGCGCGAACAAACGGTTCCATTTCCAGAAGGAATGGTGGCGAGGGAAAGGCTGACATCGATTTAAGATACGCAAAGGTTTGTCGAGTGTTTCACTCGAGGAAGATTTACCATTGAGAATAGTAAAACTGTATTTTAATTTTTTGCAAGTAATTTTGTTACTCAAACGTTGGAACCAAGCGGGAAGAATTTAATTTAGTTTGAGAGAAGTTGAAAAATATTGAGCCTGATATATCTTCTGTTGCAATATGCTTGTATAATGGAAAAGTTTCACGAATGCTTGTGATGTATTTCCTGTACAATTAGTAGACCACGTAACATGTTACATCGTAATACTCACATTAGTCGGCTTTGAAACATGCTAGTTATTACAAACACAACGTTTCAACATTCAAGGCTACTTTGGAATTATAAGAACAAATTTAATTAGCTAACGGAACGCACGAATTGAAGGAAAAGCCGAACTTAATGAAGGAACGTGGAAACCCTTGTAGTTTGAATAAATTACCTTTATAATACGTAAACCATTTCATTGTCAATTAAAACATAAATTGCAAGTGCTTGCGCTTTTAAGCGAATTCTATTTAGATCTATAAGTAAAATGTTGGAATTTCTACGAAGCGAGTAGCATGTAGCATAGCCTGATCCATCTGAATTAAATTGAACTTTACAAAAATGCCAATTGCCAATTAACGATCGATATGTCTGGTCACTGAATGTTTTAGGAGTACCTTACGCGGAGCCTCCAGTCGGATCCTTAAGGTTTTCGCCTCCAAGATCTCCGGAACCGTGGCGTGGTGTGAGACAATCGCAGGAATTTACGCCTGTGTGCCCACAAGTGGTGCCAAAACTGCGGGACGAGGTGAAACCGGTCAGGTACGAGTATCTGGAGAAGCTATTACCGTACCTGAAGAACCAAAGCGAGGATTGTCTCTATCTGAACATCTATGCACCCCATCAACCCGAAGGTAAGTGAACCGAGATTAATTGTTTCGAAGATCGGCCACCGTTCGAGATCGAGTTTCCACCCTATTTGAGAATAGTTAATGGATCCGTTCGATCGGTCATGCGGTTAGGGCAATTCGTTTGGATCACTTATAGTGGAAGATCGATAGATCAGTAGAAGTTGGAATTAAAAAGTTTCTCCGTATATTTTGATTAATCGAGTATCGAAGAGTCGATTTTTTAAAACAAATTGGGATTTACGAAAATACTAGGAGCGGTGTGCATGCTTAGGGTTGTAAAAAAATGTGAGAAATTCGAGGCGGTAAATAGTTATCCAGGCTGTTTTATTCTTCTTGACGATGTGCCAACGGAACAAGAGGGGCGAAGTGCTCCGTACATCGAAAGCCTTTATTCAAAAGACAATTAGAGAACAGGGTACTTTTAGCCGCGTTTAATCTACTTTAGGCGCACCCTAATTTCGAGCTCGTGTTTAACTTTCTCCAGGGCAAGATTCCGAGACAACCCACATCTTGTTTTCTTTAATCACGTTCAATTTATTTCTGTCAATTAACTTCACAAAATGGTAAATTTACGAACAGTTTTATCGTCCTCGAGTATCTTTTAGAAGGAAACGAATGGAATTCAAATATCCTTCTATTTATCCTTAAAGATCATGCTTTGAAACTGTTTTTATCGCGTTGCAAAGATAATGTTGCGCTGCTATAAACATGACACATTCCAGCATCTTCGGAATACCGCGCCTCGCTTCATCACCAAATATTTCCAGAATTCCTGCATTCCGAAAGACTATTAAGACTGAGATTTTTCAATATCTTTACCATACTTTTCAAAATGAAACTTTTTTTTACAAATCATTATCGCAGACTTTGATTACAACAAACCAATGCTTTTCCATTTGTTAAAAAAGAATAAAACCATGGTTCATGTGTATTTCCACAGGTCCAATCACAGTTTCCGGAAATATCCCATGAAGCAAATGTGGCTGCTTACGCAAAATACGTGCATTCAACTGATACCTTTTGTCACGAATTTTGTCGCATTCAGTGGTGCAGCAGATGCATCAAATGCACGCGTTGTTTTCGCTGAAATGAATCGAACGCACACGAAACACCGAAACATTTTGCGAAACGGTTGTATCTATTATATTTTGTCGGACGTAACAACAGACCTCACAGAATTGTTCGTGAACTGTCTTCGATAAATATGAAGTGAGATTAAATTTTCTAGGAACCTGAGTCCTATTGGAAATTCGATATTAAAATTTACGATAAAGGAAGTTGCTACAGAGCGGTTCGCTTTGAATTTCCTATTGAACTTCCTGTTTTCCTCGAGTCGAATATTCTTTGTCGAAGTATAATGGATACGCGGCAGAGGACACACTGTCACTGCAACATTCCGAGACTTCTGTACAAAAGGAATCCTAATGCGATTATTAACAAAGGCAAAGATAGAGTATATTTGAAGAACCAGAAACAAATTTGAAGCAGTAGCTTTTTTAATAAAATACAACAATACTGTTTCTTGTTCCGCTTCTCTTCAGCGATATAAATTATCCATATCGAATTCCTTCGCTAATAAAAATATAGTCACGATTAGTGACCACGAGTAAATTAACTCTCTAAAATACGATAAAATACGATAAAAGAACGAATTCGTTGAGTCGCGATTGAGGAAAGAATGCTAAGTGACAAGTAATCGCAAGTGTTCACCGATGCATAATTGTATTAAACGTGTTGATAAATTCATCGGTTTCCTTTCATTTTTCCCTCGGTTAGTTCGAGAAGCTAATTACAAGTAATCCCTCCGTTTACGATGAGCCGTTAATTAAGGTGGAGAAAAACGTGAAAAGCTACGGCGATTTTTCCCTTAGGGATTACTAGCGATTTTCTTTATCTCATTCCTCCTAGGCGCCGCTGTTATCTTGCGTCCTTTTCTCGTATTCCTTCTAGCTGTAGTCTGTTCGTTCCACGAATAAGGGTAAAAATCAACCAAGGGAAGGCACATTTTGCGGCTGTGAACAAATATTATTATCTGTTTCCGCTAAACTTTTCCCCTTCCTAAGGATCGAATGAAGATAATACAGTAGCTACGTTGGAAAATTTAAACATCTTTCCCTTTTCATAAGATTTTCTCATCTTTTTCGCGTCGAGAACATTGAGAAAGATTGCGTGGAAAATTGTGGATGATCAAGAGGAAAGAAATATACATTTTCTTGAATTGTTCAACATAACCTTATCCGTGGAATAATGAACGAATTGAAAGGAAAGTTGCTCGAGCAGCGCGGCAAAGTAATTTCAAGGAGGAACCAAACATGTTTATCAACGCGTTCCGGAAGAAAATGTCATTGGCGGGGATGGTTCGCAGAGTTTCGTAATAACGGATCGTAAATTATGCCCGTTATCTGTCGCAGCCAGGGGTTGATGAACGCGGAATCGGGTTCCTCGTGATTTTAAGGGGTCTCGAATTTGACTTGGAAATTACCTTCCAACGTATTTGTTTCCCCCTGGACTGTGAAATATAGCTATTGATCGTAAAAGAAACTTTTCCCAGGATATTAATAATTTGATCATACGAATAGTTCAATCAGATCTCCAATGGTTCCATGATATTTCAGATATTACAAATTCTGTATTGAAAATTTTTCCAGCACTCGAACCATTCGATTTCACTTTTTAGCCCAACCATATCTCGACCGTTTCACGAACAGAGCAAAACAACGAAGAATCTTCATGGATCCGTTGAAGAAAATACGAAAAGGCCGGTGAAAGATGCGTCGCTGTTGCAAATAAATTGGAACCGTCCAGCTACGGGTTACAGGAGCTGTTCTCGGGAAGATATATACGCTCTCTTAAATACTGGGACCAGCGCTCGATTGGAAAGGGTGGCAGAGAAAGCGGCTTTGAAAGAGCGGGCTCGCGTCTCAGCGATAGGGCACGTGGCACCCCACGGCCCTTGAAAATATCGAGAAATTCATTAACGCCCAATCCGCAGGGTCTGGTCAAATAAATTTCACCGGCAAGATGAAATTTACAGCAACGCGTGACACCGCGCAAATGAAAACCGACACGGAGATTTTAAAACGAATTTGTCAAAATTTTTTTCCATATTCTGACTTTTTTGTATAAAAGTTAAACAATTTGGGATTTGGAGCAGGGATCGATTGAAACCAGAGAATAAAAAATGAATTTGCAATAGAATTATCTTTTTGTAGCAAAGCTTAACTGTATTTCGGAAACAAATGAACCACGTGAATCACGTTTGGCTATACATCTCGTGTAACATCAATATCCCGTGGATTGTCCAATATTCCCTGTTTCAGTTCGTCGATATAATGACTGGCGGCTATTTCGGTACAACAGTTTATATATTGCTTTCCACACATGTTTCGAGCGACTATCTTTATCGTTCTTTACCACCGTTCACGTTCGCGCTTTAACCAGCGTCGAAAAGCGCTAACTTTTTCGAGTAACTTCGTTCCGAGTCGACGAATGACGCGGAGTTGATCTCCGAGCCACGTAGTCAGCCTCCGCCCCTGTCGGAAACAACGTTCGGAGCTTCTTTTGCATATGGAAACGCATTATCCGCTGCCATGCAGAGATCACGCTAGCGGAATAGCAAAAAATTTCGCTCGGTTCAGCGTTATGTCAACGAGAATTAGCGACCGCGTTTCTTTCTCCGTTTGTTTGCCAAGCGATTGAATTCATGTGTTTTATCAGGCGTCTTTTGTTCGATGTACGTGCACCTCGTTAAGAGCGATCCGTTCTTTTATCATTTCACGAACGAGTATAGTTTTCGACGAGTTGCATTTTAATTCCGCTCCTCTTTGCGAACAAAATTAATTTTTAGCGTATTTCAAGGAATATTCTGAATATTTGAATAAACCGTATGACAGTTTTTATCGTCACTTTTAACACAATACGCGAGGAAGCTTTCAGAATACGCGTCCTGGCGGAAACATCCGAGGATAAGAAAGCACGATTTTATATTCTCGGTTGATAAGATTTCGATTTCTAACGCCTCGCGAAGAAGAGGCCGAGCCTGACCGTAAGAGTTTCGAAGAGTAGTGTCAGGTGCGCGACCGGAAACACGTCGACCCAGTCGATTCCCTTCAGGCCGCGTCACGTTTACGGATTTCCGACGAATTCAATTTCTTCGTTGGCCTTAATCCTTGCTCCTCACTGATCCCCTTTGTCCGGCGTCGGAGTATCGGAGTCCCGTAATCCTGAGTCGGGGACAAATTTAAGGTGCCACCGATGCTCTGGTAAATTTCGTTTCCTTATTGCTCTAACGTGCACTTTGATCCACCATCCGTCTGGAAATCGTACCTATTGATTTTCCGATTGGCTAACAATGTTTTACAAATTCCGTTTTCTTCTTCTCACCAGTAGCAAAATTACTGATAAAACATTTTTCAATTGTCAAATCGAAACTCTTTGTTTTTTATCAACATCTTTAGACGAGCCGCACAATATCCTTAACTCACTGTTCAATTGTACCATAGGAATTCTACGATAGATATCGAAGTACCAATCAGAGGACCTAGGACGATCGTTTGTTCACAGATGGACCAAAGTTTTGAGGTCGAGGATGATCCGAGAGAAAAACGTGTACTCGAGTGGCACTCTGCTGTCTCGAGGCTTTTGTGCAGCTTCGCGCTCGCAAGCTTCCAGCAGGTTCAATTTCTTTTGTACCGCGTTTCATCCGACGTCAGAGGAACCTACTGAAACGCGCACCCTTTCCGTCCCATTATTTTTTCTGCCTCTTTCTTTTTTTCTCGCATCGTTGGTTAGTACGAACTTACGGCGTTAGACTAAGCGGTACCTTTGACATGCCACTCGGTCAGGATTTGGATGCACCGTTGTTCCCAGTTGGCTATTTTCTGTCTACTTGAACCTGACACGGTAGGCTAAAAGATTCTCGTGCAAGGAAGGCTAAAATCTCAAAGCTTAAATCAATTTCTATTCGCGGTGATCAACAACCGTTAACCCTTTCAAACCGAAGGATGTTTATTCTTTTTTTAACGTCAAAACTGTTTTCGGTTAATTAATTATCCAACAACTCGATCCTTTTTTCATTATAAATTGCGCCACGGTAAAATATCAGTCTCGCTTCATATTTCGGTTAATTGATCATCCACACAGAATCGCGAGCATTTACCGATTCATTTAGCGTGCAACAGAGAAGAGGCATCGCCCCAGCGACACTGCGGAACGAATGAAATTTCACAACTGTCTTTTCCCATTGATATTAACTAATTAATAGTAAATCAGTCCGGCTGGGTAATGGATGGCGTTTTATCATGTTGCATCGGTGCGCGTCCACGTATCACGAATAACGTGGCGTGCTCCATGTCGGGCCGATAACGTCGTTATCAGTGCATATAGGTTTCACGGGCCACGTGTGTTTGTCATATCTGTACTCGCGACGTCGACGTGACCGTTCAAGCATCCCCCGCACACCTTTCAACCCCTGTGCACGGGGTTGGCGTTTGAGATTTCCAACGCGATTTTCAACGTGCAACGAAACGTCGAAAACGTTTCGAATCAACCGATCTGTTCGATGAATTCATCAGCTTCGAGCAGAAAATCTCGAGGTTCTTCTGTTTTCCTTCGTTTCAGCAACACCGTGCGAAACTTGGTGCAACCAGGCTGTTTCTTCTCATTCGAACGGTTCATTAAATTAGTTTCAATCGCCAACATTGTAGACTATAAATGTAAATAATAAAATTTTTATTCCCAATTCTTTGTGGTTTTCCAACGCGTTACGTTACACTGGCTTCTCTGCTTCTCTGCTTGCGAACGTCAGGCGAATTACATTTTTTAGCAGCGTAAATTTTTCATACAGACCACCTGAAATGTATTGTACTTGGCTTCGAAGAACGACGAAGAAAGACAGCGAAGCAACCTCTTCGTTGAATAACTTTATTTCTTGCGGCGACAATACTTCGTAACAATCCTGGGAGAATCGTGCTTTCGAATTTTTGCAGCTTTCTCCACTGGTCTATTTCGAGAATAGAGTTGCGATAGAGACGGTTCTGTTCGAATAGATAAAAAAACCGCACCACCTGAAGTTGCGCAAGCGGAAATTGAAAATCCACAGTAGGACTGTCGTATATCACATCGGCGCGAATGCAATGAAATTCGTCGCCCAAGATAAAGCGCTTGCTTCAGAGAAAGTATTTTTCAACTCGGCCAATAATATTCGCGTGCTCCTATAATACACTCGTTCATCATCTTCGACCATAAATAACTCGACGTTGTATTTTATTCCGTTAGATATAAAAGAGCTTCGTGAAAAACAATCATTTACTTCGGTCGCTCTATCTTTTTGAATTCAACGCTTATCAAACGTTTAAAAATCTCAATAACCGCGAACATTTTTATTAATAATATAATCACACCGATCAAATTATTATCTTTCGTAATAGCTATTGTATCGCGTGTCTGACCAGGAACGGTTACATTTTACTTCCCCGGTCTAGCGTGTCCAAAGCAACGCGAGTACAAATAATAGGGAAAGAATTACGCGGCAAGCGATGTGTTGGAAGGATTCTGGACCGTAAAGAAGTTGGTCCCATTAGAGGTGTTATGGGATCGTGCCAGAAATTGGCTTTGTTAAGCGAGGAAGCCGTGCGTTTCCTCGTGTCGTCGAGCGTCATGGGATGCCTACACGCGTCCCTTAAAAGTCTAATGGTTCGTGTCGCGAAAGTTGCTTTCGTTACGACGTCCTTTCTCGTTACAATGTGCCGTTTCTCCCACGCCGCGAGTACCACGCTAGTATTTACAGGCGGCCATTTTTGCCGTGCTTACGTGTCTCGAATTTTGACTCTTCGGAAAGAAGCTGTTACCCGAAAACTTTGCGTGCTCGCCGCGAAACTTGAAAAGCAGAACGTTGCAGGATAAGCAGTTCCGAAAATTTGTGTAATCTCGAAATTCTTAGAAATCGAAGTTCTCCGAAGTGAGGAGTTGAAATTTGAAAAATTTCTGAAGCAAAGACTGTCAATTTCGTTGAACTTGACCAAACGCGATGGACGAAAAGTTTAAAAGATCGATTATAAGGAAGGGACCGCGCGCGACCAATAGTCGGTAACGATGCGCGGCAAAAACGAACGAGCTTCCAGCGGCTATATATAAAATTTGTCTAATGGTTCGGAGAGCAGGGCCGGGCCGGGCCCCCTTTCTTCTTCCGCTCTTCCTTTGCTCTATTTCCAGCACGATACCTCCGCTCTCTCGCCCGGTGGCTGACCTTTCTTTCCTGTTCCCCTTTTCTCTTTCTTTGTACCGCCACCCCCGTTACCCACCTCTCGCGCTCCAAACCCCTTTCAACCCCTCAGCTTCTTCGCCACTGACGCCTTCTTCCTTTCTCGGCGAGTGCGCCGGAGAGTTTGAAAGAACTTAAAATAAACGACGCGCTCCAGCCAGCGTTTCTCTCGACGACCAACAATACTCTATTCGCCCTTCTCCATTTGCCATCATTGTTGCTTCTGGCGAGCCAAAACTTTTGTCCCCGACCGCGCGATCACGCATTTCTCTGATTTCGATCTCGTCCGCACCACGAACGATCCGTTTCCAAACGATCCGCTCTATTATCTTATGAATGCAGAACGATAAACTTAATATTATCGTTGTCCCTTAATCAGTGATTAACAATCAAAAGTAGTTTTTTCTTAAAACGTTCCTTAACTAAGTTGCACGTTAGTCGGTGCAGCTCATTAACCGGTAATTGTAATTTCCCTGAGCACCGTTAAAGGTTTCCGTGGCGAACGTCTTGGAGGGTCGAACACACGACGAACCCGACGACATTCATAGGCCAGTCGGTGAAACCAAACGCCCGCTGGGATTCGCGGCTATTTGCATTCCCTATCTCTGTAGTTAATCGTTACTCGGTAAACAAGCGTGTCCGTGTTCTGGCTGATGCAGTCCATCGAGATTAACGCTGGCTATACAGGGTGCCCCATCCTACTTCGACGTACAATCAACCGCGCCATTATGCGAGGTACACGTATCGGAATTGTTTTCCATGGCGTCGTGGAGCTTCGTGCAGGAAGACATCGCGATAGAAGCTTCGTTTCATGGTCCTCGATCCTTGAAAATGTATTCGCGTCCTATCGAACGAAACACCGTATATTTTAGTCCGTGTCGCGAATAAACAGAAGATTCATTCTGTTGCGGTAAAACTAGTCACGGCAGTGGATTCGTAGAGCCGATAGATGTACCGTGAAACATTAAATTAGAGGTTTTTTAGCAGAGTTTTGTATTCCTTTAATTTGTATGCTTTCTTAACGTTGTTCTTCCCTTTTCGTCTTGAACCAATGCGAAGTCAGCAACCCAGTTTTTGGAGCGAAACGTGGAGCGCATTAATCAAAGGTGTTTCACGTTGATTAAAATTGCGGCGGTCTTCGTAGATTGAATTGTAGCGCCGGTGTTGTGGGTGTGCGCGCGCGCGCGCGCGATTCATCCGCGTTCGTATTAAAAACGTGCACCGTCATCGCGAAATCACGAAACACGGAATTATTAAACAGTCGATTAAAAGCATCGGGTTGGTAATGCATCAGGATATCTGGCGGTGCTTGCGAGCCCCGTAATTACCTCAAATGGTTTTTCCAATGGAACGCGTAATTACGTTAAAGGATTGCAGACAGGCCGGAAAATTAAAAATCGTATTAACCTCGAGCACGTAGGCCGTCGAACGGCCATTAACTGTGACTAATTGAAATCCGACTTAACGAAGCGTGTTGCCAAAGAACCGGGCTGAAGAGAACGTTGAGATTCGGTTTGTGGCGATGTTATTCTACACTGTTTATCGTATTTTGTCGAATTAAGTCTAACTGAATAGTTACACCTCCCATTATGATGATACGAAAAATATTTGTTCGAATGTTGTATAATAAATTTAACCCCAATATTTTATACTCTCTTCCGTTCACATTCTACGTCTCGTAATGCCAAATAATTGTCAGAATCACGATTTTACCGTGACAAATTGTCACGATGAAGGAGCAACAGTGGTTTTGCTCTGCTAGGTCGTCATTTAATATGGAGGAACAGCGACAGAGCGTGCAACTGCTGCTCGCAGCCTATCTACGGGGCGAGCAGACGTCGCGGGGGCAGACAGTAACATATCGGGCGTGCATGCTACGGATTTCGGTTCATCATTATGGAAGTCTCGAAGCGTGGTCGCGTCAAAGAAGCCCCACTCCGATAACGCTGCCCGCTATGAATATCCGTCTATTCAGCTGGCCGTGTTTATCCACGGTTAGACTGCCGTTCAGGATCACGTAAGGAATCGGAACGTGAGCGTCCTGATAATTATGCCCTACGTGGTTTCTCTGGGATTAATTCTCACGTTAGATACGCCTCGACCGGGATTATCCTTCTAGTCCTTTTAACGGATCCTTCCTTCGTATTATATTCTCGACGAGGTGCGTTCAAAGAATTCCTTTCAACTTCGATCGTCTTCGTAAATGATTTCTCGAGAGCCATGACGTTTGCTTTTTTAAAATAGACACGATCGCTTCTGCTGGCGCTAATTCAACTCGTCCAAATTAAACAATACCATTACAGATTCAGAATACACGTGACATCACGTTTACCAGACCGTTTCGTCGATGGAATCGAAAGTAGACGTTTTGTTGCGAAATTTTTCTTTTTTTTCGATGAGAACCATTTTCTTCCACATCATTCGTGGGACAATTCGTTGGCATCGAAAAGTATCGTCCCCGGAAGGATCCCTTATCGTCTACAAATTGTGGCAATTCGCCGGAGATCTGTTGTAAGGATGTGTTTCGCGTGGTGATCGAATCGCTCTTGAGACGAACGACTCGGTTTTGCATACGAACTGTCGGAAACAGCGGTAGGGAGCGAGCGCATCATCGTCGATGGACGATCAATGGATCGACCTTGTTTCGCGACGCGAGTCGTTTGTCGCGATAAATGACGCGAGAAACAATTTTGTTCACGATTGGGAGCCTTCGAAGCGCTTTCTGTCGTGATTGTGGTTCGTATTGAGTATCCTCGTGTCTATTTGCTATTCTTATAAATTTAGCAATTTAAATTCGAAACCGATTTCTGCTACACCTTCCTCTACGACCGTATCTCCTTCCCCTCTGATATTTTTTATGTTAGTTTTATCTTTTCTTCTTTTTTTTCTACTTTTCGAACACGAGCAAAGTTTTGAAGAAACTTCCACAGGTACGGAAATCAAAACACCATTTAGGAACGAAAATTTACGTTTTTTTTTACATTACTTATCATCCTCGGGAGTATTTCATGATTCGCTTGAAGTTACAAGAACTCGAGAACTCGAAACGCCTCGGGCAAAATTGTCACTTATTGTTACTCGGAGTAGCGCAACGAAATTGCAGTTTAACTTTGAATCATTGCTCGCTGTCTGATTCAGCTCTAATTCAGAGATCACGGGAATGCTTGCCTGTGGAAATTTTGTTGCAAGAACTTTCCTCATCTTCCCGACATCACTGCATCTTCGATAAAGTACGCATAGTCGATTAAACAATAGAACGCGGTCCTTCGATACTCGTACCACAGGACGGAAGATTTAAAGCGTAGCAGAAAAAATCCAGCGATTCCATTAATTTTTTATTAGACTGATAAAAAAGAATGCATCGATATATCTATCGACCCTACTGAAATATCAATCCTGAAACGACATCGTCGAACTTTTCACGAAGAACATCACCTTAACGCGTTTGCCTTTCATAGCCTGTAGACGAACCAAACCATTCGTTTCAGTCAGAAACGGAGACAACCCCTATCCAACGATTCATTTGCCATGTAAACGCAACAAATTTAAACCGGTTAAACTTTTGTTGTTTCGAATTCCGTGCACCAGCATCGAATCGAAATTTAAGTAAAGAGAAACACGGTCGAAGGCGGGCCAAAAAAAGCGGAACGAGTTTGGAAAAAACAAGGAATGTTAATCGATGTCCCTTTGACGGGAAACCATTAACCTCGCGTTTTCGCTGGCCATCATTTGCCCCTTGCTTCTCAGCCTCTCCTTTGCCCCCGGTTTCGTTGATAGGAAAATCGTAATGCACGACAACGAGACGGAAGTTTTCAATCTCGCTAATCGATGTCTTGAAACTTCTTTCTCGGCTCCAGAGACTTTGGAACTTCTTGCTGTTCGTTCGGAGGGGTGATCGAAAAATCGGAGGGATGATTCATGAAGGAAAGAATCCCGATACTTCCGTTTGCAATTTCCAAGTAAAATGTATTAATGCGTTAATAACTGGTGGGATATAATTATTGTAGTTTAAGAATAAATAGACAGACAAATTAATCAATGTTTCCACTCCATCTCGATAAACGATAAGAAAAGAGCAGCTCGAAGGGGTTTCCGACGAGTAGGTAGTTTAACGAATAATTATAGAAACACTCAAAACTGATCCGAAACGAGGCCAGTCACTCGACGGCTCGCGTAGATAGCTGCTTCGGGGTGAAACGCCGCGGGTGTAAACCCTCATTAAGCATTTCGTAGCTGTAACTGCGCCCTGGTCTGACTTCTTACTTTCTAATGAATATAAATATCCATCCCTTTTCTTCCCCCATCCATCGTGCCCTCTCGTTCTCTCTAGCCATGTTTCCCCTCCCCTCCCCTCCCTCGCACCACCTTCTGTCCCACTGTTTCCCTCCTATTTCATTTCCGCTTCCCTTCCTGGTAACCTTACTTCTGGTTTGCCCCTCCCACTCATATAATTGTTTCCGAGCGAACTCGCAGACTTCCAGATAAAATTCCTATTATTTTACTAACAGCGTGCTCTCTCTTTGTCTCTCTTTCACAAGTCTACTCTTTTCACTTGCTCCGTCCCTATCCCTTTCTCGTTTCTCCTCTCTGTTTCTCTTGAACTCGTAGCTGCTCCATTTCGCCTTCCATTCCCTAAACCAGTTTCTGGTAAGTCGTCTCCTTTGGCCGCGCGTTCGCTCGATAAAATCTTACAGAAGTTTCGGGAGCATTTGTTTAACCCCGTCCGCGAGAGATATTTCGATCGATGGTGCTTGTACGGATTAACAAGGAGGATCGAAAGGATGCTCGTTGTAATGAGCAGGCAACCAGGGGTCGGCGTTGTTCACCATAGGAACAAACAACGGAGCAAGGATTCGTGGTGTGCGGCTTGTAATTATGGCGATGCTGCTTTTGAATTTATTCAGGAAAATTACGGCCACTCCAGTGTCTGTGATGGTGGCAAATTTAATGAGGTAATTCGTAGAAGTCGAAATTGTTCATTATTATTTTCTTAAAATATATTTACGATACAAATACGCGTTTAGAATCGTTCACGATTATCGAACTTTGAGTTTAGTTTCCCTCTTATTGATCGTCGAAGCTCCATGCTTTACAATATTAAAAGAATTACGAGCAGATGTTAAATTCCAAAAGGAGGTCGCAAACGTTACAAGAAACGTCGTTCAATTTTATTAAATCCATTCGGTATTGCTTCTCTCGACTAACGACTCGGAATTCTGCTCTTTCGATGGACGATACACGGAACGTTACCTTGGTAACCTTGTCGATCGATATTGGTATCAGGATCGCTAGCGTTGTGTCGTGGATACGTTGACGAGAACACCGCTTTGTTAGTCATGAATTTTTACGACACGGATTAATACCGTGTCACGAGGAACGAGGAGAATGTTTCATTTAAAGTTATCTTATAGCATCACGATTTCTTGATGCATCTTCGTATCTGTACAATTAACAGGGTGGACAGTCTGAATCCGTTTTGGCCGATAAAATTCATATCGAACGAGTGGAGCGCAACCATTCTTGCTGTAAACGAGGCTGCTGCGATCGTTGTACCGATCGTAGCGTAATTCTATCATACCATTATTCATCCCTTTGTTTTCCCAGTATAGTTTTGGAAAGTTTCGAACAGAGATACTTTAAATATAGAATTGTAACGTTCAAAGGTTGCCCTGGTACTCGACAGTACCATACCATACCAGTACTCGACTTCGTATCATAAATAAGAGGTGTGCGTTCATATTTAAAGACCAAGGAAATACCAAGGAATACCAAAAGAGAAAGGGTCTCGATCGGCGCTGGTCGAATTCGAAACGGAGCCGGCCACGCGAATGAACTAATCGCGTGCCAAGCTGCCTTATACTGCTTCTTATTCAGAAAGCACTAGTGGTTCGAAGCACGGAACTATTTTTGGCCATACATCAAGCACAGATAAGGACTCGCCACTTATTGCCGGGAAATATATGGCGACCCATTAAGCGGCGCGAGAAGCCAGTTGCCCCGACGATGATTTACCGTGTTCTCGCTGAAAAGTACAACATTCAAGCTAGTATCACACGGTCCACGAATTTAACGGACGATCGCAAACTGACGCGGACAACAACGGTGGAAGAACGGGAAGAGCTGGAAAAGAACAGCTGCGATTCACTAGGATTCTGTACAATTTGGTTTTTAAAGATTGTACGTTATAAATAGCACAGGGCAACAGGTTTAATTATTCAAATGATATTCTTTCACGAAACTCGTTAACCTTAAGTTTAAATTACGCTACGTCTACTTGGTGCACGATTTTCCAAATTATTTGTCTTTATAAATTGTACTCTAGTTAATTTACGATGCATTGTACGCAGAATTCTTATTGACAGAAACATTTGAACATATTTGTCAGTGTCGTTTCCCAACCCCCGCGGCGCTCATCATGTTTAATGGCGAACGAAACTATTGCCGCAGACAGTGGAACCAGCCGTCACTGGTCAGCCCAGCTTGCTCCGAGCCTCTTTCCGTTCGACAATTCGATTTGTTGTGATTAACGATTCGCTTCGATACCCTAAATCCATCTGTACGAGTGTTTATTGCTCTAGGGATTTCGACTATAATTAATCGGTCGTTTATAATACATAATTAATTATCCCGCGGCGGAACGCGAGACTTTTTCATACGTCGCACTCATAAGCTCGCTGTCGCACGTGTTCGACCAATGGATAATTGATTTATCGGTCGCGCCAACCTCCTCTCTGGAGCACAACGAAGTTAGGATGTCTCTGCAACAATCGGAGTACGCGAAAAAATGAAAAAATATATAAAGAGAGATAGGAGAGGAAGGAATCTTGGAAAACAACGGAATAAGAACCACCGCGTTAGAAATCGATTACTAGGCGGCAAGAAAGAAGAGACAGGTGCGCTGACGGAAGGATTCCTCGGCAAAATACAGAAGAAGGAAGAAAAACAGCGCGGAAAGATGCATCGCAGCGGTAGTCCACTGATGAATAATTTGTACAGCGAGGAACGGCAAGGAACCGACAACGAGAGGAAAGAAAAACCATAAGTTTTTCGAAGCCGGGATTCTTAAGTGTGCACAGGAAAAATTGCAATCCTTGAAACCGCGAAAACTGAGAAAGCGTAAATAGTTTACGACCGGTTTAAAATGCGGCCGATGAGGTACGAGCTCCGTGGCTTTATCGCATAAAACCTTTTACTATTATCCTCGCGACCGTATTGTTCGCAACTCGGAGCTGTATTCTTCCTTATTCGATACTAGGAAACGGAACAATTGCTATACCGATATAGGGGTTACATCGACTTCCATAAACACGGCAGATTATGGAGGCTACAGGAGGACACACGTATCCTTGCTTGCTACTTTATTGACGTTATATAGATTCCCTACAAACTCCCGTAATTTTTGCGCCTTTCGCGGAAACTTTTAGGGGCTTAATCAGATTTTTTATACCTCTTTATATCCTATGATTACGGTTATTTCTACCGAGGAAGTAGGAACAAGATCGCGTTAAAAGAATTGTTGACTCCCACAGTGATCGTGGAGTCGATAATATAGCATGTAAGATGCCAACACGTTTTGTAACAATAAATAGGTAACTATATTGTATCAGATAGTACAAATGTTCACAATGTAATAGTTCAGAGTTCTAATTCAGTTCTTATTCTATGATGTTACAATTCTAATGTTCAGATACAGTTATTAATACAATTCACCATTCACCTCTCACGCAGTTCGCAGTTCAGTTCTAATTCTTATTCTCCGTTCGATTCTGTCTTATTCTGTGTTATACTCGTTATACTAATCTTGTCAGTCCTTAAATATTAGACACCCTTGCTAGGCGTGTCATCGCCAAGAGGGTGGGAGGCATGCTATGTCCAATCAGTCCTAAATTCTGGTGTCGAGAGAGGTGGTCAATGTCACGCCCTCAGAGTTCGTATGTCAGTCCCAAGTCAGGTAAGTGCAGATGTGACGGTGTCCGAAGGTCGCAGCTGAAGTACACGTGCGTCAGTTCTTAGTGAGGTTTTAGGGTACGGCACTTTGCTATTGAGCAGAAATCGACAAACACCGAAATATTCGCCGGTTTCTAGGTCGTAAACTAATAACATGCCAGATGTGAAAATGACCGTTCTCAAAAATAGCTAGAGTTCGTCCGTATCATAAATTAAGTCGTTCGCTGTCCTTAACAAGAATTCTTCCTACATTTTCACGGTTTTCCAATTTTATCCGGAGAATAAACAGAAATACTTATGAAAATAATAACATACAACCGAGAATGGAGGTTCTGTATCGATTTAAGGATGCTTGAATATGTACTTGTTTCATTTTTTAATCTTTTACAGCGCTATGCGCTTGGGAAAGTTTTTCGAATTTTATACAAATAAACGAACGAAAAATGTAAATAAAGCGTGATGTAGCCACTCTGAAAAGTAAAAAATTACTCCAGTATACGTACTCGTGTCCAACGAGCTTTCGTTCGCTTATTTTTGTGATCATAAACAAAACTTCGGCTTTTGCGTTCACAGCTGTGCGAACGATCGATAGCGATTGCCGATATTTTATCATCGGCATTGCTGGAACGTTTTTCACTGCTATTACCGAATTTCTGAATAGCGCAAGATTTGCGGAAGGAAAAGCGATGGATTCGGAGTGTCGTACAACGCAGATCGAATAATCGTTGTACGCTAGTCATGCTTAATTAATGCACGGTGAAAATTGGAGCTCGCTTCCAACTAGAAACGCTAATTTATCGAGAAGCGCGCCTCGTGCTTTTCTCGACACCCTTCGAATAGCTTCGAGAACTTTACTCGGCGAAGATTCGTTCAAAGATCCCGATAGGAAGCTTTCAACAAAGCTTTTGTGATAGTTACAACTGTGAACGAAATTGTAAACTGTACGCTTCCAATTTACGTAACGCTGCTCCAGTGATTGAGGTCCTTATCCATAAAACACCGATGAAACATTCCACGAAAACTATCTTCTGATGGTTTCAGTGTAGTTTCACGTAACTTCTTGTGCTACAAATCTCTTAAACTTCTCAGAATTTCATCCAGAGTACCAAACCTAACCCAAACACCCAACAGATTTACAATTAGCAACTCATGCTTGGGGAGCACTCGGTTACCAAAACGCGTTCAACGATCACTCGCTTCGAGCTTCGAAGTTAAGGCATTCGGATTAATCGGCAAGAAAGCGATCCTTCAGCCACGCGTTCTCAAAAACAGAGTCCGCAGGAAAGACGCGCAAATCGTTGCGAGTCGAGCGAAGGGTGGCGAAGAAGTCGGTGGAGAAATTCAAACGCTTAGAGCTACGACTAATTGCCGTACTTGCGGTAGGCATGGCGTCGCGCAATGCTGTAACTTCTCTTAACGCGACACTCTATGGCACAAGCGAGGCATTTCCGCGAAGCCTGGTTGCCGGTTAAATGAGCATACGCGTGCAAATGTGTGCATTCGCGCACATTCGTGGGCACTAGACACTATGCAGATTGTAGCGAGCCAGCAAGCAACTAAAGTTCCCACGATCCGAAGTGGCATCGTTCTTGAATATCGTCGATGATACTGACGGGCGTTGTTGAAAATTCTAACCTTTTTCCCCTCTGCTTGCCTCGAACAATGACCAGCTTAACGAGTGCTTAATTATTCCGCTGAATCCTGAAGATGTTTGTCGACTCTGTCGCGACTCGATAGTTTAATATTATGCTTGCCAAGTTTGCTGTACGCTGACAACGCGTCCATGATGTTATTCTTGAAAGAGGATTAGCTGTGAGAGATGAGTTGAGTAGGTGAAGATTAAGTATTTAATTAGGTATGGAATTTTCAAAGTGTCGCATAATAAATGAATCGCAATAAAGGCGGTAGTAAATTAAAACACGTTTGCAGTATTCGTTTTCCAAATATTGGGATATTCGTAACCGGTAGCCTAGAACAGAAACGCGTTGGACCGAATATCCTTTATTCGAAAATGCGGCTGCGAATAAACGTAGGTCTGAAACTCTTGTATGGGAACGTAATTTAGTGCACAAAGACCTGTACTTATCTTCCTAACCTCGACGGTACAGTCCATACGAGTGTTATGCTCTTGCACATCGAATTACGGCCTCGCGAAAGCCACTCGTTAAAATCTTTGTTTAACATACGTTCTTAACTTTAAAGAACGAAGTTTATAGGTCTTGTGTAATCACCAAACGTAACGATCAAGAAATACAGTAATTGCATTGAATTTGAAATATTATTATCGTCTTGTTTGGTCAAAAACATCATTAACAGCCATCTGCTCCGTCACGGAACAAAGTGTCGCGGCCATTAAGAGAGGAGCGCATTACGCAAAACGTTCGACAAATATTCGCGGTTTGTTCGAGTTCCGTTTAAGATCCAAGGAATGGATCCGAGAATGGGTCAGGCGTTGATTCCGGATCCGTGTGCAAAGATAACGAAGAGTAATCAAGAGCGACGGGACAAATGGGTGAACGCGTCTCCCCAACGGCGATACCTATTTCTTGAAAGGTATTTCCATTCGTCGAGTGGCTGGTTTCCATTTAATTATTCACTCCTAGCCTGATATCTCACCGTACGTTGAATCCGTCTGTAAATTAAGTTATCCGTTCCGCTCGAAAGGAGCTTTGAGAACAAACGGGGGACATCGATCGAACAGTGGTGGAGGAAATGTTGGCGGGGAGAATTGCTGAAACGATTGAAACGGTGGACCTTGTTCGCGATCGAACAGAAGAATGAAATCTCTTTTATGTTTAGTAACAACGTGTTGCTGCAAAACGTATGCATTGGCTGGCGAAATTAGATCGAGGAGATATCGATGCTGGAAGCGAAAGAACTGGGTTCATTCTTTGGGAAAGCAGACACTTTTGGTATCGCTGAAAACCGGTGAACGAGAGTTCAGGAAGAACTTAACCCAAATAAGAATCGCAAGGTTCTCGAGCAATTCTGTGAGTTTCTAAAAAAGTCTCGATGTCTTCGATCCTTTCTCGCAGCATAGTAACATTCTCGTATAATCCTCTACTCGTATTTTCTTATAAAAATCACGAGAACCTCGTGAAAGTAATCGATTCGATTAGCGACACAATTAAACAAAGAGAAACGCGAAACGTTCGTCCAGGGGCGCGTTATTTAAAGTTTACGGCTCGGTGTGTCGTTTCGTAAGATATTTCGCTTCATAACTCACGATCAGGTTCAAACTATAATAATTCGCCCGGCACAAAAATGAACCGGTTCTACTCACCAGCGAACAACCGTGGCGTTCCTTATTTCACCTGAATATTTTCAAGCCGCAGCAAACCGAAGAAATATCGTAGAAATAAATCGGACCGCGTCTATTGAAACGTCGCTGAGCAAAATTACAGGAAATATTGGAGCACGCGTTCCTCTTTAGCGCTTGTAAGAAGAACGCCGTTGGCCGATATTCTTTCTCGAATAAAATGTCGTTCTCGATCGTGCTCGTTGGCAGAACAGTCTTCCGCAAATAGCTATCGAGTTGGAATCATCGAAATTCACTTGGCTTGCCCTTCTTTTATTGCAATATAAAATATTTCCCTTATATGGTTGTGCATTTTTGACGAACTTTACGAAAATTATGTAAAACGATAAGAATATTACTGGAGAGTACGCGATGTTTTAGTCCATAATTTAGTGAAATATATTGCGAGAAAGAAACTCGATCATTTGATATTCTAGCGCGCGAAAAAGTTTCACGAATCTCCAGGCAAACCGTTCCTCTTCATTTCTGCTCGACATTCCTTCAGAAATTACGAAGCAACGAATTTCTACGGACGAGTAGATAAGTAGAAAAGTAGATCCGATTCGAACGTTGGAAAATGAATGAATTAGCGTGCTCGTCGTTTGAATGGAAAAGCTCCGGGCTCGTGAGCATCGAGGCCGGCTGTTTACTGGATCGACGATAATTTTCGAGGCATTCGATCAGTTCCTCTCGAAGGAGAAACATTTTTCTCTTTTTCACGGTGTAACAGGCCGAATAACGGCTCGAACGATAGCGTCAACTCCTCGTGACGTCAATCGTTTTCCACATGACCGGGATAAGTGAAATACACGCGCAGCTTCGCTTGCTTTCCTTCGATCAGTCCAACTCTGGGTAATATCCACGGACCGTTTACAAGTAACGTGTTATTTCGTGCACGATGCTTTGTATTACATATATATGTCTATACAAAAGATTCAATTCGCATTAACGCGAAATTAATGTTAGGAAGCGAACGCCTGGTCATTTATATTTTCACGCTCTACTCGACAGTGGTTCTCGAGCGTGTCGTTTTTGATCGTACAACACAAAATATAGTAGTTCTATTATTTTGTTTCCCGATGTATTCGTGTTGTTTTCACGACAATTGAGTTCTGTTTCATCCCCCTGGAAAACTAAAATTGTTTCCTCGTAATTGTAGCTCTAAATCCGAATCCAACCAAAGTTGAGACAACTTTACAACGTATCGAAATAAGGGAAGCTCGAAGCCTTTTAGCAGCTGAAAAAAAAATTAAAATAAGAGAGAAAGAAGTTCGCGGTTGGAGGTCGTGGATTTTACAGTCTCCGCACATTCTTTAAGCCCTACTAGGGAAATGAAAACTTGGGTCGTCAGCCTCTCGATTCATCGCCTCTCCTCCTCGTGTTCCGTCGACGTCATCGTTTCTTATAATATGTACTCGACAGTGGCATCGGGTAACCTGCTACTGATATTTCCGTGCGAACACATCGAATCCGGACGCAGCTGTGCACACGCAAAAGAATTAAATGCATCGCTAGAGACGAAGTTATTCCTCACCGAACATTGAGGCACTCGTTGCGCTATTTCTGGAATATATTTTCCTTTCCCCCCTTTCTTCTTTTAACATCGTTGTTTTTTTTATTGGTTGCTTCGTTTCATTAGGTTTAACTCTATGAAAGAACATATCAATGATAGGACAAGGTAGAGAGCTAGAATTTTTCTAAATGGTACGCACTTTAATATATTATACTGAATATATTATATTACTTCCGCTTCTTTTTTTTTTTTTTTTTTTTTAACTAATTTCTGAAGCTTCACCAATTCTAAATCATTTTAGAAGAATTTTAAATCTTCGAGATGAACAATTTCCACTGACTCGTAATTATGACGACGCGCTAAGTCCAACTATAGCTCAGAATTTCGATCGGACATGTTTCGCAGGGATTTTCACGAAATGCAGCCGGCAAATCTGCAAAATTATTGGGCATTACCACGAAACGATCGCATTAGGAACTTTCATTCGAGCTCTCGTGAATTCCAACAATTATGATCGGCGAATAGTCGAAATACGGTGAAATATCTCTGTGAACGAGATCAATGAACGAAAGGTGTCTCGATTTATCGGCTATGCTAAAAGCGGTCCGACAATTTGAGATTCGATTTCAAATTCTGGTTCGACCGTTACGCGGCAACGTGAAAATTTCCTCCGATTGTCACTGTTTTTTCACGGTAATGAGCAACAGCGTTTTTCCCCCTCGCGTTCTTTTTATCTCTTTAGCAAATTTAGCGCGAACAACGTTAACGGCCACATTTATTTCTGGAAGAAACGGCACGGAAAATTTTTCAATTTGTCAATCAACGGAGAACGATATTAGTCGGGTTTTTTTGCGTAACTTCCACGAACGTGCTTGTTCTTTATTCTAGAAGAGCGTTTTCTTTTCATGAAACTCTTCGAACGTTCACCACTCTGCGATCTTTTCATTCTATTTACTATAGGGACAAACACCATTGAAATAACCGCTTTGAAATTAATTTATTTTATAATTTGTTTTGAATTTGTTTATGAATTTATGAATTCTTCGAACCTAATTAAGCGATCGAGCAGGAAGAGGAGAAATCGAAGGAATCTAGGAAAGAATTTTCAACGTATCAAACGCAGCGTTAATTTCAACGATGTAACCCATCGATGATATCGATAACGCGATTACATCGGTCCACGAAGCATGAGAAAAGGGAAAGGAATTAGCGTAGAATGGGTCGGCGTAAGCTTGCAAAGTAAATAGCATCGAAGCTCATTAATACGTCGATCTATCGAAATGTCATTATGCGCGTTGTCGACCATTTTGGTTTACCCTTTCGCGGCTGGTATTAACGCGCGGGCGGGGACGCTATCCGGTATATAGCAATTGCTAGTTCGCTTGTCCACTCGTTCGAGCTCGCTGGAACGCTGTAACGTTGCACGCCGATTATCCGAAGCGTTTGATTAATTGCTTCGTTAATTCATTCGCGGTAATGCGTAATAATCGGCGGAGGTGGAACCGAGAGACGGGATGCGATAATCGTCCAGGCACCGATCGAACGATCAAGTATTTCAGAGTAAAATTGTGAAATCTTTCAATCTTTCTCGCATTTGAATATTTTGAGAATTGGAATCAATTGGAATGTTACTAAATTACTTGATTCGATACGATGACATTTAAAAAAATTAAACGGAATAGTTTCATATGTATCCGATTCTTGATACAATTGATTTCAAAAAAAAATTCGATGTAGATTGCAACGAACACAAGAATTGCGAAACGGAGGTCCCATGGCGATCTCTGCTCCCGTTGATCGTTCGTTGGTGGTTTTTCGAGAGCAGACACACGCCCGGCCAGAAGTAGGATGCAATGTCCGAGCGTGGCAAATAGTTGGGCAAATTACAGCTGCGCTGACTGGCGAACATGAAGCAACAAAGTGTGACTACGTCGGTAGCTTATAGTTTACAGGGGAGGTTAGTTCCATAATCTCGTACACAGGAGGCGCCGAATTCGCGCAACACGTAGAACATGGGGTAACTCGAGGGTGAGGGATGAACAAAGAGAAGGAGACAGGATAGAGTAAAATAGCGAGTTCTGCATTGATTTCTAATGAAATTATGTTCGAATTAGATCTTCGACTTTACTGCACAAGCAGAAGATACCGCAAAAATTTCATCGATGCGAACAAAGAAAACGGTCTTCTTTATGAAACAGGATAAGAAAAAAGAGAAAGGGATTAGAAAGGTTGAGGGTCAGAGCACATTGGAATGACCAAACAGATTTCGAAGAGGATGAGCAGGCAATTTCGTACAGGCAAGCATGTACCAGTTTCACGGTTATTCGTATCAGTGGTAGCGGCGCTGCCTAGAGCGTCGTTTTCCGAAATTACGAGCCGATATCGTTACTGTGTTGAGCGATGCACCCGCCGTGTCACGTTATTCGCTATATATTTTCTGCTAATCGATCGCCGCCACTTTCAGCGAAATAGATCACGCGCCTAGAAGCCGACCGCGTACACGTCTGGAAATAACGCCAATGAATTCGTAGCGGTTTTCGATAGGCAGGATTTTAACGAGCTTTCACTGCTCGTCACCCCTGTCGATCGAGCATCGTTCGGTTAATCGACCGGCTCGCCTCGAGTCGACAACGGCCACCTCCAGTTCCACTCGAATAATTAACGCTTTTGCAAGGATCGGCTAATTCCCGCGCGGATTAAGCCAACGGAACGAAGGAATTAGCGTTCGAGATCACTGGAAACCGTCTGCCCGTTATTGAATCCTTTTCTCCTTCTCCGGTGTCGTCCTTTTGTTTCCATTTTCCGAGCTAAGCAGTCTTGTTAGAGTTTATCCGACTAATATTATCAACTATGTTTTCAGTATGAATTATAAGTGGTGTTAATTATTTGCGAGTTAAACTTCATTATGTACTCGTATATTTCGGATCGTGGAGCTTCTTGTTTCATCAACGTCTTGTTTGTTTTTGTGATACATCTATTCAGCACAAGTGGGTGGACAGATTCGCTATTTTTACCTGTTTTTACTTTGTCAGCGTCAAGAATATTAATTCGTGAATTAAATTTCTAAGCAGCAACGAACTTGCGCGTGCAATTTGTTGCATCATGGGAGTAGTCGAGAAAGACGATTCGAACGATGAATTTTTGTACATTGCAGCGGAAATTCATAATGACTCCGAGATTGGGATAATTAATAGTCACGGGGCACAGCGTCCGACGGTCGTTTTATTTTTCGTTTAATTAGGTTCATTTATTAAGGGAAACGCGTGGCGTACACGGCACCGTGGCCACCTTAATTTGTCAAATGCTTGGAACGTTCAATTATGACAATACTGTGCGCTTCAAGATGATGCATTATTTCCAGTCCAATTTCTAGTTGCATCATGGCTCCGCTGTAAAATAACATTTTAAATACAGCAACTTTTCCGGTACCTTGCAACTTTCACCGGCTGTAAAGTGAGTTAGCAAGTTTCGATGGGCAATATACTTTTTTATACACACTGGGCCGTCGATGAAATTTCATAAATAAATAAATAAATAAATAATTCGAACCAAGTTACTTAACGTAACCCGAACCTAACCCGAACCTAACCCGCGCCTCTGTTTCATTCTCAAAATTTAAGAAACTCAGCAACCAGTATTCAGAATCCTTTCCCAATCTGAAATCGCTTTAACTCCCTGATAGATCAACATCCAATAACATCCTTTCTATACGTAAAACCGCACTCCTAAATCTAGTCCTGTGAAACACCGTTCCCAAGTCGTGGAACTCGTGATCCTGCTACCAAGAAATTCCAACGTCGAGGCGCGTCCGATGCACCGCGTCGAGCGTGGGATTGGGACTGGCAGGAAACTGGCAAGAATTTACCCAAGCTGTGGCATCAGTATTCTCTGAAAGTCGTGGTCACCTCGTGGCGTTTACGATTGCGAGGGCTTTTTCCAGCGGACGCGGCGGAAAAGCTTTTAAGCTCTGCTTTAAAAAGGACAGGCCGGTTATCGCGTTCCCGGTAGCTCGCGCGCGCGTAAATATATCCAGACACGGAGCAAAACCTTCCGCCGCAGCAATATCGGATAACTCTGACGTTCGTGCGCTTCATGCATTTAAACGGGCAACCTGAAAACGTTATTGCGCTTAATAATGCCGCTCATTATTAGGTTTGCTCGCGTCGTTGTCGTTTCACCGACGTTCCATCGGGAGTTGGGAGTTAAAATGGGGTGGGGTTGAGCCTCGATCGGCGATTATTCCCTTGTTCAATCGTCGCTACGACTATGACTCTGAAACGGTGGGTAATTAAGGGGATAGGTAACGAGTATCGTTTAGAGAATTGGTAGGAAACGATATCTTTGGTATATAATAACAGGATTCCAATTTCTAGAGTTGATATGAATTTTTACAAAATGGTAGTCGTAAAGGTGATGCGTTTTAAAATATGGAAAATGGTTGGAAGATTGAATCAAGAGGGATGGTTTTGAAAATTCTTGCCTATAGACCATTCTTCGTGCAAACATCCGACACTGAGAGATCTCTGAATCCACAAGTAGTTTTAGCTAGCCTTTTGTAACGCGGAAGCGCAGTTAATTAAATTAGAAATTGCTCGCTCGTTTTCCAAGGTGGCAGAGAATCGAGCGATTAAAACGAACAAACCTTTGTATCGAGGTGTAGAGCAACCTCGTTCTGAAAATCTTTGGTAATTACAATTTCACGTGAAATCTGTGTTTCTTTTTCGAGATTATTAATATGGAAGATTTTTCTTTTCTTTTTTCTTTTTTTTTGCAACACATCTGTCTGGATTGTCGAGGAATCGTTGTTATACGTCTTGTAACGCAAACACGGTTAGAAAAATCAAGGTAATTAATGGAAAAAATAAATTTCCCAGTGAGTTTGCTTGCTGCTTAAACAAAACTCGATGTTCTTGTTAGAACGAAATTTAATTATAAAGCTTCGGTTTGTTTTCAAATAGACTCATGATCTCCGAGAAACTTTTCTCAAAGGTCACGGTGTGCTTTTGTAAATATTTATTCAAAGGAAACGTGGGCTTGCAAAAACTATACAACTATGCTGTAGTACTACTTTGCTTCTACTAACGTTTATTCCAACATTTCATAAAAAAGTGTTTGAAATAGATTGCGAGATAACATTCCCAATCGTTCTTCGAGTTTCTCTAAAAAAGCTCGACCTTTAATTCGAACAAATGGTAACGTCTGCAACGAGCAAGTTACAAACAAAATAACGAAACATTTTTATCATAGGGAGAAGTATGCGGCCATGATCGGATTCTTTGGCGTGTCGCTTTATTATGCATACGATTCTCATTATCCGTGGAATAAACGTTAATCATCCGAATCGTTAGAGAAACGTCGCTGTTCCTTTCCAGATCTAACGTTCGTGCCTCTAAATTCATTTCCTCGGAGCATTTTGGCTCATCGGTCGGTTTGCCAACCTCGCGAGAAGAAAACGACGGTCGTGTTTGCTCGTTACTTTTCGCCTGTGACGTTTTGCGTTGACATCGAGACGCTTCAAAACAATACTCTCCGGTCCGGAAATGGAGGATCGCGACGAAACGATGGAATGCAAGAGATGAAGCCAGTCCTCGCGGACCATTTCCACTTTGTTGTACTTTTTCCGAGTGGAAACGTCACCAGGTGCGACACGGGGGTTGAAAGTGACATTTAGAGCATTATTGCTTCTCTTCCACTTGCCTTCGCTCTTCTATGTTTCAATAATAACACCAGTAGCCGTACAAGAAAGAAACACGTAGAATTTCAAAGACAAGTTCTATTGCTTTTAAAATTCCACTGTGAAATTTCCAGGATAAAACAAAAATGACTCCAAGACACCTTCGAACTACAAGATCTCAGAATTCCCCGCTGAAGCTTCCTTCCATCAAAATCCTCTAACTTTATTTCCTCTTTCTTCCGCTATTCTATCTCTGCGAGAAACACCAAAGGAAGCTTCTAGATGGTAGTGACGGATGCTTACGTCCGGCCAGCAAATTTATCACGAGAAAGCTGATAAACGGATCTGTTTATGGAGAACCGAGCGATACTGGAGAAGCGGCGGGACGCTGTATCTGCCCGATACGCTCCGCATAATACATCAGGATACGTGTAGCATGGATTGAATAGCATCGCCCAGGATAATAGAAGGCTTTGCCGGACCATGGATCTACACCTCAACCTTCGTATCGAGTAGCCAATGATCTTTCACTGTTCTGTTTCCTCGTCGTCCAGTCCGAAGATAAGAAAGAAAGTAGAGAAAGAAAGGGGTAAGGGATGTGAGTCACGAGAAAGCAAAGATTTTCATTCCTGTTTTCCAACTCTTCTCTCTTAAAATTTTCTCAAATCTACGCTACGAATCCAACATATAGTCTAAAAAGCTTAGAAACTTGTTCGTGCTTTGCTAATCTTTTATTCGAATTTTTTATTTTATGCTATCGTTGCACTTGGTATTTCTAAGAAAAATAATAAAGGTTTCCGTTAGGCAGGTTCTTTAAGGTATAAATCTCGAGCGACATCACCTCCGGTTTACTCAAAGGAGATCGAAAGAAAGTCCTGAGAAAACGAGTCGAGATATCCTGCCAAATCCTTGCTCATGCGGCATACTTTTGGGATGAAATGAATGCATCGGTCAACTGGCGGATCTTTGCTCGCATCGGCGAGACGTTTCTCTCTCTCTCTCTCCCCTCTTTCTTTTTCTTATGAAACGACGTAGAACCTCACGGAATCGGTAGTTACCCGAAGATGCACACGGTTCTGCATAAAAGATGCACAGCATCCGGTCGACTCGCACGCGAAGTCGAATAACGACGGATTTCCAGAGCCTCCAAAGTGAATGGTCGAGAAGCCTTCAAAGGAGCCATAATTCTTTGAGATGAAAATGCGGACGACGAATGTAATACGACGGATGCATTCGTACAAGGCCGCCTGTATCATCCCTCTCTGTGTACCGGAGGCAGAAGTAGAAGGAAAAAAAATAAAGAACCGCGTCTTGGAGAAAATTCTTTTACCTCTGACGTTGCTCGCCCTCTGGACCGTGGAGAACGTAACCTTGTTGCGCGTCCAGGCCATCTTTTGCAATTGAAACAACTCGCTTGTATTTCACAATGCGTCCACGATGCTCGAGTAGAGTCTGAAAGCATTTCTTTTTCCGACGAGAGGTTGGTACAATGGGTAACCTGCTCGGCTGCAGCTGAGAAAGCCCTGGATCGAATCTCTCTTGGTTCAAATCTATTTTTCGTATCAGTTGTAAATTTATGTTAGCACGGAATCGTATCGTCGTAGATAGGGTCGAGGGAAGTAATAATTGAAAACGACGCGAGATTAATTGATAATAAAAACACAGAGGTGTCGAGTGTAAAACATATCTAGCGCGTCTTTCAATCAATTGTGAGACGGTCCTTTTTTGAAGCGACACAAAGAAAAAAGAATGCAATCTCTGTATGTATATATATATATATATAGGAGCTTAGTTAACACCCATTATACCTTAACTGGTATAATCACTTGATCGAACGACGCCGTCCAACGATATAGTAATTGTACATGCTACGGCAAAGTGTATACTGGCATCTAACCTTGCTCTACATTGCCACCCTTAAAACTTAAAGTACCGTGGTATAGTGGGACTTTGTAGTCCCATAACCATAACATAATTCAAGCATACGCTACTATAATACAGTTTTAGCGTTGAACCGTTTCATGCTCGATTAACGTTTCTCTGTTATGTCCGTGAACTTGCTAGGTAACAAGCAACGAACCGCGAGAGCTTCCTCGCACAGGGGATGATTGCCACGGGGTGGAAACGCGGTGGCTTCCGTTCTGTGTTTCGCCATTTTGCAGCAGCCGTTCGACTGTAGTCTTGGTTCGTCTGGATTCTCGCAGCACGGGCACTCCGTAAAAAGCGGACGACACGACTTCGCACTTTGCCTGCGCGAAACAATGCCGGGATCTGAGGAAGCTCGCGAAAGTAACTGTTGTCTGGTAAAATGTGGCAGCGATAAATTCATATCGAGACAGAATCTTCGAGACACGTGGGTTAACCGAGCTTTTTTCTTAGATTCTATTTTTAAATAATAAAGAAAGGTCTGAGAACTGCGAAAATAGTAGAAAATTTGTGCTGCTTTGTAAGACGGTACGATAGTTGCGGTTATGATTGACTTGTACTACTTCCCCACTGTACACTGTTAGTACGAGTCAATAATATACACCGCGGGTAGTTTTAATCGATTTATGCGTAAACTTCTCGCTACGGAAAAAGCCTCCATACGTTTCGATTGATTTATCATTTGAAAGAATGAGCGCACGAAAAAATAAAAATCATACTAGCGCGATAACGTTATCTGTGAATTAATTATGTAACTATTTCGTTTGCATGTTTCAATACTAACAGAGCGAATACACGTACGGCGAGCCCACCGATAAAATGCGCGCTAAAAGTAACCAAGCCCCGCCAAACTCTTTGCCGTCCCTTGGGTTCAAAGTTAATCCATTAACTGAACAAACGCCTATAACGAGGTCTTCTCAGTTGTCCAAATCGCACGTTTTCCATGCAAACGAGTACCGCGCCTATCTGGGAGCGTTTTAAGTGTTAATTTAAAAGATCGAAGACTGTTTGCATATGCCTGTATTTTTAATTATTCTTATTTATGGTTTGTATATTTTATTACGTAACGTTATAAGACCGAAGTTCGAAAAAATCGAGTAAGTATTCGACTAAACGATTATACAAAAGAGTAACGTGTGTAACGATTTTCACGTCATCGTTTAATTCTCAGTCCCCTTCTGGGAATGGTTGTTGAGACCGCTGGAGTGAAAAATTGGTTCCATACTTAAAGAAATATAACCACAGCTAGTGCCAAGTCGCGTTACAAGTTTTACCACGAGCCAAATGAAGTTTAAATCCGGTAATACGGTGCGTTGAAAACAACTCCAGAGCGTTCGCTAACATCCCCTTCCTCTCGTTTCTGGAGTTCTTTTCTGTTCTTTTCTGTTCCGTTCACGTCGCGTTCGTTAACAAACAAACGAAAAACATTGTTTCTGTAACTATTATCAATTTGCAAAATTTCAAACATATCCTCGCGTCTGGTCTAACAAGCTAACAATGAGATCAAGATAAAAATAATCATCAATTATTTATCAGACTGATTATAGTCATCCACACCTCGTACAGCTCACGATATCACCGTTTACTCGAGTCAAAGATTCGAGTGAAGAAATCGAACGAACCTCTGAAGAAATTCGAGCCTCTCGAAGGTGCAATCGAGAGGAGCATCCTCTTTCACCTTTTCCAATACCGTTCCGAGCTCGCTGGGTGCGAACTCGCATTATTCACCCTCGGAATCAATTTGAGAGTATCAATAGAGGGATGCCTTTTAAAGTTCACGGAAACACGATAAGTGCCGACATCTGGTCGAGGGTGGAGCAACCATCGTCGAGGAAAGTTTCGTGGCTCGGCTAAAAGGTGGCGGAAGCGTGCATGTTTTTCACCCCCTCCAGGCTCTGTTTCTGTTCGTCAGAAACAACCCTTGTATTGTTTCCATCTGTAGGGAACGTTGACATCGGTGGATGCCGTCGACCTCGAATTAGACGCTAGATTCGTCGCGTTTCGAAGCTGCCGACAATTACAGGGCCGAATTAAAGAGGAACCACACCCGTAAATTCCGAGGGCCAACAACTTGTCGCCTGGCGGCATCCATGAACAGAGATTGGTCGTATGTAGTTGAGTTACGAGGGCATCGACACTCGAACGCTATACGGATCGACCATAAATATTTATCCAACGCCGGTCAGAAACGGACGGGGCCACGATACCGATAAAAATGATTACGTCGCGGTAAAAATCGCCCCCTACCAGATCGTTCGATCCGTAAGGGAGTTTACTCGTAAATCGAACGTTGATTTGTTTTATGCAGAAATGCCCAGGACTTGGTATTGCTACTCGTGAATTGTTCCGACGATCCACGGTGATCGTGGGTTACGGTGGAAATGAACCACGGTCAACGACGGCGAGCATATCGCTGTCCCATAAGACGAAAGGAATTTTTAACTTTACGAATCTTGCGATCTCAAGTTATTGTCTTTTTACCACCACCGATGCACTTGGACCACTGCCACCGTCATTGCATCGAACGTTAACGAAAACTGTTGTGTTCGTTGAAATTTATAACTGTTGCGATTGGTTTAGAATGTTGTGGCTCGAAATAGGAAAGTCTCCGGGATAGTAGAATATTTAAAAGGACTACCGATAAATTAGAAACACTTTGAATCGATGAAAATGATGGAACAAAACCTAATCCCTTGATACACCATACATATATTCAGTTGTCCACCTGCTATTACGAAAGCTGAATCAGTCGACATAGTGAACCGAAACGGAGCAACCTTTCGCAGTTCCGTGGTCCAGTGAAGTTTAAACGTAAAATATATTCCATGCCCACGGTCCATGTTGCGCTATATCGTCGCGGCGCAAAGGATACTACGTGATATCTTTTTACTAGCTGCACCGTCGGCCACGCTGCTCCTTTTATTAGGATATAGATTCGCGTCAATTGATTTATAGCGACCGGCTCGATCTCGGAGAGCGCACGTTCGTCGACTAAGATGAAAACATCCGCAGGCGTGACCTGGCATACGTCAATTTCGCGCGGGCCGCATCGATTTCCCTTTTAATTTTTATGGAAATTTTCTGGTTTGTTCCACTTTTATCTTTTTTTTTTTTTTTTTTTGTAATTAACGCATTCATTTTATCTTCTGCGAATACAGGTTGGTAAGGCTATGAACGAACCTCTTTTTAAGGTGGTTATTTCGGGTTAAACGCAACAAAAAATAGGTCGATACGATCTTATGGAAGTGGCCATACAGGGCATTTATTATTGCACGAGTGGCTTCCGTATGATCGCATCGACCTATTTTTCGTGCATTTTTACCGCCAGGAAATGGTCCCGCTGAAAATGCGTCCCGTGCGGCCGTCAGAATCGATGGATATTTTGCGAAAGTAACATGCGCCATCACCGCGATAACTTCGATATTCTTACTGTTTGAGTTCTTCGCGCTTTTCTGATCGTTTGTTCAACGATTCTGCGTTGCGAAGAAAATACAAGTTAAGAAATAAAAATAATTAATTGAACTTTGATCGCTTATTATTTCACAAGAAGGATGCAATATCGAAGGCAGCTATTTCCTGTGTTCTTTTTTTTAATATCGAGCCACCGAACTCGTGTAACAATACAGATAATCATCTCGTGACCCGGAAAGACAGTCACGAGGGAAGAAACTCATATATATAGTGAACGAGTCGTTTCAGCCCTCGGGAGGTGTTGAACGACTCAATTTGCGGCCTCGGAGGGCGTGATACTTCGCTGACAGTCCATAAACGTGTTAACAGCTCATCAGCTCGTCGCTGATCATCCCCATCCACATGCTTTCTCTCTTCGCTTCTTCCCTGCTTGCTAGTTATATTTTTCTTCGCCGCCAGAAGTCCGCTTCAGCCGTCGACGAAGATATACGGCGTGGTATTAGCATAACAAATTTGGCAACCACCGCGAAATATTAAGCGAAGGATTACTGACATCTGCCATCTAGGGCAGCGGCTAACAAAGCATCCCCTTTTTTTCACTCACCTCGTAAACGGACGTGAAAGCGGCGGATTTCTACTTTCGAGATTGAACACGTACGCAACTACCGTCGTTGTTTCATTCCTCTGGTAGTAAAAAAGAAGAAGGTACAGCGATTTCGTTTCATCGGACGAAAATTATAAAATCAACGATATTTGCTCGCTTTTACAGGAACGTTTGCGTTTGAAAAACGGATGAGCGTCCAACAGAAGTAGCAGAGATTACTGTTGATGCAGATTTACAGAGGGATTCGTTCTCTTAATTGCATTGTACTATAAATTATTCCTGGAATGATGTTTGAATGAAAGGAAAATACGTTTAGCTTCCTCAAGGCAATCAATTAAGTTTTGGGTTTCAAATAGACGCGTATGATTTAATTGTAGTCTGATCGGAGCGGTATTCAAATGTCAGCGCGAAGTTGGTTGCTCGACGGAAACTGGAATTGTGTAAAACAGATTCTCCAATAAATCTGGACGATTTGTAGGGGTGGGTCGAGAAAGGTGGTCGGTTCGGTGTTCGTTCTAGTCTAATTTGTGGATCGTCCGCTAAAAGGAAACTACGTCGTCTACAGGATGGAAGAGAAGAATTTATAGATACCCTAATACCGAAAACTCACAGTGAATAGTTCGCGAACAGGTTTGGTCGGGGTGAGCGTGATAAATTTTAGAACTGACTCAACTCACGCGTGTACCACGGTTCTAGGCAAACTTCGCTGATAATTTTTCGACTGACGTAAATAAAAAAAGCTCTCGTATAAAAAAAAAAAAAAAAAAAGAACGTAACCACCGGCGACACGCCCTTATGAAAATCATAATTTACAGGGTATCACTGTTATTAATAAGCAGTAGAAACATTTCGTCGTAAAGGTGTTTAGCTTGTATATTTCGTTTCTCATTTGCTTCGTGCGATCGTATATTTTTTTTGTCCGACATTTGTTTCTTCTTCTTTAATATTTGGTGATAATTATTGTAAGATTTTCTTATAAATTAATTTAAGAGGCGATCACCGATGAAGAATCAACGCATGAATATGCAGTTATTCATATCGATCTAATTCAACTTGCGTGGTAAATAAATTTAGGATGCGATCTATTTGGTTATCCAATTGACGCGCAATCTATAGCTAACGAGCAAAAATTTAATCCGACACTTATACGTCATTCCCGCATGGCATTCAATTTTACAAAACTTCATGGAATATCATTGGATTCAATTAACGTTGCACTCTGCGTTCCCCGTTTCCGAACGATATTGTGTTTTATTAGCAATTAACAGATAAATGCGTTATTAGATAATTAATACTTTTAACCCGAAAATATTTTCGAATAAATGTTAGATCGCAATATCGTATAATTTGCACATATATTACTGGCAAGTATCGTAGAACAACTACAGTTACCAGAAGAACGCATCAAAACGTTCATCTTCCTTCGCTGAGATTAATACGCTGCGCCCTTTTGTTTTCAGGTCAAAAGATTCTGCGGAAGTATCCCGTGATGGTGTTCATTCACGGGGAGAGCTTTGAATGGAATAGCGGCAATCCCTACGACGGTACTATATTGGCAGCTTATGGTAACGTCGTCTTCGTCACTATCAACTTTCGCCTGGGCATCCTCGGTAAGTAAATTCAGACACGTTCAAATAATTCATATATATCATAAGACTCAATCTTTTTGGAAATTTTATAGAACAGACTGCACTAAAAAATGTCCGCGTTAGATCAACCGCATTTCAATAGCACGACTCGATAACTCGCTTCTAGTAGTACAAGTCAAGCATTCCAGCGACACTGTGATTTTTCTATGAATTCAGGCGGGCAGGTCGGCGAGATCAAAAGGTAGCGGGCGGAGACAAGAGAAGGAGTGCACATCGAATAGAATATAATCGTTCGGGATTTGAAATTTTGTCCAGGGGAAATGTGAAGCAAGCCCTGTGCTGTCGTTACGATACGAATTTATGAAATCTTGCCGAATGCTGCTGGCAGCAGCGTTGCATGAAATCAGGAATTCTGCTTCATTAACGTTCACGCTTCGCTGCGCCATCGGTTTTTGATCTTCGACCAACTCTTTTTATTTCTCTTCTTCTTCCTTTCCCCCCGTGACTGTCTATCGATCCATCATTTCGCCCCGAGACGACCGCTATCGTCTCCCGATATCTTTTACAGGCCGCTCGTATAAATAACACGTTAAGACTGCTTCGCTCTTAGAACTTGAATTCCTATAACTTTCCAGCGAAACTTTATCGCGCTGTCTTTTTCTAGCATTGGGTTAATATTCACACGAGTACACGTACGACGAGTCGTTGGAATAGTTTTCGAACAGATCCGTAACTTACATCGATAATCTTTCATAGACCTATGCGAGAGTATCACTATTGGTGATTCGTTCAATTCTTAGATATACGATATTCGAAAGTTGGATATCTATTATTATTATAATCATTCGAAGCTGCAAAGAATAATTTACATTTTACTGCTTAACTATTTATGGCTCACGGAATACGTAATATCGTGATGGATCGGGCAAGACTATATACAAATTTTATCCATTCCTAGATCGAAAGAAAAACTGTTCTTAAAAAAGGAAGACTCTGCAGCGAGACAAAGGCGGCCCTTTTGTCCCCGAAACTTCCATCGATCCCCGCCGTTTTTCCCGTGGCCTGCTCTATTTTTTTCCAACTCCCTCCTCGTCCGCTGACTGCAGCTGGGTATTCCAGACGACGAGCTTCCGACTATCCTTTCCCCTAAAATGATAACGCAACCTCCGCGCGCGTGCTACAAATGGATGGATGTCAGTTGCACGAGCTGCGCTGCCACGTCCGACCAGTAAGGTGGGTTTTAAAATGGAGAAGAAGTAAAGAAGAAAAAATAAGAAGGAAGAAAAAAAATGAAGAAACAACCACGATACAATAATCATAAAT
Source organism: Ctenoplectra terminalis (assembly GCA_019453375.1). Classification (NCBI taxonomy): domain Eukaryota; kingdom Metazoa; phylum Arthropoda; class Insecta; order Hymenoptera; family Apidae; genus Ctenoplectra; species Ctenoplectra terminalis. Next base: position 213,792 of record SMSQ01018559.1, on the reverse strand, counting down.
TAGGTTAAAGTGCTGAGAAGGCGCGTAGTTAACTTCACCCTCACCCTACTGGTTCGTAGCTGGCTACAGTTGGTTGGCAAGAGGTTCGGATAATTTCAGCCTTTTACAAAACAACGAGATAAAAATATGGATAGCGAGAGGACTAGCTTGAGCAAAAGGAACGAACACGCTGCGCCAGCCTGTTCTACGGTCTGTGTCTATTCCTTGGTGCATGACGTAGGCCGGTGTAACGAAGTTCCGGCTCTTCTTTCAGGATGGAAAATTTCTTTTTTCACGTTACTTTTAGAACAAGGGAAAATATAGAATTTCTTAGAAATATAAAATTGTTTATAAATATAAAATTCATGCTACAGTTTTAATGTTAAGAGCAATGATTACAAGATATTTGTTCGATCGGAGAAATTATATTACAGGTTTCTTGAGACCGGGAACCAGAGACGATACAGCGAGCAATTTTGGACTGCTCGATCAAATTGCGGCTCTTCTGTGGCTGCAGGAGAACATCGCTGATTTTGGTGGCGATCCGAACAGCATTACGCTGGTTGGCCACGGTACCGGCGCCATTTTTGCTAACCTACTGCTTATCAGCCCAGTGGCTAATAAGAAAGGTAACGGTTATTGCCGTGTCGCGTGTTTGCGACTTCTGCGATGCCTGAATATTAAGAGGACGCTTTCATAGGGGGGAACACGTAACTTCCATTTTCGTGAAATCGATAAGAGCGCCGTGTTCAGACTTCGATTTTAGAAACGCCAACTTTAAACGCGGCTGTTAACCGATTCTATCAATGGAACGAGGTTCGTGGAAAACTTGAAGGATATTGTCTTTTTTTTTTTTTGGAATTACTCACACGATCCTTGGAACATAATTTCACACGGATAGAAAATTTAATTATCATTGAATCAACCGAAACTCAATCATTCGTTGATCAGGAGTTTTCTAAGTAGAATAAATCGTATATGGTCAGGCATTCCGCTACTCTTCAGTAATCGTGATTGAATCGAGCTTCTCATGGTTAGAAGCACAATACCATGATGGCCGTTCAATAATTATTTCGTGTTACGAAAAAGGACTGAACTTAATATTTTACACCAGCAGGCAGAGACTGGTGCGATCGTAGGGGACGTAAACCATTAATCGTACTTCCATCTTTCACAGGTTTGTTTAGGCGAGCTATACTGATGTCTGGTTCGGCGTTGAGCGCTGATGCCATCGGGAAGGCACCGTTGCAGATCACCAAACAGGTAAACCTGCTAATCTGGACGAATCGCGAGATGAAAATTGATGCACCGCGCTGAACCAGCAATTTTTTCCATTACTCCTTTTTCCTGCTCTCTATTCTTTGTAAAGGCATATTTTTCGTTAAAATTGTTGATGGAAAGAATGATCGTTAACCAGGCTGCTACTCTTTGGTCGCGTGTTTACAACCAACGCGATGCCTGAATTTTAAATAGTAGCTTTTAAAAGAAACACGTAATTCCCATTTCTACAAAACTGATAAAACTTGAATTACATTCCCTGGACTCGAATATCATTTGCGTAGTTTACATATGCATTTGTAGTATCTCAATTCATCCCTAAAACGACCGGTGCGGAGTTTCTATCATCGATCGTTAGACGCGAAAAGCGAAAGTGCTCTCCGCACCGACCGATATTAAGCCCGTGATGGAAGAAACGTTTCAATCGAGCGTGTATGACATCTAGTCGACGGAAGATCGATATCGCGTTCTCTGCTAGGGGCAAAGGAGACGTGTTCCGTACGTGTTCGATCACTTTGCTTCTGCTCGAAAACGGAAGGAGGGTCGCAGTCGCGATTGGAACGAACAGGAAAAGAAATATCGTCGCTCGTCACCGTGACGAGCAGCCACGATCGTGGTAGACGTCGGGAACGTTCATTGGGTGTTGGTGAGAAATGGTTGGAATTATTTTTCAGGTAGCGCATGCCCTGAACTGTCCCACCACGACCGACAGCGATCTGGCGTTTTGTTTGCGTGGCCAGGATGTGAACACGCTGCTGAACGTGAAAATCCACAAACCCAACTACGTTCCTGCATTCGCACCGTTGATCGATAATGCCGTTATTCCTGACAAACCTTTGAATCTGATCAAAAATCCTCAGTTGATCGGCAGGTAGAGTGTTTTAGAAGATACATGGGTTCGCCTTGTGCTTTTTATTAAAAAGAGCATCGTTCAACATAAACTTTGACGAACAGGTTCGATCTGATGTACGGTGTCACAGAATCGGAGAAATTTCATATCTTACCGCCGATAGCTTTACTGCACGGAATGCTCGATGGGCAGAGAGACGAAGTGTTAAGAGATCATGCCAAGGTACTTGTTTGAGCTATAAATTTTTCTACCGTTAATTTTTTTCACCGTCGACGAGAAATGCTTTTGACTGTGATTTATTGGAAAAAGAAATTGGTATACACGAGTGTCGAAGAACGCGTTTTCGGGCGAGAATATTCGTACCGGGGCCGATATTGAATCGAGCGAAATTCACTCGTCGTAGGGATAACAAAGTGACGCGATATTTCTTGGTCGATAGGCAACGCACGAGCTGGAAGCAGAACTAATTCTGTCGAAGATTCTGGAACACTACGACGATTTCTCGGCCGGCTTTACGAACGAGTACACGCTGAAGAATCGGGATCTCGTGCTCGAGGCTCTCTCCGACAGCGGGACCGTCGCGCCATTAATAATGACCGCGAATTTGCATTCGAGAGCGAACCCGAAGAGTTACATGTACGTCTTCTCGCATCCGAAGGCGATGCAGGACTACTCTGGCGTAAGTACGTCCTTCTATGAATATTGTAAGGCGTCTGTTCAACGCGAACAACCGCCAACACGATTTAGAAATGACGAAGATAGCCGAATCTCATCGTCTCGTCCAATTCGCGCAAAACTAACCCACGTTACTTCTATTCGAAACCTTTTTTTCGACTCGATCCTCAACGCTTTCCAAGCTTTCGTTCCTATAAAGCTAATCAAACTGCAGCGAAACCGTAATTGGATAAGAAAATCTACGCGATAACGATGCCTTCGCACGCCTCTGTTGACGATTTCATCAGCGTTAAAGATCCGGAAGCTGACAGATATATTAAGGGGATGCATAAATCGTACGGACTGCTCTTGTCGTAGAAACTGGAGCATGTACGATTAGACGGTGTACTTTGCATTTTATTCATTTTCTTCCGACGTAGGGCGGCGTGGCGGATTTCTTGGTAGAAACAGGGAGCGTGACCTACTGTCTGTTGATCGGTCGTGCGCGAATTGGATGAAAAATCCCGACTAGGAGGCCCATTTGGACGACGTTCAACTATTTTTATCGGCGCTGCATGCCGGCTTGTTACGTTTTGTTGGAGAGTACAGTGACCGGGTAGTGTCGTTAAACCGAATATAACAGCGCTTCCGTTTTACAGCTCGAGGTTACAGGCTTTGCCCTCTCGCCGTTAGATATGTAATTTACCAAGGACGAACCTTGAAAACGTGGGAATGTAGTATCGGTCAAATGCTATCGTGTCATTCTTCTCGTTATTGTGCTCGTGGAGTCGCTGACAGATCTGACGAGTGGTTTCAACCACTAACAGGCAAAGTGTACAAAATTTCGTGTGTTGAGATACTAATTTAAACTTTTATTTACGAACAAGATTTAATGTTTAAAGAGCTGAAAGTCCCAAAGTTATTCGATCGATCGCTAGTCACTGGAAGAATGTAATTTATCCAAGACAATGGGGTTGATGAAATTTGGATCACAACGCAGGCAGGCGGAAATTAATAATAATGGCCACGATTTGGTTGCGAGGGTCGCTCTTGACCGTTCTTCTATACCGCGAAATTTTGGCGAGAACTTTGTTTCCGACTTGCAAAGTATATGAACCCGAGCGCTCTTGTGTGTGTGCAGCAACAACGTCAGCGCACCGTGCACGGTGAGGAGCTGCCCTATGTACTGGGCGTGCCTCTCGACGGGAGCAAGTACGACCTGCGCCGCCGATACAACTTTGGCGAAACTCTCTTCTCCGAGGCCATGATGAACTGGTGGTGCAGCTTCGCCTATGTGGGGTGAGTTGTTTCTGGCTTGTGTGTTGTTGCGTGTATTTCGCGTAAGAAACACGAGTTGTTGTCCCGGAAAGCTGTTTAGCTAGGGGACTTTGGAATTATTTTATCACTAGGATCTTCGCAACACATGGTGCACCACAGATGTGTAAGTAATCGAACGTAAGATGCACCGCTTAAAAAATTCTATGATTTTTATACGATATTGTTTAATAAATGTTAAGACCGGTATAGATCGAGCAATCGTTCTTCCATGTTCGCTAAAAAATGGTTCGTTCCAGCACCATTTTCAGATTTTCCTCGCTATTGAATAAAACGGAACGGCATAAAGCTTCCAATAGAAATTATGCTTCTCGCCAATCGCGGGAACGACCCAACGGCTATTCGCATCCCGAGAAACGAGCATTGGGGAGATTTAACAGGGCAGGGGCTTCCTGTTTGGAAAAATAATTACAAGTGGTTGCGAACGAGGACGGCAATTGCGGGTGGGGAATCATAAATATTCAGAGACGCGTATAATTGAAAATCATGTTTGAAAATGCGTCAGTCTATTTTCTGTCGGTCGGTCGGTTGATAATGAATTTTCAGAGCCAGCTCAAAATTACCCGTAGTTCTGTCGCGCAGCCGCGAAATTGTTTCTGCGTCGAGATAACTTCGTCTATTATTCTGATTATTTGTATAAAATTCCATGAGATTAATCGTAAAACTTGTGAAAATGAAGTCAGGGGGAGTAATGTGTTACAGAAAAATGCCATAGGCAAACCAGCTGACGCAACATTGCTTTTTCGAAAACTTATTATTTGATAATCGGAACAAGTTTTTCCAAGCTCGGTTCAGATTCGCTAATTCCACCTGCTGACAGCATAAATAGTTTGCATCGATCTGTGGCTGTGCACAAATTTTCATCGCGTAGCGTCAGTTGTTTCAAACTGTTGCCAAAGGTTCGAGAATTGTACAGGTTCAACTTTTTAGGGATATTTTATTCGCGTTAGTCAAAGTTTTTAATCCTGCTTAAAGGTTACCGGAGGACCGTTAAAAGTTTCGTTTCTGTTTTCGGTAGGATTGTTCCGATATAACAAGTTCAATCTGTAGAACATAAATCGCAGTGAATAAAACGTGCTCCGATTAAATGGGCCGCGATAATTAAAATGTAGGGTAAATGGAGTGGTCGCGAATAGCGTGTCTAGTTCGATCGCTCCTGTTATTTATGACGCGTACGAGGGTTTCCGTAACTTTTCAGAGAACGTCTGCATGGAGAAGAACCTCTACAGAATCTCTACACTTTTAATTTATTTGTCCAGGGTGCGAATGTTAGGATTGAAGAATCTATCTATCGACGGGATGGATAGATTAATATTGCATGAATCGAAAGCTTTTAAGTAGAGTAGAACAATCGTTTTCAGTGTTTCCTCCTTGGACTCTAATTCTGAGCGATCTGTTTCGAATTTCCGAATGCATAGTTGAAAGGGAATTCTGATTTCCGTGTTTCGAAGATAGGTTATAGCTGACGAAAGCTCCAAGTTCAAAGAACCTACTTCCATATTTACAATTAGTCAAAAAATTTTCTACTTAGGCCAATTGAAAATAGGTTTTCTCATCGGAAGTATAATAATTAGAAAAATGAAACGAATTCCCAAAGAACGAATGCCCAAAGATTGGTAAAAATTTCTATTTATCGGAGGTACTGAACGTTCGACTGAAATAAAGTAGCAGCGATCTCGTTTCTCTGTGCAGTACTGGCTGCTAATAATTTGACCCTTGTTATTCTGACACCGGTTGTTGGTGAATTAACGACCCGATACGTCGGCCATTTTAATTTTCTCGATACAAGCAGATTACCTATATATACAAATTACTCGCACATTTCATTTTCAGCAGAGAGGAAGGGGGCGACGATTCCCTCCAGCCCGGACCAATCGATTCGGCTGTTTTATCTTCGAAAGCACGAAATTTCCCTCGTATTTCATCGCAGGCGTCAGGAGATAATTTTCGGAAACGAACTCCACTGGCAATATCGCGTGCAAGTCGCCCTTTTTGTTTATCTCGTCGATTCACGCTGTGTTCCTCTATCGCTGTTCTCGTATCGATGATTCCCCTAATGTCAATATATAGCATCGCTCTGCTTCTTTAAAATTGTAAATAGTCGATTGAATCGAGAGTACGCTCTTTACAATCGACCAAGCTTTGTGTTTTAAAGAATAGTGCATTGTTAAGAACGCGATGGTTGATTTTAATCAATGAAACTTGTTCGAATCTCAAAGATCTCCACCTATATTCTTTTTCTCTGATTTCCAACCGATGGCTAACAATTTTTCACCGGGATAAAAATGCATATGCATTGTAACACGGAAGCGGATCGCGAGGAACTGGGTCGATCCAATTAAGCGAAACAAAACTGTTTAATGCACGCGGCGGCGGCGGCGACGGCGGCGGCGGCAATGGCAGCAGCGGTAGCGACGACCGAAGTAGACGCCGCGTGTGTCGTACACGGCTCGTGACAGTGGCTGATCGATATCGCGCGTGTCACTGTGTCCTCCTCGTAAGAATATATCTGGCATGGTTGTGACGATGCACATGGTGCATGAACGGAGGGCGTGGCGCACCCCTGTGCTACTTTGCAGCCAAGGATATGGAAAGAATCATCTAGAGAAACGATTTTTAAAAGTTCTTTTAAAATATCCTAAGAAGTTCGATACAGTTTCAATTCCTTTTCCGATCGGTGAAATTATTCCACGTTTGAAGAAGTTTCCTTGGACGTCGCTGACGTCTCGTTTCGGTCGTCAGGTTCGATCGGTGAACTTTATGCCAACGTAAAAATCGTAGAAGAAAAGGGACGTTCGATCGCGAACGGTAAAATTGCGCTCGTAATCGTTCCGGGGCAGGAATCATGGTGTTCGCCGGCCGAAGAATTGCTCTCCCTCTCTCTCCCTTTGAGATACTCGTTTCAGGCAGAAGTTCCTTCGAACGTGCGAGTACCGTGTAACAGGAGCGGAGTAGAGTTACCGTGTATCAAAATTGCGATATCGGACTGGTTTTCCGATATTTGAGCGGGGATATACGATATCATTTTGCGCCCTCCGTAGCTGGAGCACCTGGAGGTGTCGCCTGGAACGGTTTTTGCGGGGGAGTTTATTGAAAACAGCGCGAAATTGCAATTTTGGTTTTCATTCTGGGATTCGATTCCGATCGAGGTTCAGGAACGACCGCCAAGCTTGTAATCCGGTTGATAAAAATGCCCGACAATGGAGAACCCCTGTGTGCTTCGTTATTTTATTCTACGTCCGATTTCAGTCTCGATTTGGAGTTAGCTGATTGTCGCGAAATTAATCGTTGAGAAATTAACTACAAAAAATGTAGAGGAACGAGTCAATAAATGTAAATCACCGAATGATCTATCAATGAAAATCGAAGAAGCGTACTTTCAAGATTTTTCCAACTAATTATTGTTCATGAATTAGGAACCCAAATATCGCAAAGCGTTATCCTTACCTAACAGGCGGGCCGAAGGAATGGAACCGGTATGAGATCGATTGGCCCGAATACGACTCCCATAATCAGACCTATCTGAATTTGAGTAAGTCTTAAAAATTACGTCCCATACCAATTATATCGCAATCGAACATACAGGTGACTGATAAATTAATATAGCGATACCACCGAGCACTGGTGCTCAGTACCGATTCGCGGAGATGCAGTTCTGGAACGAACACCTTCCCGACCAGCTTCGTCATCCTGGTAAAGACATTCCACTGCCGATTCGACCGAAAGGACCACGACCGCAGATTCTCGACATAGCGGACGGTATCGAAAAGTATGCCAACGAAAGCAAAGACTATGATACCTATGGTTCCAGGTTGGTAAGAAGGAGTTGGATCACGAGTAGTCGACTAAGAACCAACGTTTTGTGTTTTTATTTTAATCTTCACAATTCAGGGACGTTGCGTATAATTTGATAAAAACAGTTCGAATAAATTGGAAAACAATAGCATTGTAGAGATTTTCGTAAACGTAATATGTTAACGAGGAACAAAAGCGTACAATGTCCTCTTGTTTAATTAAAAAAGCATGAACATGGCGGGACGATCTTCCATTTATTCCTGCAAATTTCAACCAGTTGAAATGCATATTTACTGTCCGTTCCGTTGTTCGCGAAGAATTTTGTTTGGGCGTTAATTGAAAAATTAAATACACTCATTTTCGTGCAGCGTTATACGAGCCGGTCGTTGGGTATTGTTTTTCAGCTGCGTGAACATCTGAATATTTAATGAAACGTCACTTGCACTCCATTGCGTCCGACTCCTTACTTGTCCCGAACGTTTAAACTGTCGGCATTGTCGTGTGGTGGTTAAATAAAATTCATTCGAACTTGCCCACTCTTTAGACTTGTTTAGACTTTCAATTGCAATCCCAATCAGCTTAATGGCGTATTAACGTTGTGAAAACAACCAAGCCACCACAAGCATCGCGTTTTCGCCAAGTAAACGAGCGCCATGATTTAATCCCTCTGAACAAGTAACTGCTTATATTCCAACACCTTATCGAATTACTCCAAATCCCGTCTATGAATATCCATACAAGGCCGTACAAATCTGAGAAACTACCTAGCTAAGTTTAATCCAAACTCACGTGTACTCCTGGAACGATGCAAGTTTCCTACCCTCATCCTGAACGCTTCCACGCAAACATCTGCAGTTTCCATAACTTCTAAACTCATACATATTCCTGCCAGAGCTATAAAAATTTATTTATTATCTCTTTTCATTGGTATCGATCGTCCCAGCGAACCAGTTAAACGCATCATTTTTTAGATTCGAGACAAACGATGGTCATCGTCGAACGTTTAGCGTCACAGAAGATCGATCAACGACACCAGGCACTACAACTTCCTCCCAATCGGACGAAGAAGCGATTCCTCAACCAAGCGCGCCAAAGAGTTCCTCGGTGATCACAATGCTGACTGGTTTCGGAGTTTTGTTCTTACTGATCAATTTCACCGCGTTCCTCTACTTGTACTGTAAGAAGCAGGACGCAAAGACTAAGGGAACAGGATTGAAGAGACGCGTCAGTCAAAAAGAGGACCCGAAACGAGCAAAATTTGATAAATATGAGAATCATTACGGAGAACTGGGCTACAAAAGCGACAGCAAGCCGGACCTGAACGAGGTAATAAAGAACGACAAGGCATACGATAACAACTCGAACTTTGGAAGACGTTCGAAATTATCTAGACAGAATTCTGAATCCACCATCGATACCCACGTTAAGGTTAGGGAATGGATACAACAAGAGATCGTGCACAGGTTGGTAATTTTCACGGTCGATTTTGACCAGTTCGATAATTACGCGGACTCGAGGAAAGCTCCTTGGAAATTGGTCGAGTAGAGTTGGCTGATTCGATCAGTGGTTTTACTTAAAGGCTTCCCTGCTTTCAGGCGCGAGCTGATTCATCGAAATCGGCGCCTATCAGGGCTATTTTCGTTCCTCGATTCCGCGCCGCTGCGATTTACTTGGCCAGCGATTATGCACTTCTATCCGAGATAGATAGTTCGTAAAGATTTGTTTAAAAAATTCTCAACTTTTCTACCGACTGAATGTTAATCTATCCATGTTCGCAAAGGTGTTCCCCTAGGTTCCTCAGGAAAACACGAGAAACCTTGCAAAAGGAGCATCAGGACAAGCTGACGAAACAACAAGAAGACGAGAAAAAGAGGCTGGAAGAAGAACTACTGAAGGAAAGAAAAGAAGAACCGATCTACGACGAGAATCCAGCATTGGTCGTACGCCCTGGCAAGAAGTCAAACGTTCCGAAGGTCTCCGTAGCCATCGACGCCACACCCGCGACCAGGACCGAATCGATCCTGAACCAGGTGCCTATCGAGCTAGCAAAGAGCGTCGAAACGAACGACTCGTTTGACAAGAGCATCGACTATCCCATGATCGATACCAGCCAGTTGCAGACGACTCCTCAGGTGGTCGTGATAGAGCACCATCACTCAAAAAGCGATCCACTGCCAATGGAAAATGTGTTGAAGAGTGTGAAGCCAAACTTCTCTACGCCCAGAATTTACGAGTCCGATTGTGGAAGCACCAGTAGCCTGTACGCGAAGATTAATCCGAAATTGAAGTCCCGCCTGCCTCGTTTGGACTTGGCGATGAATCCTGATGGATCGGTCACCGATCAAACCGAGGAGATTTACGTGAAGATGGGACCAAAATTGACCACGTTTGGTGCGAGCAGTCCGCCACTATCTGACATAAACGTAACCTGCAGGGAGTCCGTGGCGGAAAGAGAGTGCATCAGTCCGGAGGAAGCTCTTAGGACGATCAAGCGCAGAAACTATCCTAAAGTTCTACCAGACATCGAGAAAAGACGGTCCCTTCCGGCACCCAGCAGTTTGTTTGTGTCCAAGCAGCATGCCAGCTCATTGAAGGATTATAGGAGCGGATTGCATTCGTCCTCGTCCGCTCATCAGCCACCTCAACCTCCTCCGAGGATATTCGGTCCGTCCAAGAGTTTAGAGTTTGCAGAAGAGAACGAAGATCAGTACGAAACGGAGCCGGTTACGACAAATCTTCACGTTGGTCCATTGCTCAGAAGACAGGACTACTCGACGAAGAACAATTCGGATCCAAGTATAATTGATTCTCTCGATGAGAGGATAGACAGGTCCAGAACACAAGCTGGGGGCAGCGTTGACACGATTTATTCGAATCCTGTATGTTCCATTCACGAGAAGGGGCAACCGATTTTCCAAAGCATGGACAAGAACATAGGAAATCCGACTGCCTTGCTGGAAGCCGGAATTGGTAATCCTAATTGGTACAAATCGTCTCCATCTGGGAACGAAACTTCGATATTGACGGCCTCATCTGAACCAAGGATTATTGGCAGAGAACCGGAAAGGCAACTTCAATTCGGAGGCTCCAACTGGGATACAAGGATCCCAGGGATGGAACCAAGAATCGTTATCACGCCTAGAGTTGGAAATCTACTGGGACAAGCGAATCAGAGTTTGAGTCACACTGTGGTCAACCTGGCAAATTCCACTTCCGACGAAAGGTTGGATCGAGAAATTAAAACAGGCGCTCCATTGGACTCGAACGAATACAGTAAATCCAATGTCAGTTCGATGGAACAATTACGGTCAGATTCGTTAACCTCGTGTTCTTCTCCCGAGTATAGGTTACCAAACATCATTAGCCAAGAAAGAAAAGAACCACGAATAATAATCACAGCTAGAGACACCAAGGGCTCTTCGTCAAACTTGAAGCAACCCAAGATCATCATCAAGCCGACGTCCAGCCTGCAGAGGACAAGGGATCACAGGAACATTCCTAAAGTGTCCGCCATTCCGCCCCCGGAGCAAAGTTGTCAGAGTATCGACAGGGACAAGTTCGTGGAACAGAAGGAGAAGCCACCCCTGAAGGAAAAGCCTAAGGTCACCAGGATTCCATCGTTTTCTAGACGCAAGGAGGAGTCTTCGGGCGGAATCGAGAGGCTGCCCGTCCCTGCGTATCCCGAGAAAACGGAAATCGTGCAAAGGGTGGAGGCGGTGGCTGGGGGCAAAGTAGCGACGGTGACCCTAACCGGTGACGGGAAGTCGAGTATTCCGACGTTGCAACGGAAGGAGGGAGAAGAGTGTTCAAGCACGGATTCGAGCAACGGAGTCTCGAATACGGGCACGATTAAGAAGAAACCGGTGAACAGGAAGTAGGAAGCATTATCGTGCTTCTCGTACGATTATCGAACTTGGATTATGGACCTTAGACTAGGAAATTTTACGTTTGAAAATCAATAGATTGTTGGTCCATTTTACGCTATAATTGTTTGGTAATAATTGCAAAGTGAAGGGGATAATATTATTTTTTGCTCTGATCGTGGGGAAGGATGGTCCAGTGTTGTCTCACGTTCGAATCTCTTGAATTGTGAGAAGAAGCTAGTTGGTATAATGTTGTCGAGAGTCGAGTGAATAGATAGACGAAAAGATAATGAAATTGTGACCTCAGTGTTCAATTAATTTTTGTAGCCACAAGACGAGTGGCCAGTGTAGCAACGAAATTTGGTACAAAAAAAGGACTAAACTGTTTTATAATTTAAATATACGATTTTTAATGTTTATAGCGTTCGAATAATACGATTTATAATAGATAACATTTTTTTTATACTATGATAATAATACGACCAATGACCAATAATACGACCGATTATTAGGAAGGACTTTAGCTCTTTTAAATAATTGATTCGGAGATGAAGAAGGAAGGAAAATTTCAAGTAGATGTTAATTAAAATTATCCACGATATGTTAAGACTATATTTGACCAGGTCTCTATCTCCTAAGTAGTAGCGCTTAATCTATTTACTTAATTTTCCTTATATGGACTGCGATATCGCTTACTCGTATTTTATTCAAACATTTCCCTCATTTTTATCACACCGTCGAACGTTTTGAACGCTCGCTCTAGCTTGTACACAAGGTTGAAATAAACGATTTTCATACTTTTCCGACGATGGAGCGCCGGCTGAAAGTGTTTCCCTGAGCGGAGTGTCGCGGCAAGTCTCCGGTTATCATTTTTCAGTACCTGGATGGCGTACCATTTATCTTGCAACTTTACCTTTATCCGCCGGAACTTTATTATTAAGTAAAACAAAGTCTATAAGTCACAGAGCGTTGCCGGTAGGTGGGGGCTGTCTGAAGTAAAGGTAAAGCGGGGTTGAGAACGACGTGAAAACGGCCAGCGACTTCCCTACTCATACCCTAGCCGTTCTTTCGCAGTGTTCGTCCGCGAATCGAATTGATTCTCCAAGTTGCAATGGAATAATGCGATTTCCCCGACGACCGATAGAGAAAACTTGATTTCACCTCGAATATCTTGTCTTGTTTTTTCTCTGATTACGCGAGGTGCCATTTTTGTCCGACAAAATTGGGACAATAGCGTTGACGCTATGAGCAAAATCTTGCACGAAAAATGTGAACATAGAAATTCGACGTCGAGCTTTTACAATTTCAATTTTCGTTTCGACGATAGACTGAAAAACCATGTTCAAACATGGCAAAACTATGTAGTATTTACGCACTCGTTTAAATAATTTGTAAACAATTTTTGGGAGCTCGGAATTTTGTACAATAACAACATGCAGAGAACAAAAGTATGGCGAACGAAGTATTCGAACAGTAATTCGCAGGTATTAATTTAGATTTCGCAACGAACTTGCTTTCATACAACACTCCATACTCCTGACTGGAACGATTCGTGTTTCCATTTACATTTTTTTTCGTGGATACGCGTGTGTAGCTTTTTTTTTTCATTACGCAAAGATCGATCGGTGATTCGAGCACGCTAACAACGGTACTCGATTGAAATATCGTTCTGGCCGTGCACGTGAGAATATTGTCTCGTGAAATGTGTACTGCTGTTGAAACAATGGGGTACAAGTGAATCGGTGACGTTTAAGAGGCCCTTTATCGCACGAACCGTGCAAATATCCCTTCGTCATATTTGTCTAGAAGATATATACGAGATGTTGGTAAAATTCGCGGATATTTTTCCAGAGATCCACTCTGTACATTTCGAAGAGACGACGCGGGATTTATACAACCGCGAACGGTATTTTATGGCGTGTTAGAAAATTGGTCGATCTTTTTGCTGGGAAAAATAGAGACAGTTAAAAGAAACATAGCGCACGACGTTATATCCCGAAAAGTCGTGCAGTCTTAATAATTTTCATATTTAAAATAAGGATTCGTTTTAATCAGGAAAAGAGGGACATCAGTCTTGAGTTACGCCTCGCAATTTATACCCCAATATGTAAAATCTCATAGAGTTCCAGAAGAAAATCCCAAGTTGTTTATCACACACGCTGTCATTCACGCAAAATTTCATCTTATCCCTGCAGCTCCTTTTATGAACAATATCTTGGAAACGAGGGCTAGACACATGTTCTTATCCTTCCTTCCACTTTCAAAATAATCTCCAGACACGGTCTCCTCTATGGTACACCTAGCTGTCTAGATAGTATATGAAACATGAAATTTTTGAACGATGAACAAGCAGAGAATTAAAAAATTCTGTAGTGGAAAGAAGATTGAAATTATCTTTTTCTCACTGCTGCTTTCTTTTTCACGTGGCGCATCGTACAGCTATAGAGAGGTTCTATTGTTTACCATGATACATGTAGTTGTAAAGCAACGATGAAAGAGGAGGCGATGAAAGTTCGAGTCACCGATAGAATACCGAGTCGAGGAGCTCGGGAGCGTCGGATAGACTCTCGATTTGCCGGCCGGTGTAATGGCGTGGATCTGATAAATTCGCCGGACGTTTAATGGAAGGAGCCACGTGGTCTTCACGAGGCAAGTTTCTGCTCGGTGATATCGCGTGGTTACGGAATCTGCGGTTCAACGAAGAATAAAGAACTCATCTTTATTCCGAGAAAATTATTTCGAACGCATCAAAGAAATAATCTAATCGTCCGTAATTTAAATTCAATCTTTTGAGCAATTATTTTCTGACGGCGCAAAGAAAAATTAGAAAGTTTCGAGTCAAGTGACCAGGCGTGAAGAGCTCTTTCAAATTAATCGAAATTATATTCGTGGCTCGCTATACATCAAAGGAAACGAGAAATCGATTGTGGAAATGTCGCGTCTGCTCTGCTCCAAAGTACATACACGCGCATGTAAGTTGTACACGTACGCGCGAACGTACATCCAGAAAATATATCTAGAGGCTGCATCGGGCCAATTTGCATTGCTAAACGTCGTTTCACATTCGATTCGCTCCCGGCTCCTTCGGCTTCGGTGTTTGCATGCGGGGATATGCATGTGCTCCGTGCTGGAGGCTTGAAATTGGCGAATTTCAAGGGAAAACGGCAAAAAAAAATAAAAAATAAAAAAAAAACGCTTGTCACCGTGCTGTTGTTCAATCATTTGCAAATGATAACGCCATCAGCTAAAGGAGGGGATCAACCGATTCGAAAAAGTTTAAAAAATAACCAAATTTGTTGGACACGTTTGAAAGTTGGTGAAAACCTTTTGAACGACTTGATATCTTTCGAACGACTTTTTTAAATTACAAAATAGAGGTAGAAAAACAGAAAAATTTAAGTTGCGATAGAACGAAATAGAGTTTGTATTTATAAATAAAACGTAGGTTGCAAGGGGGTGGTTAAAAACATTGCTGTAATGTTATTAGAAAAGGTTGTTCTCATATCTTGCAAATAAATACAACAGACTTTTTTCTCCTCTCTAGATAAACTTCAAAAAAACATTTTACTTTACGTGGTATATAACGAATTTCTTTTTACGAACAAATTTTTTACCACGAATGAAAGTGTCTCGAACGATCGAAATCGCCAGTATACTCGTCACCCCATTCTGGAACATCCTACAGCAGCCCCACTGCTCACTTTTTCGAGTCAACGAGGCATAAAAACCTTGCATCGAGCAACGGGAAAACCAGAGGAAGCTGGTGCAGCCGCGACAAACGATCCGATAATGAGGGATACACTCGTTCGTTCGCATCGCTTGCCAGCAAATAGCCAGACAATTTGAGGGGAAGGGTTGACAATGAAACCACCGCTCGGAATGGGTAGAGAGTCTGGAAACAGAGAAACAGGAAACGGCGAGAACTGAACCGAACGATTACCAAGCATTAGTTACGGGCAGCGTAACGCAGTCTCTGGGCGCAGCAGTTTGTAAAGCCGTAATTGCAAGACAACTCATGACTCTCCAACTGACGGAGGCGGATTAGTTGGAACGAATGCTTAAGCGACATCCTGGAATTGTCGTCCAGTCAGCTGGACGAACACGCGACCTATCGTCCGCGTGATGTACGAGGCAGTTTCGTGGCTGACGAACGTTCAACGGTGAAATGATCCGGGGAAAGAAGACACGACGGAGAAACTTTTGCCTTGAAAATCAGTCGATACTTGGTTCTTGGTTCCTCTGCGTTGTTGGTTCCTAAACGACTTTAAGAAGAAAAATTTTAATTTTGTAGAATGATATTTAGAATTTTACTCGGAGTTATGCCACCGAGAGATATAGTATCGAAAAAAGAACGAAGGCGTGGAAGAAACGGAAGAAACGGAAGAAACGGAAGAAACGGAAGCTGGGTAATGTTTGTCGCGAGACGAGCGAGTTCCTGGATTCCCTTGTAATAAATCTATAGGATTCTTAGGCCGACACGAAAGGCACGTATCATGAATTATTCCGGTGTTCTGGTTGCTGGAATTATTCATAAGAAAACAAATGTTGCTCGGTGTAGTTGGTTCCATTCGAAAGCAAGACTTTGACTAGCGTTATGCTACGCAAGAACCTATAAATCTGCGACTGGTTGTGTCTCGCGTATATCAATGACGGTTTAATTCAATCGCGAGATTTTAAAGTTTTCAGATACGGAAGTACGAATTGCGAATCCCTAGGGTTTACTTCCTTAAAATCTGATACTGGTAAGCTGATTTTAATTTTAAATATCACTGTATCTAATACGAAGAGATATTTTTCTTTAAAAAGGATCTACGTTTTTGATTAATAAATATCACGATTGAAGGGTATTTCAGGAAATTCATTTCAAGGCTGTCCGACCGCATAAAGGGGATCCATTAGAATCATTGTGCAGCATAATTAGTGCTCTCGAAGTGCAAATCAGCCTCTAAATAATCTCGCAGTAGATCGGCCTCTCGTTATCGTGTCCCGTGGCGGATTTGGCGAGAGTGATGGTAGTCTAATTCCCTGCCTTCGGGGCTGAGGCAATTAATAAATTTGTACCGGTTGGCTAACCACAGAACAGGCCTCTGTCTCCGCCTCTGTTTCAAGAGATATCCATTGTTGCCGAGACAATGTCGGCTACTTGCTAGTTAGACTACCTAACTGTCCACGGTAACGACCGAGCGCGATGTCGGATTAATTAGATTTCAAAGGGAACGCGTTGAAAGGGGTCGAACTCTGTTTAATCAGCCATGAGCCGAGTGCCAGAGCCGAGCACCGTCGTCGTTGACGGCAGCCAGATGATGACGTTCATCGAAAAATACTCGAGTACGACGGTGAGCAGGCAGACACCGGCTTTTATCGACAGAATTTCGTAATTTCTTTCTTGACGAACGACACCGATGGCAGGAGCTTTCCGATCAATTTCTCCGTGAATTCGTGAGATCGCCAGGATGTACGTGGCTTCCGGTCGACGATTCGTCGTTAATCATTCGTGTCTCGATTGCATCAGGACGTAATTTCGCAGATACGAAGCAGGAGAGCGTAATGGATCGAGGAAGGATGGTTTCGGAGGTCCATCTTTAGAAAGTCTCGCGAAAAGTATAATTTTTTTTCCAAATTTCAAAATACTTTGTTTTTAAATTTCCGTTAAGATACCAGAAACAAAACCCTTCTTGCTGTAAAATCAAACAATTAAAATCCAACGTTCATTAGGTTCCAGTCGGAGCAAACCTGCAGTTCAAACAGCAAAAGTTCAAGCAAACGTTCCAACAAACGTATAGTATGAAAGTGTATCGTTCACAGAGAAGCAACCAGACTTTCTATTTTCACACTTCATTATCTTGGCCTGTCGAAAAGAAAACGGTAGTAAGAAAGAAAACAACGACAACGCGCGTTCCGGCGACACTGTCCGTGGCTCGATTACCAGCGAGCTTCGCGATCTCACAATTGCATTCCGGTCGGTGTTTCCAGCGACATATCCGCAGGCAATATCGATTATCGGATGTTTAAGTGATTAAACGCATCTGCGAAGCGTAACGTTTCGAGGTTCGCCGCTAAACGATCCGATCCGTTCGTAAATCATGGAAACGCTGTGTTTTTTAACGTTTTTCCCCTCCCCCTCTCTCTCTCTCTCTCTCTCTCTCTCTCTTGTTCACCAGCGCCACTTCCGCCGTTCGAACCGCCCTATCAATTCTGAAGATTTTCCCTCTTCTGATTAGGTGTATCCAGTGGCTGGACATCAAAACTGGCAGCGATCGATCACACTTTCATGCTTCGCTGTTTGCTTCACGTCGCGAAAAGATCCAGGCTGCCAAATTCCACGACACGTACACGCGTCGATCAACCCTTTCGGCTGTGTCATTAGCTGCAGCTTATGCGTCACGAAGTGCTTATTCCAGAGCTGCTGAAGTTATTCTCCGATTCGAGATTGCTTGGAAATTTAGGACGGAGGAAAGCTGAAAGTGACAAGTGTCGACTACTTTAGTCACACCAAATTGTTAACTATTAATTCGAAATAATTTGAGCGTGTGTATAAATATTTAAAGCTACTGAATTTCATAGAACTTTCTACGAATCTTTTGACGAGAGTTCGTTGGCCTTGAATGCATGCAAATTGAAGATCTTAACATTCGAGGCTTAAAAGAAGTTTCAGGTGTCTTTATCGTCGAGAGACCAACAACGTTCTCCTATAACTTCTGCATCGTTAGTTTCCTCCGCAATTTATTTTTGTCCTTCATGGACGGATGATCTTTCTCGCGCGTTCGACTCATGTTTAAACATGGTGGGATAGATCTGGTTCGTAAATTAAATTTCCTTTTGCAAGGAGAAATGGACAGTTCCTTCACTTTGTGCCTTTACGTTTCACTGCCGGCCGGGTTACCTCGTAAAAGTATGTCTTATCTCGCGAAGGGTAAGTGCCGTTTGAGTGCCAAGTTATACGAGATCGTATCTCGAAATGCTACCGTAAGGTCAAGCCCTGAATAAAATTTTCACGACCGCTAATTTACAGAATGGCACGAGCTCGCTTGTCCTACGATGGATCGGCCCAATTTCCTTGTTCGGAATTTAAATATTCCTCTCGATCGTTCGATAAACTCTTGATAAATCGGTGAACATAATCACTGCAAAAAATGGATCCCGATTTCCATCGAACAACCAAAGAAAGGAATAAAATGAAATCGTTTATCGAAGTACCATAAATATATTAAATTGTAAGAAAAGTGGCAATTAATTGCATTAAATTTGATGTAACTAAAGATTCTACGGACAGCAGAAATGCGGATGAAACCTGGAAGCAATCGGAGAGTGTTCATCGATCATTCCAACGATTACCGTAGCATCTAAAGTGGTCTGATTCGCCGCAAAAATTTTCCTCTCCACCGAGCAGCGAAATTCCAGGATCTCACGAGGCGTAAATTACGCGAAACGGGACAACAAGGTTCCATTTATCGGTCAAAATTCCACGGGATGTAACCGCGTGGCCATTTCTTCTTGGTCGTCAGGATTCCAACGGTTCTTTCAGACGGTAATTAATACAGAACGTAGGAAATCCCCCATACGGTGAGCTGTGGAACGGCACGAGGGTGGAAGAGACAGTAAAAAGGTAGCAGAAAGAAAGAAAAGGGCGAAAGAACGCGACGCGGCAATTCCGGAGACACGGTCGTCGTCTATCTATAATGAAATCTCCAGCAATATTTTCATCGCGGTGACTCGGCCAGCACTGTGGGCGTTGCTGGGAGCCAAGCTAATGTTCCTCTGGCTATAATCTCGTCGCTTGGTAAACTTTGAATTTCACCAGGACACTTTTTGTTATTCACTCTTGAATCACACTTTCTCTCATTCTCTTCCTCTACGTGCGATGAAAATCTTATTTTCCCATAACGGAAAAAATTGAAAATTCGCGTGACTTCTCCGAAATTTCTCGAATGATTAATAAACCGAACGCTCCGCGGTAGAAAATAGAAAAATATTCTATAGTACGTCAGACCACGGTGCGCTAAATTTTCTTAGAATTTTCCGGTTCTCAAATAAATATAATAAATTGAAAAATGTCAGGAACTTCAAATACAAATCTGTTCGACTCTCTCATTTCTAAATTGCTGTTTTAAACTTTATATCAGAAGCTACTAACTTTTGCAGAAATAAATAAGCAAGTTACTGTGAGCTCACAAGTAGACGCAGTTTCGCGTAGTTAGAACAGGTAATGGTACGTTCGAGCCGATACCGTGTTATTGGCCAACAGAGAAGAAGAACTGCTTGTTAGAGAGCCATGTTTTTCATTTGCTTGTTACCGAAACCGGCTTATATATTTCGATCATCAACGAGTCCGCTTCCGCTTCCGATTCCGCATCCGCTTCTATTTCATCCAATTTCCCTTGCCGGCCGCTCGTTACAGATTCCTATTTCGTCGCCCCTTGCCGAATCTTTTTCTTTCAGTTTTCATGCTTTTGTTTATGCGACGTAATTTTTGCTGCGAAAGTATTAGAATTGTAAGCTTTGTGTTTACTAAACAAAACGATAGAAAGATGGAGAGGAATTAGGTTTTGTGAAACCAAAAAAGATGAAAAAACTACTGTGACTATGACAGTCGCGTAAACGTTGAAGAATGGAACAAAAGACTTAGCTACTATGTTAATTAATGCAGATTGGCGTGCAACAGATTGCGTTACAATAACTCACCCAGGGAAAGATCGCGTAAGAAAAGTAGCAATATACTTGACAGTATCCACGCTTGCTTCATTTCTCACAGTCTCATTTCCTTTAACACTGATCTTTCCGCTCTAATAGAGTGGAAATTTTTCTTCGCAAAGAAGAGCGCCACGCTCGTTTTACAGGCTCTGCGCCTCATTATATAGCTAATTATTAATAATCGTAAAATTTTTTATCGACAGCTCTTTTTGACTGATATTAAGACAAAATTAAAAAGAATAATTAACTACGAACTGTACCTACCGTTCATATTCTGCTAATTAGACACCCCGTTAGAGCATAAATTAATTGAACGTTATCCACTAATGAAAATGCTATAGAACTGTATCAATAATACAATTTTTCTCATCTATGGATTGCAAAAAATATCTGTACGAATATTAATAAACAGATTCAAAGTTAAAAAACTGTCCCACTCTGGAAGATCTCGATGATTTACAACTAACGAAAAAACTCGATCTAGCCGTTAAAGCAGGCTTAAATGAAAAAGCGAGCCGCAATTTCATTTCATTATATTACACGAACCATCTCGGGAAAGCTTTCAACGGGTTAGGGGTCGAGGCAGAATTATTCTACGAGTGGTTGACATTTGGTCAACCGCAATCCTCTCGCATCGTTACCTTTCGTTTCAGAAGAGCCGACTCTTCGCGTCTTGTATCAGCTTCCCCCCCCCCCTCTAAATTGAATCTCACGCTGCGTTTTCATTCATTTTCTTCGGGCTTTAAGGATCGCCACCGCTGCTATGTTTCGCGTCTAGCATAAAAGGTCTCCGTTGGCTAGTGGCAGCAGCTGCTCCTGAAGCGAGTCACCTTCTTTCAGCAGCCTCTATCTTGTCTTCAGTGTGTCTTGAGAGACGGTTGACAGGGTGATTCATCTTCTGGGTGGGGATTATTGTGGACTGGCTGTAGCCGAAAGCTTCTCGTGGCTCATCTTCCTTTCGTGTCAGCTTTTCGCGCTTCTTCTTCTTCGTCTTCGTCTTCCTCTTGTTCTTCGTCGTCGTCGCGATGCTGCGGTTTTCTTCNCGTTATCCACTAATGAAAATGCTATAGAACTGTATCAATAATACAATTTTTCTCATCTATGGATTGCAAAAAATATCTGTACGAATATTAATAAACAGATTCAAAGTTAAAAAACTGTCCCACTCTGGAAGATCTCGATGATTTACAACTAACGAAAAAACTCGATCTAGCCGTTAAAGCAGGCTTAAGTGAAAAAGCGAGCCGCAATTTCATTTCATTATATTACACGAACCATCTCGGGAAAGCTTTCAACGGGTTAGGGGTCGAGGCAGAATTATTCTACGAGTGGTTGACATTTGGTCAACCGCAATCCTCTCGCATCGTTACCTTTCGTTTCAGAAGAGCCGACTCTTCGCGTCTTGTATCAGCTTCCCCCCCCCCCTCTAAATTGAATCTCACGCTGCGTTTTCATTCATTTTCTTCGGGCTTTAAGGATCGCCACCGCTGCTATGTTTCGCGTCTAGCATAAAAGGTCTCCGTTGGCTAGTGGCAGCAGCTGCTCCTGAAGCGAGTCACCTTCTTTCAGCAGCCTCTATCTTGTCTTCAGTGTGTCTTGAGAGACGGTTGACAGGGTGATTCATCTTCTGGGTGGGGATTATTGTGGACTGGCTGTAGCCGAAAGCTTCTCGTGGCTCATCTTCCTTTCGTGTCAGCTTTTCGCGCTTCTTCTTCTTCGTCTTCGTCTTCCTCTTGTTCTTCGTCGTCGTCGCGATGCTGCGGTTTTCTTCTTCTTCTTCTTCTTCTTCTTCTTCTACGATTTCCTGCCACGTTCTTCGTTCCACTGATCCCATGCCAGAAGCTCGATAACCATATCCCATCTTTCCGGAACACATCCCCCAGGATTTCTCTCATTAAAGCACGGCCGTCCAATGACCGGAACATCGACTTCGTTCTCGTAATTCTTTGTGAAATTCTTGCTTTTCAAATACTATTAAATCCTACGATCGCTAATTCGGTCTAGTTTATATTATATGATATTGTAGTTCCTCCAAATTTCTAAATAGAGAGCTTGGATATCAAATAAAGTGTAATAAAATTTCTAAAAATTGTGTACGTGTTTCACAGAAACATTCGTTTCCTTTTTTATTAAACTGAAATTCAATTTACATCTCTATGTCGTTTTTGGAAATAAATGATTCTCGAATATAAAAGGAATACGGTAACAGAGGAAGAAGCTCATTACTTTCTCATACTAGAGAATAATTGCTGCTTATCGATCGAACATAGATATATATGACACGTTTAATTACGATACGACGGGTACAGGTGTTCACAGATGACTACGAACTAACTAGTAAGTTCAGGATCCCCTGAGAGAACCGTTCGCCAAGATGTCGATCGGAAGTTGAGGCAATCGACGCGCTCCGATGATCCAACAATTTAGCCAGCGGAGCAGCCGCGGGGACAAGTTTAAGACATTGACACCCATAGGCGAACTGTTCACCGGATTCATCAAATGATTTCGAGTCGGGTATCGTGGAAGTCCTTCCTCCGGAAGTTGACAGCATCGAATTATTCTTAAATTATAATTTCCTTCAAAAGACTCTTGATCAATTATTGTTCGATGCCCGAGTCACAGAGTACGAATAGAAAGAAAAAGAAAGAATTCATCGGAAACATGTCACAATCGATCGGAAATGATCACAACCGCTTCAATCTTCTCTTCAGCAGAGTTGGAGGGTTTTGGCGAAGAAATAATGCGAAATCCGTGGCTCTTTCACAGACGGTGGCAGTAGAAACTCGCTGAAAGTGGATAGGATATCCGGCCGAAATGCCACTGCAGCCGTTATAACTTCAACCGAAGTAGCGACCGTACACTGGTGTGCGATCGTTCGTGTCTTTTTTCCAAGGGTATATCTTCGTTCGAAAGACGCACGCATGCCAGCCAACAGTCTTATATTAAAGGGAAATCTTCGACTTCGACAGACGCGCGGCGTCTTCTTCGAAGCCCGATGCGCCAACGAAATAGGTTGCATCGAAAGGTTTTCCGAACGATCGCAAACACGGTAAACAGTAAGCTTCGTTAGGTTGGCTCTGACCTCTTAAGAAATCGGGACCAAGGGGTGAAACATCTCGTCAGATATAATTGAAGACAATTAATTTTCTTTATCTTCTGGATAATACCGTAAAAGTTAAATGTTCTTCGATCTCTACTACGGTAAGGAAAAAGTTTTGTTTGATAAGTTAAAAGACAATTTTGAGTCTTGGAAAGTTAGTTGAAATTAAGTTCACGTTGCCTTTTCCATTAAACTTGATACAGACGGAAGAACAAAGACTCAAACAAAATAATAAAAAATTAAAATCTATCTCAAAATTTTGAAATTTTAATTCGAAGCGAGTCTTACAAAACCAGCGAAGGAGAGATGCAACAAAGTTGTCTGTTCCTTCCAGACATTCGGTTGTTTTTGTTACCTTCTGGTTTCTTGAAATTTGGCGAGTTCACGCATCGCGGTCGTGCGAAATATCGCTGTGGGGAAAAGGGAAACGTTTGGGACGTCTCGGTTTTCATTCGACAAGAAAACCCGTCGAAACTCCAGCCGATACAGGAATTTGTGATAAGGAACAGCATTTAAAGGAACTCGTATGAAAAGTTCCGGCAAACTTTCATTCATTGAACATTCTGACTAACAAAAGATTCCGCTTTAATTTCGTAAAGAACGATTGATAATTCTCTACATCGAAGAACAGTTTTTTCTTTAAATTATCCAAGAAAAATCGCTGAAAAGTATGTTATTTTTAGACGCGATCTTTAAATAAACTCACCCGAGATTCATGGGATCTTTTGCAAATTGGCAAGCCGAGTTGTAAAGTTTCATCATTGTAATTTAATTAACCTTGATTCGTTGATTCTTTTGTCGTTGAAAGGAATATATTTTGTGGAATTTATAGGAAAATATCGATCGATTTTCATCTTTGGAGGTTTAACACGTATAAGGATTTTGTGTAGNAGGGAAACGTTTGGGACGTCTCGGTTTTCATTCGACAAGAAAACCCGTCGAAACTCCAGCCGATACAGGAATTTGTGATAAGGAACAGCATTTAAAGGAACTCGTATGAAAAGTTCCGGCAAACTTTCATTCATTGAACATTCTGACTAACAAAAGTTTCCGCTTTAATTTCGTAAAGAACGATTGATAATTCTCTACATCGAAGAACACTTTTTTCTTTAAATTATCCAAGAAAAATCGCTGAAAAGTATGTTATTTTTAGACGCGATCTTTAAATAAACTCACCCGAGATTCATGGGATCTTCTGCAAATTGGCAAGCCGAGTTGTAAAGTTTCATCTTTGTAATTTAATTAACCTTGATTCGTTTATTCCTTTGTCGTTGAAAGGAATATATTTTGTGGAATTTATAGGTTTAATAATTTATAATTTGGTGGTTTAACACGTATAAGGATTTTGTGTAAGTATCCCTAGGTATCTGGTAAAAGTTACCAAAAGTGTCCTTCCGTTGGCAGAACTGAATCGATACCAGCTGTCTTCTCCAGCGGAGTCTGCGCGGCGATTCGACCAACTTCTTCGGTGTTTCAGTTTCCAAGACTAGTTTTTATATTTATCCTTGAATACCGCGGTTAATTGCAATAATATCGGTGTATCGAACCAAACTATCTTCTTTGAAATCGAATGAATTCATTTAGATGGAAAGAACCTTAAATAATTGCGGAACTATTGCACCTACTACAATTTCCAATAATTGGTTTAGAAACAAAATTAACAGGATTCACACGGTAAATACAATTATTAACAACTTTCAGAAGCTTACAAGCTGCGTAAGTCTATGCTGGATCAATCCTTACTAACGATAAAAGTTGAAAAAGATCGATACCAATTCTTAAAAACTGTAACAAAATTTCCATTCTAAAAATCTAACCTCAATTTGCGCGTGTCTGTTGTAAAAAATTTTTAACGTACAAAAATGTTGAAAAAAATCAATCAGTGGTCTGGAAAAAAAGAAAAAAAAATGAAAAAAGAAAAAAAGAAGGATAGGAAATTGATTGAAAATAAAGGAATAACGTAGGTCAAAAGAAGCGCTAGACCAGGAGTTGGTCCGGTCGGTAGGTGGGAGCCGGAAAATCGACCGTGGCGCGCTTCACCTCGCCGGCAGTAGTATGGTGTCTCTGACGTCGCGGTGCGCGAAAGCTCGCCAACCTTCTCATTCCCGTGCTGTAGTCCGTCTCGTGAGCTTCGAGGCGACGTTACGTGTTGTGTACCGTGTTATTTAGCTCGTTCCTTCGGTGTCTGTATTTGCTGGGTAGGTCACAGTGTCGATAGATTATTCCTTTCGTGCGTTTCCGTGTTGTTTCGTGGAATATTCCTGTTGGATGTCGCATGCCGTCGTGGCGACAAGCCGCGTCATGTTGCGCACGTATTGGCAACAGCGTGATGGAACGATGCACCGATCTCAACATTGAGATTACGTTTCATCCGCTCGAGGCTGGTGTTCTCGCCGGAAACGTTCTTCTCGTTGGCAGCACGGGCTGAATCGAACGGTAGAGATCCTCGTGCGAACAGTGAACAGTCTCGTAGTCCTGATACGACAACGTGACACGCTCTTCGTATACGTAGAAAGGCTGCCCCTCGGTAGTTGTGTTCGAATGTTTGTCACCAGTGACGTGTGATAGTTTTCGTGATACTGTGGTTCGCGTAACGGAAACCGAGAAACGGTGTCGTGACGACGAAACAATTGTCAAACAGGAGTGAAAATCATTGTGCCAGACGACTACAAAAATAGGAAACGACGCCGTTTCGATCTGCCCTTCGACGTTGGAATCCCGTGGATCGCGTGCTTCGTGCGACCGTACTTCCGTTCCCTCGTGTGTATGGATGTTGGAATACAGTGCAGACACGGCGGAGCTCGCATCGTTTCTGCTTCCAGGGTAAGTTTCAAACATTGATACGCGTTTTACTGTTGCGGTGGTAGGCTCGGTATCTCGGTGGCTTGCGCAGATTAATTAGCAGAAACGCCCGGCCGATGTACGCCACTTAGAGACGCATTTTATACACGGTTACGCGATAACAACGCTTTAGAATTGATCGTTTGTCAGATGGTCTTTTTAATAGGATCGGACCGCTGCGCTGATAGCGATGAATTCAGCCTCGGAGAATCGTTCATGGTCAATTTTCGACGCGTCTGCGTGAAACTGATTTCGGTCGTTGGAGAAATTCGGGAATTATCCTTGCACGCGATACGAGTCTGCCACCGACTTGTGTTTACGATTCATTTTTCATCTTGTTTCGAACCTTGTCTCTACTTTTCGCATTTCTTTTCCTCTTGTTTTATGTCTATCAAAATGTATGCATGCAGGTGAAATCAATCGGAACGGTTGTAATTATTTGTTACAAAATTTCCATCGGTAAACAACAAAATTGTACTCGTGTTTTTGCGAGAAATCGGCAACAGATCGTATTTCACTAGTTTTCCATGACAGTGCATTATATCCTCTAATATTTCCATTTATCATCGGTCTCGCGATCGCAACCAATACAAGCCCTATTTCAGATCTCACCTTCTACCCCCTTGGCATCGTATTTTCCATTTGCCTCGGTCGAAAATAAATTTCACGCGCTCCACGATACCACGGTATCGGGCGATGTATATTTATCGCGCTATTATGCGATATTTAAATGGAAGGGGAAGAAGGCGAGCTTTCGTAATTCCTTTGGAAAATGTAT
Source organism: Ctenoplectra terminalis (assembly GCA_019453375.1). Classification (NCBI taxonomy): domain Eukaryota; kingdom Metazoa; phylum Arthropoda; class Insecta; order Hymenoptera; family Apidae; genus Ctenoplectra; species Ctenoplectra terminalis. The sequence continues at coordinate 186,628 of SMSQ01018559.1, read as the reverse complement.
CGACTCCCAGGACCTTTCGTACTCGCGCATCTGTGTGTATCGAGTGTTTGTAGGCGGTTCCGGTTGTACGTGCGACAATGTATTAATTTCGGGATCCATCAATAATTTGCATAAACCAGCGGCGAAATTTACGTGTTACGCGGCAACGGCACGATGTTCCTCGCGAACTCGAAAGTGGATTACAAGTTACGATCGTCTGATTCGTGCAGCCATTACGTGTCTGTAAGCTCTTAATTACTCCTAGTGAGAACTTTTTGGCACGAAAGATTTCGATATCTTCCCTTCCTTGGCCAAGGGAATGAAAGAAAATAAGAATGAAAGAACGAAAGAACGAAAGATCGGCATTGAATGGCCGAACGATATCGATGATCGCTTTGTTGTCAGTCGCAGAAACATTTGTTAGCATCGTCTACTCGTAGCACTTGCCTGCATTCAATTCGTTCAATTGTATCTCGTCTTTTTAGTCTTCGTTTCCACGTTTTCTTTTTTCGGTTCTTGATGTATGGCACGCTGGATAATTTTGTTAATTAAATTCGAGCAAATTGAGAAAAACATGAGACGGTGGAAAGTTTGAGCTGTCATTTAGATAGTTGAATCGAGACGAATACGACTCAGTTATTATATAGATATTCGATTGGTCGAGGTGCATACGTATAGGGCGCAACAATCGAGAACTTGGAGCAAGATTCTTGGATATTTTTTGTTCGGAAACTATAGTGATATCGTGATCGTTTAGATTCGTTCAAAATTCATCGAGTTTGCTATGCATAGATGATTCAACACCCATTGTACGAAACGTGATTCAATTTATAATTAAAGGTGCGTAAAACATTGAACGATCACAGGAAAAGTAACAAATGGTGGAGAATGGTGGAGAATAGATCAATGATTAAACATTTCACTTGTGCACGATTTATTTCGATTAATCATTCAAGTGTCTCGATACAAATCAAGGACTCCGTAATCAAACTGTTCAACGCTTAGCCTCTAATTAGTCACATTGAAACACGAAACAAGACTAAAACTCAAGATTAAAAATCAGGAATGTCGAGTGTTCGACGATGGATTGAAAATTTCCATTCAAATAGTGTATAATAATTTTTGCATGGGGTAACGATAACGTATGAAAACCTGGAAAACGTCAAGCATCACGGTTGCCCAAAACACCTGTCAAGGTTCCCTCGAATTTATCGTAGAATATACATCGTTGAATTATAAATTATCTTCTACGTTACTCAACAAATATCATAAATTTATCTTTCTATTTTTTAATTTCTTTCTTATTTTTTTCTTTTTTCTTTTTCATTTTTTCGCGTATTCGTGTAATATTATATAAAGAAATGAAACCTGATAAGCACCATGTTGCCGAACACCAGAAAGTATATAAGAGACCTTCGTTAACCGCAAGAAAGTTTTGTATAAGCACGATTCTATCCACTTGTTCGGAAACTCGGAAGGTACGGACTTCGTTTTTAACTCGGACATTATCTCACGACTACTGTTTTGAAAATCACACGATAATACCGAAAGTCATCGAAAACGTCGTCGGAGATATCAAGTTCGGCAAAACACGGGACAAACAGCCACGCGATATAACGAAGGAATATTCCTGGAGGCAGATTCCGGCCGTTCGCTATCAGAACTGGATATTGATACAGACGCAATATCCTTCTAGAGGTGGTGTGTCGGGGCGGAACGCTAAGTCTCGCGTTAGCGCTAACTGATATTAGAGCAAACAAAAGGGGTGCGGAATGAATATTGGAGCGGAGACGGCAATGAAAGGAGCAAGTTGCCCGAAGTACGATTATGTCGCGAGAAGCAATCCGTTCGGCGGAACGAAGTCGTGGAGCAGCCACCAAAGAAAGAGGCTGGGAAGCGAAGTCAAAGAGGCAGTTCGTCTTTCAGCTTTGTCGTTGCGACGCGTGCACGTATCTTGATTCTTGGAGACGCAGAAATTTAAGTTGTTGGAGCCATCGTTGGAGAAAAGCGTTTCATCGAAACTTGTGGTTTCTGCGTCCGCTGTTCCCTCGTGACGCTTATTCAATCGCGAGTCGGAAGATTCGAAAATTTTCGAATGTAAATGAACAATTGATTGGAAATTTTACTTATTCTATAGAGAATGTAGAACGTAGAAATGATTGATAACATTTCGTTAAACTTTAATTCGCTTGAAGTTTGCAGCAATTAAGAAAATAATTAGCGTTAAAAGTTTCCAAAACTGGTATAAAAGGGCACTCGATTTCTGTTTCGGCAATCGAAGTAGAAATAACCTTTAGGAATTCCTGGAAACACAATTCGAGTTTTCAGAGTGGATAATACTCTACAATTAGAACTTTCAATTAACTACAATATTCGGTTAGGAGGCATTCAATGACTACACCGCTCGATCCTTAGAGTCCTCGAAAATTATACATCTCTATCGCTAGACCACTGGATCACCGAACCTCTCTAAAATCGATAAGCATCGTGATTGGAGTACTCGAGCATCGAAACATCAGCTAATCCTTTCGTCAACTTCCGTGCTTTTTCATTTTCAATCGTTTTTTGTGTTTTCTTGATAGAGCTATTTTTTTTTTTTAAATTGCCTCGCATCCTCGCTCCAGCTTCCGACAGACGAGGACCTCGTGTTCCATCGATGTCTCGACTGGAACAGACATCGAAATCCGTCCCTCCAAGTTTGCTGTTTTCGAAAGTTTAACGTATACCTGGGAATATTGCGGCACTTTTCCAGCAGGATCCCCAGCGGGAGAGGCGTGCGCATTCGAGGCACGTAATCCATGTTCCGTCGTGTGTCGTCGAAGATAAATCAGCCGTTCTCTATACGCAGACAGAAATTTTGTTCGATCGTTGGAATCGTCGGAATCGTCGGAATCGTCGGTCCATTTGCTACGACTCGCGTCACCGTTTTCACCAATTAAACGTTGGATCTGAACGTGCTCACCTCGCGCGATCGATCAACGGTATCAAAACGAGCGTTCGATGCATTTGAAGTTAAACATTTTGAAGAAATTCCCGAAACGTTGTAGAATTTAATTTGAATTTATTTAAGCTGGGATGAGCGGAACGATTTGAATTGTCCTATCGTTTATAGTGCCAGGTCTGGTACAAATTGAACTCAATAGAGGACCGCTGTGTGAAGCGTATCGCGAGACAAAGAGTTGAATAAAATTGGTAATTTTTCACCTTTCACGGTCAGCAGGGAATCGGAGAGAAAGTTTACGACCTCGTCGTTGTTTCCGTGGACGCGTTAAAATTTCGACGTTACGCGCCCAATCCTCTCTTCCTGTATTTTTTTTTTTTTTATTTTCGTTGCCGTACCTGTCACTATCTCGTCCCTCGTTTTCCGCTCGGTGAGAAATTATTTTCACCGTTCCAACGATCGTAGCTCGGTGCTAACCAATTAGCGAAAGATCGTTCTCGCGATTTCGACGTATCCTCTCGATCGTAAAATCCATTCCATCCGTTTTGGTTAATAGAAAAACGAAGCCGTGAATAAATTCAACCCTATCGAAACTGCTCTATATTATTATACCTCGTATAATAAAGAGACTGAAAAAAACAATCCAGTGCAACGTATTATAACGAATCTGTAAAATAAATTCGATGCTTACGACGCGTCGAATACAAACAATTCTTACTTTATCGTCACACCGTGCACGAGCTCGATTAAAATCGGAAAAGTTATAATCCTCGAAGCTCCATTCTTCGTAGCATAGCAGTGAACGTCAAAGAGCATTCGGTCTCCCAATTTATACGCAACAATTACGGTAAATCAATTCTTTGAAACAGAGAGATGGAGGGTAAATACATGGCGATGGGTATTGCTACGGTGTTTTGCCAAGTTCGATCGGCCAGGAATCGTTAGAGCTTTCAGCGGTCGCGTCCACGATATGTTGCTTAAACGGTGATCTCGAAGTTAGACCGTAAAATGAAACATTTTTCACTGGAAGCAGAAGGGGAGAACGGAGAATGGGTTGCCACGTCATTTCGTGCATTTCGCGTTTGGCCAGCTTCCACGCTAACTCGAACTTGCGAACAGAATTATTGCGTGTCGCGACCAATCGGAATTAAGTCGTAGAATTTTCGTCGCTGCATCGATTCTTTGCTCTTTGTGTTTCGACCGCGGTCGCTCGAATGATATTTTGGATAGTCGGGAACAGTTTTGAGCCTTTCTCGTGCAACAAAGTTTTCTCAAGCACGGGTCACCGTACTCGAGAAAGTCCTCGTGCAGCTTTCGAAGCGCGCCACCAAATAAGCTTTCGAGTGGCCCGACAACTTTTTCTATAAATCAGCAGTCGTCTCCAGCGGAGACTCTAGAACCAGATAGAGCGTTTAACCTCGTGCACCTTCGATCAGCGTCGAGCCGCTCCACGAATTTTCCATTGAATCGCGGATTGATTTCGTGGACCATCGAAAAGAGACCCGGAAGTTTCAAGTTTGCAATTTTTGAACTTGTTATTTTAGAGTATGCTGTTTCAATGCTTCAAAGGGTTTTAAACATCGATAAATATAAAGTATTATCAGATTTCAAAATTCCTTAGTGAAAATTTAACATCGGGAAGGAATAAACGATCAAGTTTGATCCTGGTCTTCGACGAACTGGTGCTTTTCAAAACAGATTCCCATCGATATTCCGTGTTCAGCTTCCGGCTTATTGTTCCGAAGTGTGTCGGTGGCGAGATAGAAAGGTTTCCAGGTTTTTCGCACGCCAAACGAAGAGATTCGGTCCAATCTTGCTGGTTTTCTCTCTGGAACAGAGCAGCGGCAATCGTTGTTGGTGGTGTAATTCGATTCTTGCCGGCTTGGCGACNGAAAGAACGAAAGATCGGCATTGAATGGCCGAACGATATCGATGATCGCTTTGTTGTCAGTCGCAGAAACATTTGTTAGCATCGTCTACTCGTAGCACTTGCCTGCATTCAATTCGTTCAATTGTATCTCGTCTTTTTAGTCTTCGTTTCCACGTTTTCTTTTTTCGGTTCTTGATGTATGGCACGCTGGATAATTTTGTTAATTAAATTCGAGCAAATTGAGAAAAACATGAGACGGTGGAAAGTTTGAGCTGTCATTTAGATAGTTGAATCGAGACGAATACGACTCAGTTATTATATAGATATTCGATTGGTCGAGGTGCATACGTATAGGGCGCAACAATCGAGAACTTGGAGCAAGATTCTTGGATATTTTTTGTTCGGAAACTATAGTGATATCGTGATCGTTTAGATTCGTTCAAAATTCATCGAGTTTGCTATGCATAGATGATTCAACACCCATTGTACGAAACGTGATTCAATTTATAATTAAAGGTGCGTAAAACATTGAACGATCACAGGAAAAGTAACAAATGGTGGAGAATGGTGGAGAATAGATCAATGATTAAACATTTCACTTGTGCACGATTTATTTCGATTAATCATTCAAGTGTCTCGATACAAATCAAGGACTCCGTAATCAAACTGTTCAACGCTTAGCCTCTAATTAGTCACATTGAAACACGAAACAAGACTAAAACTCAAGATTAAAAATCAGGAATGTCGAGTGTTCGACGATGGATTGAAAATTTCCATTCAAATAGTGTATAATAATTTTTGCATGGGGTAACGATAACGTATGAAAACCTGGAAAACGTCAAGCATCACGGTTGCCCAAAACACCTGTCAAGGTTCCCTCGAATTTATCGTAGAATATACATCGTTGAATTATAAATTATCTTCTACGTTACTCAACAAATATCATAAATTTATCTTTCCATTTTTTAATTTCTTTCTTATTTTTTTCTTTTTTCTTTTTCATTTTTTCGCGTATTCGTGTAATATTATATAAAGAAATGAAACCTGATAAGCACCATGTTGCCGAACACCAGAAAGTATATAAGAGACCTTCGTTAACCGCAAGAAAGTTTTATATAAGCACGATTCTATCCACTTGTTCGGAAACTCGGAAGGTACGGACTTCGTTTTTAACTCGGACATTATCTCACGACTACTGTTTTGAAAATCACACGATAATACCGAAAGTCATCGAAAACGTCGTCGGAGATATCAAGTTCGGCAAAACACGGGACAAACAGCCACGCGATATAACGAAGGAATATTCCTGGAGGCAGATTCCGGCCGTTCGCTATCAGAACTGGATATTGATACAGACGCAATATCCTTCTAGAGGTGGTGTGTCGGGGCGGAACGCTAAGTCTCGCGTTAGCGCTAACTGATATTAGAGCAAACAAAAGGGGTGCGGAATGAATATTGGAGCGGAGACGGCAATGAAAGGAGCAAGTTGCCCGAAGTACGATTATGTCGCGAGAAGCAATCCGTTCGGCGGAACGAAGTCGTGGAGCAGCCACCAAAGAAAGAGGCTGGGAAGCGAAGTCAAAGAGGCAGTTCGTCTTTCAGCTTTGTCGTTGCGACGCGTGCACGTATCTTGATTCTTGGAGACGCAGAAATTTAAGTTGTTGGAGCCATCGTTGGAGAAAAGCGTTTCATCGAAACTTGTGGTTTCTGCGTCCGCTGTTCCCTCGTGACGCTTATTCAATCGCGAGTCGGAAGATTCGAAAATTTTCGAATGTAAATGAACAATTGATTGGAAATTTTACTTATTCTATAGAGAATGTAGAACGTAGAAATGATTGATAACATTTCGTTAAACTTTAATTCGCTTGAAGTTTGCAGCAATTAAGAAAATAATTAGCGTTAAAAGTTTCCAAAACTGGTATAAAAGGGCACTCGATTTCTGTTTCGGCAATCGAAGTAGAAATAACCTTTAGGAATTCCTGGAAACACAATTCGAGTTTTCAGAGTGGATAATACTCTACAATTAGAACTTTCAATTAACTACAATATTCGGTTAGGAGGCATTCAATGACTACACCGCTCGATCCTTAGAGTCCTCGAAAATTATACATCTCTATCGCTAGACCACTGGATCACCGAACCTCTCTAAAATCGATAAGCATCGTGATTGGAGTACTCGAGCATCGAAACATCAGCTAATCCTTTCGTCAACTTCCGTGCTTTTTCATTTTCAATCGTTTTTTGTGTTTTCTTGATAGAGCTATTTTTTTTTTTTAAATTGCCTCGCATCCTCGCTCCAGCTTCCGACAGACGAGGACCTCGTGTTCCATCGATGTCTCGACTGGAACAGACATCGAAATCCGTCCCTCCAAGTTTGCTGTTTTCGAAAGTTTAACGTATACCTGGGAATATTGCGGCACTTTTCCAGCAGGATCCCCAGCGGGAGAGGCGTGCGCATTCGAGGCACGTAATCCATGTTCCGTCGTGTGTCGTCGAAGATAAATCAGCCGTTCTCTATACGCAGACAGAAATTTTGTTCGATCGTTGGAATCGTCGGAATCGTCGGAATCGTCGGTCCATTTGCTACGACTCGCGTCACCGTTTTCACCAATTAAACGTTGGATCTGAACGTGCTCACCTCGCGCGATCGATCAACGGTATCAAAACGAGCGTTCGATGCATTTGAAGTTAAACATTTTGAAGAAATTCCCGAAACGTTGTAGAATTTAATTTGAATTTATTTAAGCTGGGATGAGCGGAACGATTTGAATTGTCCTATCGTTTATAGTGCCAGGTCTGGTACAAATTGAACTCAATAGAGGACCGCTGTGTGAAGCGTATCGCGAGACAAAGAGTTGAATAAAATTGGTAATTTTTCACCTTTCACGGTCAGCAGGGAATCGGAGAGAAAGTTTACGACCTCGTCGTTGTTTCCGTGGACGCGTTAAAATTTCGACGTTACGCGCCCAATCCTCTCTTCCTGTATTTTTTTTTTTTTATTTTCGTTGCCGTACCTGTCACTATCTCGTCCCTCGTTTTCCGCTCGGTGAGAAATTATTTTCACCGTTTCAACGATCGTAGCTCGGTGCTAACCAATTAGCGAAAGATCGTTCTCGCGATTTCGACGTATCCTCTCGATCGTAAAATCCATTCCATCCGTTTTGGTTAATAGAAAAACGAAGCCGTGAATAAATTCAACCCTATCGAAACTGCTCTATATTATTATACCTCGTATAATAAAGAGACTGAAAAAAACAATCCAGTGCAACGTATTATAACGAATCTGTAAAATAAATTCGATGCTTACGACGCGTCGAATACAAACAATTCTTACTTTATCGTCACACCGTGCACGAGCTCGATTAAAATCGGAAAAGTTATAATCCTCGAAGCTCCATTCTTCGTAGCATAGCAGTGAACGTCAAAGAGCATTCGGTCTCCCAATTTATACGCAACAATTACGGTAAATCAATTCTTTGAAACAGAGAGATGGAGGGTAAATACATGGCGATGGGTATTGCTACGGTGTTTTGCCAAGTTCGATCGGCCAGGAATCGTTAGAGCTTTCAGCGGTCGCGTCCACGATATGTTGCTTAAACGGTGATCTCGAAGTTAGACCGTAAAATGAAACATTTTTCACTGGAAGCAGAAGGGGAGAACGGAGAATGGGTTGCCACGTCATTTCGTGCATTTCGCGTTTGGCCAGCTTCCACGCTAACTCGAACTTGCGAACAGAATTATTGCGTGTCGCGACCAATCGGAATTAAGTCGTAGAATTTTCGTCGCTGCATCGATTCTTTGCTCTTTGTGTTTCGACCGCGGTCGCTCGAATGATATTTTGGATAGTCGGGAACAGTTTTGAGCCTTTCTCGTGCAACAAAGTTTTCTCAAGCACGGGTCACCGTACTCGAGAAAGTCCTCGTGCAGCTTTCGAAGCGCGCCACCAAATAAGCTTTCGAGTGGCCCGACAACTTTTTCTATAAATCAGCAGTCGTCTCCAGCGGAGACTCTAGAACCAGATAGAGCGTTTAACCTCGTGCACCTTCGATCAGCGTCGAGCCGCTCCACGAATTTTCCATTGAATCGCGGATTGATTTCGTGGACCATCGAAAAGAGACCTGGAAGTTTCAAGTTTGCAATTTTTGAACTTGTTATTTTAGAGTATGCTGTTTCAATGCTTCAAAGGGTTTTAAACATCGATAAATATAAAGTATTATCAGATTTCAAAATTCCTTAGTGAAAATTTAACATCGGGAAGGAATAAACGATCAAGTTTGATCCTGGTCTTCGACGAACTGGTGCTTTTCAAAACAGATTCCCATCGATATTCCGTGTTCAGCTTCCGGCTTATTGTTCCGAAGTGTGTCGGTGGCGAGATAGAAAGGTTTCCAGGTTTTTCGCACGCCAAACGAAGAGATTCGGTCCAATCTTGCTGGTTTTCTCTCTGGAACAGAGCAGCGGCAATCGTTGTTGGTGGTGTAATTCGATTCTTGCCGGCTTGGCGACGACGACTGGTTTCTGTTCGAAATCGAGTCCACGTGGTCCTTAATGTACCCTAGCGTTAGGATCTTAAGGAGAGATCAAAAGGTGTGACTCGTTTCAATGGTGTATTCGATATTCCTGTAAAAATAGCGCTACGAACAATCACGTATAACTGCTTCCTTTCGCGAACACGATACAACCAATATTTCGTGGGTAAACTTCGATTCCTTGGGGATGAGATTGAAGTCCAAGTTAGCTTTGTTCTCTATTCAATTTCATCGAGCTTTGGTCACCTAATTAATTAGTATCCACGATATTGATTAACGCGGCGAATTAAAATTTCCTTGAGATCTAGTAGAGAAAGGGGTAACAGATAGAGGGAAAGGTTGAACGGTAAGAGTAGTCTGGTTGGGTGTACATGCCGGAGTGAAAGATCATCGGGAACGTTTCCCAATGCCTTTGATGGGGAGTCGACTTGGAATTGGTCTCTGAGGCGGCATTGATTGGCCGACTGCTTTCGCTTTTGGCAAGTGATCCGAGAAGTAAATTGCCTTAAGTGGGCGATAACGTTCTTTGCCGGCGAAGAGGCTGAGATACGGTTGTTGCACGGAGTGTACATACACACGTACACACATGGAGAAACACAGGTTTCTATATGCATCCTGCACAGTTACATATATTTTCTACTCGCGAGCGGTTCGGCGATCTGGCTGATGTCTTTACGCTCGGCCCCGATCTGCGTGCACACGAACGAACACGAACGAGCACGAACACGCAGTTTGGAACACATTGATGAGTTCTTACCGTGCAATAACACGTTTCTACCCTTTCTCTCTCCACCTGGCACTCGAGCTTCCCCTTGTTCCTGCTGTTCCTGCTGTTCCTTCTTCAGTCGCGAAATATCTGCCACCGCATACATGCAGTAATGTCCAGGAGATACTCGACATATCTGCGTGCAGTCTCGAGGGTGCAGATGTCGTATCAGGGCATTAACATCGGTCTCGGGATATCTCGTTGATTTTCGAGAACATCTTGGAAATGTCCTCGATCCTATCTTCCGTGGCCAGAAAAGGAGAGAGAGAGAGAGAGAGAGAACCCTCTGATGTCGATGAATCCTGATGGATCGCACGTTTGCACTATCCTGGTCATTGATATTTATGACGGAATTATTCTTTCGAGTCGAAATACTCGAGTCTCGAATTCGTCCATCCTGATTCTTACGACTGGAACATGAAACTCTATGAAATTCTATTAACTCTTCAATTTGAAATATGATTAATCCAGAGCTTGTGAATTAAAAATTTCATTCCATAGGAATTAGCAATAAATCAATAATAAGTGAACAAGAATTTGCAATCCCCTGGAAGGCTAATTTCACGGAAAAACCGATGCATCATCCGGGGAAAAAGAAAACGCGGTCAGAGTTCTTTTCGGTGTGTCGCGTCATCGCGCAATTTTTCCAAGCCTTTGTGCCGCGGGGATTTCTGCGACAAAAGCAATAAATCCACCGTCTATCCGCCATGCGGAACTGACCTATGCCCCACCGTGCCGCGTCTGCGTACACGTATGAAGCTCCTTTCGGACCAGTCCTTGGAAGCGAGCTGCATTTTAGCACAATACGTCTATCCTCTTCTTGAGTCGACCAGAAAGCTGCAAGGGGATACCGCTTCTCCTGTGATGATTGTAGCACGGTCAGACCTTTGTGAACTCGCCCCAAAGTTCGCGGTAACGTGCCAGCGAACAAATTTCGCTGAGAAAAGGAAGACGAATTACGCCCCCGTGAGAATACCGACTGACTCCGGCTTCTTAAGATGTAAATCGTAGGTCAGGTTGGATAACTCAAGACTTGAGATCACGTAGACGATTGTCGGACAGGAAAAAATAAAGAAACGAAAAAAGCAAAAATTGAATTCAGCCCAATTATGATGTTTTGCTTTTTTCTTTTTTTTATTTCTGCATATATTCGCCGTATTTTCTCTTTCAACTGTACATATCTAAATGAAAGATTCTTTGATACACGAATAGTTGTAAAGGGACGTTAATGCTTCGAGAGGGAATATGTTCCGTTCCTTAACACGGCCTCAGGCTTTGATTAAAGGAAGCAAATAAGTGGGAAACGCATTGGCGCCAACAGTCGGTACAGACTGAACGCCCAAAATGCTCAGTGCTTTGCGTTAATTACACGCAACAAATGCTCGAATGCGTTGACATCGCGTTTACCTCCAAGCATAACGTAATAATTATTATGCAACTGATTAAAAGCCCTCGCTAATTTATGATCGTGCAAGTCAGTTAATGTAGGAACCTTTTGCAACGCGCGTAGGCGAATCTGTTAACAGTTGCATAATCAGAGCTCCAGTCTGCATCATCGTTGCGTCAGAGATTACAATGATATCAGCGAGTTCTTGTAACAGTGAGTGTCGCTGTTCGGCAAAGTCGGATGCGAGTATAGTAACACATCGTGCCTTTGACACCTTCTAACAAAGAGCAGGGTCTCGATCCTTCGTTCGTCTTTATGCTTGTAACAACCTCGCTCACGCTCGTTTAAAACCGTACGCCGGTTAATTTTCCAATAGGGTTAGCGCCAATTGGATACGAATTGCGGGATGTTGTTTAGCGTCGCTGATAACTTACCGACACCTATAAATTTGCGAGAGCCTTTGAGCTGTCTTTGATCGCGAGACTGATTGCGTGAACGACGCGTGAATACTTCTGCATAATTCCTGCCGCGCCATTTGTCCCTTCGCTTAGACCATCGAATATATACGACGGAATAACAGGGAAAATGAATTCTCCGCTGTTTACGAGGCTCCCGTCGTCTTTACGATCTCATGATCGCGTACCCCACCAAATTACTAAATTCACAGTGAATATTAAAGAATGGATGGAGCAACTTGTTTTCTGTAGGTGAATATTGTTAGGGTAGCAGCTGTTTCACGAACAGTTTTTTTGAAGCAACGCTGAGATAATTATTCGTCTACCTATCTATTATATTATTATTGTGAATTTTAAATTATCCAAGAAGGGGCTTGCTAAATAATCCAAACTGATTCAGAGAAAATAGTTCAAGACTTCGAACTACCCGGAACTTACAATTAGAATCGATGGCGACCGAGGTGTACAGTTTTGCGCCGGTAATATCGTTGAGGTAATTCCCTTATCGGCATTGTATTTGAAACGTTAGGACGGATCGACTTCTGTCGTAGGCGGTTTCGTTCCCCTGCGAGTGAATACCGTTTACCAGGAATGAAATTTCACTGTCTTCCAGGGAAATGTTACAGTAGTTAAATTAGAGTCTCAGCTGCAGGTACAAAAGGCTCTCTCAAGTGTGTGCAATTGTGGTCGAATAGCACGCGCAGCTGTCAATTCCACTTGTATTTCCTTCAGTGTTCTCGTGTTAGTTTCAATCAAACGAACCGCTGCTGAAATATTATTACCCTTCGATTGCGTCATGGTGTTTTTTTATAGGCTGTTTGAGAGTCGATGCCGTTACTGAAAGTCAATATCGTTACCGCGTCGTGAAATAAAAGATAAAACGAGTTGCATCACAAAGAGGAGCGTGTTTTTAATAGAAGCTTCTTTTACTATGTTTAGCTAGAGGGATGTGTGGTTTATTCTTAGGCAATATTTTTGTCACTCGATATTTTATCAGTATTTCCCACGATAATTATCTAAGACTGCGAGTAATGGCCATAAAGCAGAGGCAGCGTACCCAGCTCCAGAAACACGGGAAAAACACGTTTCTTAGAGCGAAGGGTGTTAAGTAGGCGTCGTTCAACGATTTATCTCTGTAGTCGAGCGGAAAGGGCAATTCAGAGAGCGATGGAACGGCTCGAAGGCTGCTCAGTTTTTGGTTTTCTGAATTCGAAAACGCGCATAATGATCCGTGAAACGAGCGGCGAATAATCTTACCACAAACGAGAAGCGGTTGGACAAAACGCGTGCGCCCGCGCATCGTGGCGGACACGTTTAAATTTAAATCGTCAGGTTTCCGGTGGCAGACAGTTGGAACTCGACCATAATACGAAATACGCGGTGACGGTGAACCGCGATAAACGGGACTACCGAATTCTCTCGGAACATAAAATCGAAGCTCGAAACTATCTCGATTGGCGTCGAAAGTTACACGCGTGCACGACACGAAATTTGGCCATGCAAAAATTTCGATTTGTCGGCAACTTTTATTACCGCCAACTGGTATACAGGGGTACAGACATCGTGCAAGTAACGAGAAAACTATATTGATCAAAAAATTGTGATTTTTTTCCAGTATGGCTTGCCGAGACTAGTTTATGGAGTAGTTCGATTGAGATATCGGGCAGTTTTTATTGATAGCCAGTTTTCGGTAGCTNACCCTAGCGTTAGGATCTTAAGGAGAGATCAAAAAGTGTGACTCGTTTCAATGGTGTATTCGATATTCCTGTAAAAATAGCGCTACGAACAATCACGTATAACTGCTTCCTTTCGCGAACACGATACAACCAATATTTCGTGGGTAAACTTCGATTCCTTGGGGATGAGATTGAAGTCCAAGTTAGCTTTGTTCTCTATTCAATTTCATCGAGCTTTGGTCACCTAATTAATTAGTATCCACGATATTGATTAACGCGGCGAATTAAAATTTCCTTGAGATCTAGTAGAGAAAGGGGTAACAGATAGAGGGAAAGGTTGAACGGTAAGAGTAGTCTGGTTGGGTGTACATGCCGGAGTGAAAGATCATCGGGAACGTTTCCCAATGCCTTTGATGGGGAGTCGACTTGGAATTGGTCTCTGAGGCGGCATTGATTGGCCGACTGCTTTCGCTTTTGGCAAGTGATCCGAGAAGTAAATTGCCTTAAGTGGGCGATAACGTTCTTTGCCGGCGAAGAGGCTGAGATACGGTTGTTGCACGGAGTGTACATACACACGTACACACATGGAGAAACACAGGTTTCTATATGCATCCTGCACAGTTACATATATTTTCTACTCGCGAGCGGTTCGGCGATCTGGCTGATGTCTTTACGCTCGGCCCCGATCTGCGTGCACACGAACGAACACGAACGAGCACGAACACGCAGTTTGGAACACATTGATGAGTTCTTACCGTGCAATAACACGTTTCTACCCTTTCTCTCTCCACCTGGCACTCGAGCTTCCCCTTGTTCCTGCTGTTCCTGCTGTTCCTTCTTCAGTCGCGAAATATCTGCCACCGCATACATGCAGTAATGTCCAGGAGATACTCGACATATCTGCGTGCAGTCTCGAGGGTGCAGATGTCGTATCAGGGCATTAACATCGGTCTCGGGATATCTCGTTGATTTTCGAGAACATCTTGGAAATGTCCTCGATCCTATCTTCCGTGGCCAGAAAAGGAGAGAGAGAGAGAGAGAGAGAACCCTCTGATGTCGATGAATCCTGATGGATCGCACGTTTGCACTATCCTGGTCATTGATATTTATGACGGAATTATTCTTTCGAGTCGAAATACTCGAGTCTCGAATTCGTCCATCCTGATTCTTACGACTGGAACATGAAACTCTATGAAATTCTATTAACTCTTCAATTTGAAATATGATTAATCCAGAGCTTGTGAATTAAAAATTTCATTCCATAGGAATTAGCAATAAATCAATAATAAGTGAACAAGAATTTGCAATCCCCTGGAAGGCTAATTTCACGGAAAAACCGATACATCATCCGGGGAAAAAGAAAACGCGGTCAGAGTTCTTTTCAGTGTGTCGCGTCATCGCGCAATTTTTCCAAGCCTTTGTGCCGCGGGGATTTCTGCGACAAAAGCAATAAATCCACCGTCTATCCGCCATGCGGAACTGACCTATGCCCCACCGTGCCGCGTCTGCGTACACGTATGAAGCTCCTTTCGGACCAGTCCTTGGAAGCGAGCTGCATTTTAGCACAATACGTCTATCCTCTTCTTGAGTCGACCAGAAAGCTGCAAGGGGATACCGCTTCTCCTGTGATGATTGTAGCACGGTCAGACCTTTGTGAACTCGCCCCAAAGTTCGCGGTAACGTGCCAGCGAACAAATTTCGCTGAGAAAAGGAAGACGAATTACGCCCCCGTGAGAATACCGACTGACTCCGGCTTCTTAAGATGTAAATCGTAGGTCAGGTTGGATAACTCAAGACTTGAGATCACGTAGACGATTGTCGGACAGGAAAAAATAAAGAAACGAAAAAAGCAAAAATTGAATTCAGCCCAATTATGATGTTTTGCTTTTTTCTTTTTTTTATTTCTGCATATATTCGCCGTATTTTCTCTTTCAACTGTACATATCTAAATGAAAGATTCTTTGATACACGAATAGTTGTAAAGGGACGTTAATGCTTCGAGAGGGAATATGTTTCGTTCCTTAACACGGCCTCAGGCTTTGATTAAAGGAAGCAAATAAGTGGGAAACGCATTGGCGCCAACAGTCGGTACAGACTGAACGCCCAAAATGCTCAGTGCTTTGCGTTAATTACACGCAACAAATGCTCGAATGCGTTGACATCGCGTTTACCTCCAAGCATAACGTAATAATTATTATGCAACTGATTAAAAGCCCTCGCTAATTTATGATCGTGCAAGTCAGTTAATGTAGGAACCTTTTGCAACGCGCGTAGGCGAATCTGTTAACAGTTGCATAATCAGAGCTCCAGTCTGCATCATCGTTGCGTCAGAGATTACAATGATATCAGCGAGTTCTTGTAACAGTGAGTGTCGCTGTTCGGCAAAGTCGGATGCGAGTATAGTAACACGTCGTGCCTTTGACACCTTCTAACAAAGAGCAGGGTCTCGATCCTTCGTTCGTCTTTATGCTTGTAACAACCTCGCTCACGCTCGTTTAAAACCGTACGCCGGTTAATTTTCCAATAGGGTTAGCGCCAATTGGATACGAATTGCGGGATGTTGTTTAGCGTCGCTGATAACTTACCGACACCTATAAGTTTGCGAGAGCCTTTGAGCTGTCTTTGATCGCGAGACTGATTGCGTGAACGACGCGTGAATACTTCTGCATAATTCCTGCCGCGCCATTTGTCCCTTCGCTTAGACCATCGAATATATACGACGGAATAACAGGGAAAATGAATTCTCCGCTGTTTACGAGGCTCCCGTCGTCTTTACGATCTCATGATCGCGTACCCCACCAAATTACTAAATTCACAGTGAATATTAAAGAATGGATGGAGCAACTTGTTTTCTGTAGGTGAATATTGTTAGGGTAGCAGCTGTTTCACGAACAGTTTTTTTGAAGCAACGCTGAGATAATTATTCGTCTACCTATCTATTATATTATTATTGTGAATTTTAAATTATCCAAGAAGGGGCTTGCTAAATAATCCAAACTGATTCAGAGAAAATAGTTCAAGACTTCGAACTACCCGGAACTTACAATTAGAATCGATGGCGACCGAGGTGTACAGTTTTGCGCCGGTAATATCGTTGAGGTAATTCCCTTATCGGCATTGTATTTGAAACGTTAGGACGGATCGACTTCTGTCGTAGGCGGTTTCGTTCCCCTGCGAGTGAATACCGTTTACCAGGAATGAAATTTCACTGTCTTCCAGGGAAATGTTACAGTAGTTAAATTAGAGTCTCAGCTGCAGGTACAAAAGGCTCTCTCAAGTGTGTGCAATTGTGGTCGAATAGCACGCGCAGCTGTCAATTCCACTTGTATTTCCTTCAGTGTTCTCGTGTTAGTTTCAATCAAACGAACCGCTGCTGAAATATTATTACCCTTCGATTGCGTCATGGTGTTTTTTTATAGGCTGTTTGAGAGTCGATGCCGTTACTGAAAGTCAATATCGTTACCGCGTCGTGAAATAAAAGATAAAACGAGTTGCATCACAAAGAGGAGCGTGTTTTTAATAGAAGCTTCTTTTACTATGTTTAGCTAGAGGGATGTGTGGTTTATTCTTAGGCAATATTTTTGTCACTCGATATTTTATCAGTATTTCCCACGATAATTATCTAAGACTGCGAGTAATGGCCATAAAGCAGAGGCAGCGTACCCAGCTCCAGAAACACGGGAAAAACACGTTTCTTAGAGCGAAGGGTGTTAAGTAGGCGTCGTTCAACGATTTATCTCTGTAGTCGAGCGGAAAGGGCAATTCAGAGAGCGATGGAACGGCTCGAAGGCTGCTCAGTTTTTGGTTTTCTGAATTCGAAAACGCGCATAATGATCCGTGAAACGAGCGGCGAATAATCTTACCACAAACGAGAAGCGGTTGGACAAAACGCGTGCGCCCGCGCATCGTGGCGGACACGTTTAAATTTAAATCGTCAGGTTTCCGGTGGCAGACAGTTGGAACTCGACCATAATACGAAATACGCGGTGACGGTGAACCGCGATAAACGGGACTACCGAATTCTCTCGGAACATAAAATCGAAGCTCGAAACTATCTCGATTGGCGTCGAAAGTTACACGCGTGCACGACACGAAATTTGGCCATGCAAAAATTTCGATTTGTCGGCAACTTTTATTACCGCCAACTGGTATACAGGGGTACAGACATCGTGCAAGTAACGAGAAAACTATATTGATCAAAAAATTGTGATTTTTTTCCAGTATGGCTTGCCGAGACTAGTTTATGGAGTAGTTCGATTGAGATATCGGGCAGTTTTTATTGATAGCCAGTTTTCGGTGGCTTTGGACTAGAAACTGGATTTATCAGGCAGCTTATATCTTTTTTTTTTTGCGTTCGTGGTGTTTTCTGGTCTTAGTGTCAATTTCGATTACAAAAGCCAGACGAAAACAACGAGGATATGATTTCTAATTTTTACAGGTGCTTTCTGGATTTAAAGTACAGATGTTTAAATTAAATGAAAATGGTAGGAGAAGTTTATTACGTCACGCAACTATGCAGAGTTCGTACCTGTTTCATTCGTTCTACGCATCATAGCGTTGAAATATTATACGTTATATTATATTATACGATATAATAAAGTAGTCCATTATGTAACTTCAACGGTGCGCTGTTTAAGCGAATCATTGCGGAAGAATAATTCTTCATCCCAGACAACACACATGATTCTGTGCTGTTTTCGCGAAAGTGTTGTGCCATGCATAACTCAATTTTTTCATTTAAAATTTTTCAGTCATTTTAACACATCGATCGCTGTGTTCGATCGTTACAAAAATCGTCGCTTCTCTATTTCTCAGTTTTCAGTATTGGAATTCTTCGTTTTTATAATCCTCAATGCTTAGAAATAATTTGCTATTATTTTGCGTCCGATATGTAGTTTCAAATGACTCAAGAAAACTGTTCACGCACGCCATACACTTTCTTCGTTTCTTTGACTCCTTTGACGAACAACGAACTCTCCCGTCAATTTTTCAACTCGAGTTGATCACAGGGGTATGAAAACGCGACACTTGGTTCGACAGTTTTGCAAGAAGACCAACCTTGATGGTGGCAAAGCATTTACATTAGAATTAGCCCGGACCAGTGCGCGAGCTTTGCTTCAAATTTAATAGCCCGTGTAGAGAAGTCTCGGTAATTAGCTGGCTCGCTTTTTCCTCTCTGTTTCTGCTCCTCCTCCTTTTCCTTTTCGTCTGGCTGGCGGACTCTGTTTGTCCGTGGCCTGAAAAACCTGTACAGGGGAACGTGTAAACGACATTAGGAGAGTTCACAGGCCGAGTTTCGTCGATGCCCGGGCCAGCTAGAACGCCCGTTTGATGCAGACTTTACGGAAGAGTGGATCTGCGGTCGGTTATACATCGGCTATACCAAGTAAGTTCACGGAACAACCTGCTGGAGAATCATCGGAAGAGTTGGCGTTTCTCGATCGTGCTGCCGCCTTAATTGCCAAAGCAATGATTAGTTAGGCATAAGTCCGTGGCTCACGCCTGCGAGCGTCTCGTTTCCCGGCGAACGTTTGCGCAACACGGGCCACATAATCCTTAGATATTGTGCTTCGACTATCGTTCTGCTGGGAACGACGAAAACAGAAACGTTTGCTGTGTGATCAACGAGAAGATGAGTTCGATTAGTTGGAAGTTAGAACATAGAAGGATTTAGTCACAGTTCAAGTATAAGGAATTATTTATCAATCGAATAAAATGATCAGGATTCAATTATAAATCGCGAAACACTTTAATGTAACAAGGTGATTCGGTGAAATTCGTCGTTTAGGCAAAATTACAACTTGGAACAATTACGGTACGCTTAACAACGCGTTGAGCATTGAGTTTCTGGATTAGCCGATTAGCAACTTAAACCTCATGGCTGGTCCGTGATCGTTTGCCAGCTAAAAGTAAAATTGTAACCAGGGTGAAAGTGAAAAAATCGTTTTCGAAAATTCAGCATATAGTCTGTGAGATGTAGTTGTAAGGAGAGGTGGTTCATCGGGATTTACGCTAGTGTCGCAGCATTGGGATCGGCGGATGAGGTCAAATCCTAACACCTCGACCCTGAGCTTAACCTTACGTAACATTGCCAGTAGCGTACGACGATAAATCTTCGCAGAAGCATTAATGGCCTCTTATCCCGAGCTCCGCTACATCTACATGGTCGTCCGTTTCCGACCGGTTTCTCAATAGCTTTACGAGTTCATATTTCCATGTCGTTTCTAGATTAGCAACCGGAAGCTTTAGTCTTGGTCTAAAATTAAGGCGTAACTTTGCATTGTGCGGTTAGCTTAAAAGTTCCTGTCCCCGGAGGTATAATAAAAAAATTCCCAACTAATGGATGTAGAACGTTCGGGGAAGGAAGGTAAGAAGGTTGTTCGTGATGTATAGTTGGAGGGCCGTTAGGGATTATGCTCTGGGTTCCCATGTTTCAAATCATTGGTTTGATTGTGGGGAAATGGTGGTTAAGACCCTTGGGGTTCCCTGTTACTCGAGGTAGTGTTGTTTGTGCTTGCGGACCGAGTAGTATTTGTTTACATGCCTGTCTTAGGTATAGCTGGGTATAATTGTGTTTAAACAATATTTTCTTATGTATCTTCGCTAGTTCTACTGTACTTTTATTCGAAGTATAGTTATTATAGTTATTATAAGCAGAGTAGGTGTACATACATTGTATATTGATTTTCACAAAACAGTATCGCTCATTTTCGATACAATCCCTTCTTTAATCTGTCCGACTAGTGCCGGAGTATACCACTGGTTTCTCTACCGACATCGATACACAATTGCTCTCGTTTCGAATGCTTCGGTAACTTTAATCTAGATATTTCTTTTCGTTACATGCAACAAAAAATACTTTCCTTCGTCAACTTTGCTGTTTAAAAATCTAAATATCCGAGGTCAGTTATCAAAGCGAAGAGCAAATCATGGCCAGTGATTTATGCTTTTAATCGAATCGCAATTACACGTGACGGGTGTAGTCTTCATCTCCCTGTCCCTCCGACGTTTGCAGAAGCTATCGCGAAGAGTTATGTTCGTTTTACGTACTTTATCACAGGATGAAGCTGGGATTGATCGATGCGAGCTACCATTTTTTGCGATTCTCCGCAGAGCGTTCGGCCGATTGTGGGCACGTCTAACCGCGATCGTCCTCTCTTTCGCCATCGGGAATTGCAATTCTTCAGCTCGTGGCCCACATCGCATCGGCCTGGCGGTCTAGTATATATGACGCTGCTTAATAAATCTAACGGACACAACGGCCGCAATCTGGCCCTGGGACACGTAATCTGGTTTAACGTATGTATCCACTCGATTTTCTCGCGTTACCCGCCACCTTTTGTTCATCCGTCTTTGTACGCGACTCGTGACTTCTTCTTTTGTTCGAAACATGTGCAGAAACAAATATGCTTGGTACCGATAATAGTGCTAATATAAAACATTGATACAAGCAGGGTTAATATGAAAGTAATTTTTCATAATTATTCTTTCGTTTAATAATGGTTAACGTGACATGGAATCCATATGACGAGAACATCGGACAGTAACCTAGTTTTGCGCGGCAAGTTATTGGATTATTCATGCACCACTAGCGACTGCAAACTTGAAGATTGTCGTGCACTAGAACCAACATTAGGAGTGGAAATTAGATGGACGTTAGGTGAAAGGGGGGGGGGCAAACATCAAACATCGGAGGGCTCCGTCGCCGTTCGAACGTGAGATCAAAGCTATCGAATTTGTAGTTCACTCTCCAAATACTCCTACCATTTTGGATATTTTTCACGTCTTTGTTTCGTCTTCTCCGATACTAATTTCCATTTGCTCGAAGGTTCGAATGGGGAAATGTTGGAGGTAAACCGTCGAGGACCGACTTTGTTAAGTATTTTAATTCGCTATCGACTACTTCCTGCATACCGACGCCAGGAATTCTTTTCCTTTAACCAGGCTGCCCATGATTCGACACGGCCCCGCCCATTTAACGTTTGCTGTATTTTCCAATTAACGCGAGAATCGACATACTTGCTCGATTCCGGCGAGCAAAAGAATTGTTCGGTCGGAAATCCAATAGGCTAGCGTACTCGTCTATCTTGCAGGACACCGTTTGGAATTTCGCACATTTTCCCTTTTATTTCTCGCTCACCTTTTTTGTGCGGGCTTCGACGTTTACCTTCTCGCGTGTTTCTTGTGCACGTTATTTTTTTATCGTGGATGCGATCGATGCCTTTGACGAATCGATTCTTCGTTGTCAACTGCTGGGCAATGGGACAATTGCTGGGTTAAAACGACAGTTTCAAAAGTGTTTCTCATGGATTTATAAATTATAACAAGGATTTAATGTTTCTCATAACAGTTTCAACATTGTTATATCGAACTTTGATGGAACTGCGAGCAGTCCTAGCAGGATTAGCGAACTTTTTCCTCGAGTTATTGATTCAGGTGGTCCGACGATGTTTCGAGTGCTTAATGAGAGCGAAGAACAACAGAAACTAGCGTGATTTCCATAACAGTAAAACAATAGACCCTTTCAGAGATTGGTCGTAGTTGGAATTGTTGGATGCTGCGAATTTAACAGCTGTAATATTTTCGCGACCGGACGAGGTCTGTTCCGATCAGGGAATGTAATACGACCCGATCGATCGAACCACACGATTTAACGTTGCATTACAGATTTTGTTTGATCGAGCAGCAAACTTAGCTGGCTAGAAACACGTTGCACAGATGAAGCGTGCTGCAACGGTGTTCCTTGCATCATCCCTATCGTTTGGCCCTGCTGATCTCGTTTGATTATAAGCGACAATTTGTGCAGAAATTCATAGCTTCATCGGCCGCGAAAGGGCAAATCCCTGTTACGTATTCGCCGGAAATATATTGGGGAGTCTGTGTAATTCAAGGATAAACGGTCGTGAATAATCGAGCGACTTGAGATCGGAGGGGAGAACGAAGGATTTCTTTATTAGGGCAGACGCCGTCTGACGGTGGATTTTCTGTAAAAATTGAAACGACTATCCTGTGGGAAGGACCGGTTAGAGGAAGATGTAGAAATGGAAATTTTTGCGTAAATTGAAACGGTAGAAACTTTGAAATTTTTCTTTACAAACTTAATCTCTTAATTCATTACATTTACGTTCCCGTAATATTATGTATACTAATGATCTTAACCAAACAATGCAAGGATAAACGTAATTATTTTACAAACCCGTTGCACCATGCCCTTCCGTTAGTGTTTCCTTCTAATCGCAATAGAACGCCGACTATTTTACCATAAACTGCACGCGATATCGCAAATCGCATTAGGGCGGAGTGGTTCGCGGCCTCGCTTTACGCTCAAACGGCTAAATTGGATTTCGTTCTTAAGCTCCGAATTTCGTTAGAAGCGACGCTGAAATTGCGGGACCGCTCCTTGAGCGAACCGCGCCCATAATAAACAGGGTCCACGTAAAACCCTCTCTTCCTTTGGCTTTTACGCCACGGTTAAAAACGCTTCATGCCTGTGTTATCGAGTCCTGACGCTCGATAACGCGTCTCCGGGATCGCCTAGATTACTCAATAAATATCGCTTTACTGTCCCAGGACGACATGGCTCTGTACAATTTAAATTCCATGATTCCTTTGCAATACGATGTTGAAAAACCATATTTTGAACCGCGGGGCACGCGAAACGCGAGTAGGAATAAAAATAGAGGAATTGCCACAACGGAATCCGCTTGCGCGGATACTCGTGTCATTTCCTGTTTTACGTCTCGCGACTGAGCTGAAAATTTCCTGCTGCAGAAATGCCAACAAGAAACGCTGGTTCTCTCGTTTCCGTTCGCCTTCGAAGCGTTACACTGTACGCATAACGTATATTCATTTCGTTTCGTGTCTGAATTGTATCTTCTAATTCCCCTTTTCTTTTTTTGCCGATGATAACAAAGGTAGATCTCTAGCGAGTTAATTGCAGTGTCTGTCTGATTAGTGATTGTGTTATATTATTGAACATTCAGGCGCGTGCTATCTAAGGGTCTTGACACGTGTCTGACCAATATTTATTCATACTACTGACTGTTTGCCGCTTTATAAACTTCATAAACCACCTCAGATACATAATCGAACTTTTCAGTTATCGTGTATATAAAGTGAACTTAATGATTCTATCGAGGAAGAAGGAAATTCAATTAACGATCTGGAATTCCAGAGATAAAGAAGATTGTTTTACGCGGTATTAGTGGAAAAGGTAGAATTATAAAGTGATAATGAAAGGAATGCATACGAGGTACCATGGTAAACTTCACATTTAACAGAAAAATCCATTCTGCCAGTATTGAAATGCGAGGTGGCTGTCATTGGTAGGTGCCAAGGCATAATCAATTACAACGCTATTAAGATTACATTAAACCCTCGAAATTCACGAAATTCACGAAATTCACAAAATAGTCCGCGTTTACGTTATCCTCTCTTTTTATTACTCCTCGTGTAAACGCGATCAACGTTGAACTCAAAATTTTAAACTAAACATTCAACAACACGTTCTTTCCGTTTCTTTATTCTCCGATATCGATTGGCTCGATTATCAACAGCACCGACGTCTATCATTCTTCACGAGCGTTTCACTAAATCTATCACAATCTTTGCGTGAATTTGCGCACCTTGATTTATTCCGACCGATTTTGCGTGAGTATAGAAGAAGTTTCAGACGAATCGTCTAGCGGCACGTCGCGGTCCGATGATTTATTACTGCGAGGTCGTGCGAGCAATTGAATCGATAGTGCGTAGGTCAGACGTTCGATCAATCTTCCTTCCCTCCTTGCGAGAGTTGCAGGCTAAACTCATTTGTAGTTTCGCAACGCGTCGATGCAATGATCGATAAACCGTAGTTAACCAGAGGATGATAGCTGCTTCGAAAGGATAGTGGGACGCAATAAAAACTGTAGTCTCCTCATCGTTCCGGGAGAGAAAGTAGACGATGGTGGATTGAGTTTTTCGCGAAACGTTTCCTTTAGAACCTAGGATTCCGTTTTCGTAGGACATGCTTTGTTTAAAAGGAATGTTAATTGCAGTCGTGAGACGTAAATAGACTTTTTCTACCTAGGCGAGATTTTTCTGTTCTTAGCTGTGGTAGTTCGGCGACAGTCGCAGTAAATTCTTTTTAATCTCAGCGTCGTGTCTAATGCTCGCCATAAGTTACCAGGGTTAGAGCTTTGTCCCTCCATTTATCCCCACGTAAATGACAATCGGAAGTTTATCTCCAACCCTTCTTCCAAAAGAAATTAAAATTCACAAGGCCCTCCACTTGCCGCCCTATTCATTTCCTCGATACTGTTTTCTGATCGTTTCGTTCGAACGACCAAACAATTCCAGTAAAAATAAGTAAAATTTCCGGTTCAGCTGGTGTCGCGTCTCTCACCCTCCAAACAATCGTCGCGGAATCCATGGAATCTAACGCGGATACGGCGAGAGAGAAAGAGAGAGAGAGAGAGAGAGAGAGAGAGCGAGCGAGCAACACCTCAGGTTCGGGCTTCCTCAGATTCTGTGTCTTCGGTGCTAGACGCTCAGAGTAAATCGCTCGAATCTAATTTGCAATTCCTGACGCGTGACGACCGGAACTGATAGGAAGGTCGACTGGCTGGAATAGCGAGTGCGATGCATACAGGCTATTACGTGTCCCGGACGAAAGTCGAGAAAATGACTGGCCACCTAAAAACAGAGCTTCCTGCGCTTGTCTGTCGCGAGCCAAGAACGGATCCGAGGCGGCGACGCCGGTTCTTCGTTGAAATTCACCAACGGTTACGCTTGCAGTTCGTTCGCGTGCGAATCAGCGCGATCAGCTCGCGCGTGCAGTCACGTAGAGGTTGGAATGGGGTGGGAACTTGGCTTCCATCGAAGGATAGTTTGATTTTTGTATCCCCTTTTTAAAGGCGTTGGCGAAAGTGTTGGTTGAGTAAAAGATTGAAATGATAAATTTGAATGATGAATCGATTTGTTATAAAGGTACAAGGAATATTTATGATTAGCGCATTTTGATTCGACGATGAGTCGGTGCGTGTTTCATCCACATCCTTTGAACTTTAAGCTCCTAGAACGGAACAAGTGTGCGACGATCCATCACAGGGTGATGAAAGCCCTTTGTATATCGTAGAAACCGTAGGCGTATAGGATTACTTGGCAAAGTCAAAGGATGATAATAAGTTATTAGTGACGCAAAAAAGTAGATCTATTTTCTATCTATCTTTGTAAATAGTCTGATACCAAATAACAACTCCAGTGACCGCAGTTTAACGAAGAAATAAAAATAGGTTGGTTAATGAATACCACGTCGAATAATAACAGGGAAACAACGCTAGAACGGCTTATCGGCCAATAAAGAGACACCGTGGAGAAAACTTTTTTAATTACTACAGCGGATCGTCGAGTCATTGGTTTCACGAAAGTTTTTCCCCAGGAAAGTATCGTGCGCTTCTAATTATGTCACTTATCCGTAGTTATGACGTTACCTTGA
Source organism: Ctenoplectra terminalis (assembly GCA_019453375.1). Taxonomy (NCBI): domain Eukaryota; kingdom Metazoa; phylum Arthropoda; class Insecta; order Hymenoptera; family Apidae; genus Ctenoplectra; species Ctenoplectra terminalis. The sequence continues at coordinate 160,550 of SMSQ01018559.1, read as the reverse complement.
ATAATTCCCCTAGAAAACCGACGGAATGTGCCGTGAAAATAAAAGGAGTCGCATAGCTAATCGATGACAATGATGAAAGGAGGCGAACCAAGTTTCTCTGTTGGTCGCTGAGAGACCGATCCCGATTCGATTAAAGTCGCTTTTTAAAAGTTATGCACCTCGAGGCACGAGGAACAGCTAGCGGTTGCGACTGGTGGATGGAAAAACGTTGAAACTATTACGGACGACTCTTGTTCTTTCGCCTTGTAAGTCCGAAAAATGTATGGCGTAAGTGAGTTTTCACCGACAACTTTCTTCATCCTAATTGAATTCTGTCCCCGATGTCAGGTTCGCCTTGTTTCCAACCATGTTTCTCTTCCGCTTCTCTTTTTGATCATGTTAGTCGGTGATATATGTTCACCAGAATGGTTTTTAGTTCTGGATGTTAAAAAGTTTTCTTATCGCACTTGTTCCTTTAGATTTCCGGTTTGCTTGTTCATCTAAAAAATAAGAACCATCCTAATTATCCCTTAGAGCAGAGCGAATTTATCGACAGCCTGTATCTTAATTTGTGCAAAAACCTTATATTTTCCGATGAAATCGATAACCTGATTCGACGTACTACCTTCGGGAGACATTCAATTAAACCTCGTGAGACAACGACGGTCCAGAACGATCCCGCATCCTTCGGATCAATCCATGAGAAGAGTGGATTGATCCGAGCACCGATGAATGAGCGTGAAGAAAAGACAATTTCGCTACAGATCTTTGGAAAGTTCGAATCGAAGTTTTCAATTTACGGAACGCTATTGGATGAAACAATGAGTTCTCGGAATCGTTTGAAAATTCAAAACTTACTGCAATTCTGAAAGACTAGAAGCAAGGACAAACGAAGGGATGAAGCGTCGATGAGCTAGGAAGCTTGGTACCAAAAATTCGTTCGATACTCTGTCTTCTTCGAAGAAAAATTGTCGAGACGTGTCCTCCAAGAGAATTGAAAACGCTTGGAGGAATTTCGAGAATGTCCATCGACGATGATTGCAATTTTCTGAGGATTCTTAGCGGGATCGATGGAGAAGGATAAATGAGAAAGATTGTGGGGTCTTTGGTGAAAATTAACTTGGATATTTGAGCCTTTTGAAATTAAATATTTCAAAATCAATTTTTTGGTACACGAAAAGGAAATATGCGGGTATTTAAACGCGTGATAACATTATTTCCTAAAATTTTACAAACATTAATTATCGTCATTGAGAGCGTACATTGAAATTTGTAACGGGCTCGAATATAATTTTAGGAATTTCACTTGCGAATTTTTTTTTTTTTTTTTTTTCTCCGACTGCATCGGATTTTCAACCATTTTCGCTGGACGACGTGAAAACATTAACTTTTCAAATTTCGTGCCCCGTAAATTGTATTGCAACTCTCTCGAAACTAAAATTTTTCATACTTTCGGATGCATCATTTTTCAGTTGAATCGTGCTCCTCTCGTATTTTATGGCCATGTACCGCGTTTCCGTATATTTATCCATGTTTTGAATTCTTAACCATTATTTCACCATGTCAGCTTAGTCTCTATAGTTTCACCGATATTTAAAATTCCACTGCGTTGCGTTCCAAGTAATGGAAGAACTAATACTTCGTAAAGCTTATCCGAGCTTGGACCTAACTCAAACTTGATTCACATACAGAACCAACCTATGGATGAGCTATGTATAACCGAGCCGTTTGCAATCCCAACTAAACTTCAAATCCATAATCCTCCAAAAACATCAGCTCGTCCATTCCATATAAATTCGAAACAACGAAGGTACAGAACTATCGAGTATGTCGAGTGACGATAGAAGAACGAAAAATAACTTTCAAACTCTCGCTGTATCATCGAGCAACGAAGACTACAAAGCACTTCATAAAGCACCCTTTAATCGAGCCAAAGAGCACTCGTCGAGGAAAGCCGCAGGAAAGTAGTAATGCGAGTCGAATCTCGGTTCGAGTACATCGAGAATCGAGGCGCAACGATGCGGAAGAGACTCCGGTATCTCGCATTCGACGGAGCGGTTCGGGTTCAATTTCCCAATTTCCCAATTTCCCGGCCTGTCACTCTCCCCGTCGCGATCGTTCGCTCGAATATTCCTCGACGGCGTCGCGATTTCTTTTCCTCACCTCCGCCGCTTCTCTTTTTTCTGCTCGACCGCGTCGGTTATTTAAGATTCCCGCGGGCGTCCCTTCTTCTGTTTTAAAAATCACTCTGACCCGCTTAGTATGCCGGCTTGAGCCGCGCTAGTCGACTGTGATATTGCCTTAGCGTTGCTCGCCACTCCCGTTGTTCCCGTTCCCATTCCCATTCCCATTCCCGTTCCCGTCTCTACTCTCTCTCATCTTTCATCCGAACTCTTTCTACTTTTCCTCCACGTTTTTTGTCCATTTTCGTCCTTCGCTTCGTCCTACTACGTTCCTTCTCCTTCTTCGTGCCCCACTTCACCGCTTCCACCTCTACAACCGACAATCCTCTCGCGTTGTCGTTCTCCAGGTCGTTCTCCTTTCAGCCGACTCACCTATCTCTCTCGTATCCGCGTGTTCCAGGGATGAAAAGGGGCGTTCTTCCTTGCGCAATTTTTCGAGGTTTGTCTCGACCGGTTGAGTCGATCGATGCGATTGTTAGATTTTTTTATCGATAATATTATATAATTTTATCAGTCTCAAAATTGTTTCCGTCGGTGATTTTGGTATTCTCCACTGCTCTCGATATTTAGGAACGTTTGATTCTTGACGTTTCAAAATCGTCGCGACCAGTAATTACCGGACCTCGTTATATAGTCGTGCCAATTAATCGGTCACGCTTGAAATTTTCGCTGACCGCGGCAAACATGTTTGACCGGTGCTATAAAAGACCCGTCGTGCAGGCACCTACGTGTTCGAATAACGCAGGTTAATTAAGGAGTGCCCAGGGCCGATTCCTTGGCGTAAAACCGTTTTAATTATCCATTGGGACGCCGGAAGCGAAACGACCCCCTGGTATTATCTTCGGAGAAGGTTCGCCGCGTAACTGATACTCGAAACGTTCTGCTCGAACGGCAGAATCTTTCGTAATGAGCCGGGATGAAATTGGCCGCGTCTTTATCGTTCGGGAACATGATTCCATCGAGAGCGGCGCACTAATGCCGGAACTCCACGATATCTGACAGTAATTTCTGCACAGCCGAGTACAAAGTAATTTAGATAGTGCCGGAAGTTGATGTAACAAGCGGCCCGACCTACCGCCTACTGTTTAACGACTGGCCTGCTTCCGGCTGCTGATATCTTGCTATTTTCTAGGAACATGGACCAGACAGGGACGACGACAAGGTTTTGGGAGGGTATCGTAGCTGGTAAAATTGCTTCAGAAGCTTGTGAAGGGAATCTGACAACTGTTCTCCAGTTCCAGCGATATTTTATGGGAATTGAAATGTGGAGGGTAGAAAATTTATCGAATGTTTGGATACGATACTTGCGACAAAAGAATATTTATCTTGCCGAGAATTTTAAGAGTTTCGCTTATATATTTCTATCCAGTAATCGCTTAAGTTTAATCATCGCTCCGTTTAAAATTCAGGTTTGAATCGCGTTATTATCCGATCTAATATTCTTAGTTGCGCTTGAGAGGATCCATCCTATTTTAGAACAATATGTTGCATAAGCTGGGCGCCAATTTCGATCGCGCAACCGACTGCTTCTTGTCAAGATTAATTTCTGCGATACATTGTCATCGATCTTGTTCCGATGAATAAGGAACAGGGAGGGTACAGGCAGAGGGTATTTATTTGAAGCCAGTCATTTCCTCTTGTACCACCTTCACCCGCGAAAGATGCAGCTGCTCGACGATTATTTAGTACGCGTCACAGTTATAGTACGCCTCTTGTTTCATTGAATCTAGCGCGAGCACTGAAATCGAGAGAAAACGGTTGAATTTCTAGGAAGAAAAGAGCTTAGCAATAATACCGGATCGCAATATAGCCAGCGTATCAATTTCACGACGAACGAAGACGTAATATTTATAGAAACTTTTGACATACCTTAAGAAAATACACGGTTTAATGTTTCAATATTTTGACGTTGATTAAAATAAATGTTTTAAGAACAAGGAGAAAGGAGCACGACCTATCCATTGTTTGCCTTAATCTCTTAGTTTCGAGCTAAACTTAACTCAAACCCAAACCTAGACGAGATCTAAATCACAATCAGATCGGTACAGATCTGGATCCTGACCCTATTTGTATCTAACGCTAGGTTCGTCCCTAGATCGAATCTAAACCAAACCTAATCTGAATCTAATCCAAATCAAATCCTTACGTAATACAGACTTATGCTAGATCTAGCTTGGTTCTATCCCACATTTTCATTCCTACGTCCGTACCATGGATCGCGTAGCACAAATTTTCTCATTAAATTTCACGAAAGTGCCAATTAATGTTTACAATTATTTTGTTAGTCGCCTGCAATATTCTCCGGTAAACTTTCAAACATCCTGTGCGCATAATTTTATTTCTTTTGGAAACAATCAGTGAAACATAGACAAGGTAAAAAATTAACAAAGAATGTTAAGAAAGTAAAAGAGAAACTGCCACGAGAGAATATTAAACGAGACAATCGATTCGAACTGCGAATCGAATAAATCCATAGCGGAGCGGGTCATTTTTACAGAGAACGATTCTCCACCTAATTCCAATGCATCACGATGAGCACCTTGCCGATTGGGAGGGCATGGTAATTTGATAGAATATTACTCGAGAAAGTTGTAGCCGGAACGTCGCGACGTGGGATCAAATCCAATATTCGAAATGACTTTTAGGCTTGAAAAGTTTCCGCACTAATTCGTCGCCCTTTCCAACTAAACTTTCCAGCTTCTCCTTCGGACCGGTACATTCAATATTTTATACCGCGTGTTCTTCTTTCACATTTTTTTTCCTCGTTCTTGTTCTTCTTTACGCTTTGAAGACGATCTCTCGAGGGATGATTACCGAGAGGAGGATATTAAATACGCCTTAATGGAAGGCATCACGTCGAATCGATTATATTCGCCGCTTTGATGTTTTCTGAAAATTTCTTCGTGTCGAAGCATCCACGAGCAAGGTAACTAGTGTTATTTTCGCTCCAACGAGCGCAGATTTCAGGGATATCGAATACTGGATCCAGGTCGAAATGCAAACGCAGTGAAATAGACAAAAGTCTCTGTTGTAATGTAAGTTGTTCCCTTCTATGTCAAACTTTCTAAAAATTCCAATTAGTTGCATTAATACTGCAAAATGGCTGTCTTTTGTCGATTGTATTCCGTAGTATATACAACTTTTATGTCGTTTTCGATAAAAAAGAAGAGGTATAAAGGTTTCATAAAAGAAATCTCTTTCTCAATGCAAACGGTGTTTCGAAATGCTGGACAATTCACACGTATGAAACACAAAGAGACCAGTAATTGTTCGCGTGAGTTGTAAAATCGATTTCACAGTATCAAAACTAACAACACTCGATAGCACTGGTTGATGCAGAGAGCGCGACACGAGAGTGCACCCAAGTAAATTGCTACTAGAAGACTCGCAATAAATAGACGAACGATTAAAAAATTTGCAAACCGATTGACCGGAACGTACTCGTCGGAACTGTTGCCGATCGCAAAGGTTGAAACGTTTTGTTGCACACGGTCTACACGGTATCGATCCATCCGACCTGCTGTTCGTTGACCAGGCCCGGAGGTCAGACGAGTTTGATTTTGCAAAAATTTCTCCGACTTCGGTCGTTTGCAAAAGGTTAATAGGCTGTCAACGAGTGGAAAGAGAACAAAGATGTTGAAAGGGCTTTTCGAACGGGAAAGAGGAGAGGACAAAAGAAAAGAAAAAAAATGGTAAAAAATCGGTACACGTACACGCAGGACGATATTTGATTGTTTAACAAGTTTTCGTTAAGAACTTGTTTCGCTAATGACGACGTGAGTGGAAATTGTACAAGGTGTTCGATCTGAAAAACTAAATCAAAGGCAGTTTCCACGTGTATCGTTTGAGGAAACTGCGGCGTTTGAAGTGCTGTTGGACACGGAAGGTCTTACAAAGAAGCTGACAGGTAGTTAAACGTAACATCGAGGAGTTAATTCTCAAATGAACTTGGAGACGTAGATGTGAATTCTTCGGTTTTAAGATGACGAAGGTTCGATGCATCTGTCGGTGTCGTTCGATGGCAATACTTCTGCGCGGTACGTATTGCGTATGCACGAGCGTCGCGCCCATTGACCTAGATTTGGTCACGATGGAGTTTGATCTTGAGAGAGTGGTTTTGGTGATCATCAGTTGCCAAATTAATATCGCATAGCAATAGAATAAATGGTATAGATCTATAAAATCAACGTAACTGGATAACAACGAAATAAATGGAATAAATTGAAACTCGTAGGATATTGTTTGACATAAAAATGAAAGAGTAATTAACGACTGATATCTTGAATTAAAGTAATCGATGCGCGACGAAAGAAAATACAGCGATACCAAGATGAAAGTCGAAACACAGGAGAAAGAAGATACAACCTTTGAACAAAACCGATTTCAGCAAGTAGTACGACCAGACGTTTGGTCATACCTCGGATTTTTATGTAGCAAAGTTCCAGAAAGATTTTAAACGTCCATTTGAAATAGCACGAGACTCGATCGTCACGGTTTATTGACTTGGGTAAAGCTTCCTGGAAGAGAGGGAAACGGTGTTCGTGAAATATTGCGATAAGCTATCGGATTATCGATTTCTTGGGAATTCGGAGGGTAGAAAATTATGCTACTGTTACTCTCGAGGACGAAGAACCTCGCCCTAACGCTTTCGCTTCCTTTCAAGTTTCCCACTCTTCAAATTTCGTTCTTCGTTCCTAATTGTCCACATTTTTTTCGCGCGAACATAAATTTTACTCGCCATCTTTGTTCAACGTCGTATCTCGTTCCATCGAAGGAACATCCGCCCTGAGGAAAGAGCAACGCGGTGCATCTCGTTGGAAAAGTTTTTCGCCTGTAGAGAAACCAACGTATGTTCGAACATCTACAAGTTTCAATATTTATAGGGATTGGTTCTCGTGGTCGCCGCATAAACAAGGAAAGCAAGGAAGTATCTTCTCAACTGTTAGAATATTTAAAAAAAAGTGATCGGACATACAACCCTTTTCCTTTCCCGAAAACTAGAATTTGATCAGAAAATTGTTTTAAAAATTTGTAATTAAACATTTTATTGGAAAAAACAGAGGCTCGAAAAGCCGACAGGTACGAGATTATGAACGTATCGGCATCGATCCAGTCGCGATGTCTTTGAGAACGGAGACGCCGGAGCGACGGGAAACAAACGTCCGCTGCTAGGAAACGGTAATGAAATTTGGCGGAGGGTTGCATGCCACTGGCTGCTTTGAGTATCGATGCTGTATTCGAGCAGTCGGAACATCGTTGTGTTGGCAAGCTCGCTCGGTTGGCGCACGCGAAAATTGCCGACGGTGATTTCATTTTGAAATCGTCGAGGCTTGATTGAACGCGGAACTGAGGCTACAGCTGATCCCCTAACTTGGTATGCTTTACTGCAGCTTTGGCATCATTTCGCTCTCTGTGCATTGCTTATGATTGACAGGATGCACTTATTTCTGCGCGATTGCACAGGTAAGAAGTTTAGAATACATTTTAAGAGAAAATTTCTAATCACTTTTAAACCGTTGATATCGAGAATTACAAGTTCGATGAATGGAAATAGCTAGACGAGTTATATTTTTCGGATGGCGCAGCTTGTACACGGACGCAACGGTTCCCAGCGATGCGTGTACACATCGGTTATCTGGGCTGGAAGATTTTTTCAATATATTTCCCCGTGGTATTGTTCACTCCATTTGCAAACGCGTATCATATAGCTATTCGGGTTTACGCTTGTTACTGGGCACATCCCGCACTACGAGGAGAGCAAAGGGTGCCAGTGCATGTAGCTGCAGCGTCGGACTCGAAAAAATTTTAGACGAGTCACTAGGACGAAACAGAATTCATGCTATGACGCTACTGCACGCGACATGGTTCGCATGCTGCTACAAAATTAACCCGCTTTCGTCGAGACCCACCTACCCTATCTTTCCGGTTCCGAGCTTTCTTCTTCGGCTTTTGAAAAGAATGCGTAAAACGTCTTCCGGAAAGAACTTGAACCGTAATTTTTTTTATCTCTGTCTATTTGATATTCTTGATACTCGAAATTTTTTTTGCGCATTCTTGTTATATTTTTATATACAACGGTGTTTTTGTTCTTTGTTTTCTATTCGTAGTTACAGAGCTGATGTGCAATTAGAATTGTTGCGGATATTCATCCTGAACCACTGATCTCGTTAAAATAATCGTTCATATTCATTGAGAACTAAAGTTCGCTCGATCTTAACACCTCACTAACCTCTGAACCAGTTCTTACGACCGTAATTCTCCGTAGGAGCAACGAGAAGGGGATCAAACGTTGCATTTCATCTGCAACTTTGAAAGGAACTCATGCACGTTATTGTGTTATCCAGTCGCCATTGTTGGGGCAAACAACAGGACTTGTTCTTACCGTTCACTCTCTACACTGTCTGTCGGAAATACCCGATTGTCTCCGGGCTTGTGCGAGAGCCAGAAGTTCCCGTCACCCAGATAATTAACCGAATGGAAAATTTGACCCGCATACCTCCATCCATTATCGATAACCTCTGATCGATACGCTTTTTTCGCTACCACTCGTTCAGCCGTAAAACGATTCGTGTGTGTGTGTGTGTGCGTCCGATTGTTCAACGGTAATCCTTTTCGCGACGCCGTATCGTCAAAGCCATTGCATCGATGTTAATCTGGAGCATCGATGATAAGGCAACGACGTTCCTTCGTCCTCGCTTTGANTGGAAAATTTGACCCGCATACCTCCATCCATTATCGATAACCTCTGATCGATACGCTTTTTTCGCTACCACTCGTTCAGCCGTAAAACGATTCGTGTGTGTGTGTGTGTGCGTCCGATTGTTCAACGGTAATCCTTTTTGCGACGCCGTATCGTCAAAGCCATTGCATGGATGTTAATCTGGAGCATCGATGATAAGGCAACGACGTTCCTTCGTCCTCGCAATTCGAAGAATTTTTCAGTAGACCTAATATTTCAAGTTTTTCTGTCCGATTATTTCGTTCGCTTGAAATATCCTTGGCTTATGCAACTGACACTTAGAATATTGTAGGAATGTTGGATTCGAAACAAGTGGAATCCCACTGATAAGTAATAGCGATTAAGGTTTTACAAAAAGAAGAACAAAAGTTCATTCGGTCACGTCATTCTCGCAATACGAATATTCGAATCAGTTCTAAGGGATGAAGTCGTCAGCCAGAAATGCAGCTCGCGTTTTCGACGACTAATTAAACCAAAGACGCGGGCATGTGTTCTCGCGTACCAATCTTGCTGAGCAAGGGTTCTCCGTTTGACGATGGTTTAGCGTTGACCGATGGATCGGTCGTGCGTTCAATCGACGATGTACGCGTTCAAATTGACCTTTCGTCTCCCCTACTGGTGACCACATTATCCAGTCATTCCGTCGAAACACCGTGAATGGTTTATGGATGGCGTACATACTCCGAAGCATCGTGGAAGGATGCCGACGGCCTCGTATAATTCATTCTGCCGGGGCGACGGGCGCGTTCGCGCGAGTCTGACACAGCGCGGACTATTCTACCGATCGAGAGAACGCCGCTTATCGGGTTCGCCGCGGTTACACGTTGAAGGGTTGTCACTGTTCGACGTTGTTTGCGCTTCGGTGGACGATATTCCTTCAGCTGTCGTTGACAGGGAGACGATGGGAAGCATTTGATGGAATAAAGGTGCCTTTAGTTTCTCTGGCAACAAGATTATTCACACGAGGTGGTTGAACTTTGAAATTTTTGCAAAGTACGTATCTACTCTGACGGAACATCGTTCCTTGAAGATACCAGATATGCGGTTGAAGGATGGCTTGTTATGCAAATTTTTCGAAGTTTCATGTTTTAAAAAATTTTAATAAAATAGCCCAACATCGATATTCGTTCAGTGACTACGATAACGGTTAAAGAGATTATTCTCAGAGATAAATATTGTCCGATAGCTAAAGGAAGAGCACATGGAAGGAATATCCTTGTTTGATTGCGTAAAACGTATGTCAAAGGCGGAGCTTTAAATATACCGAATATTGCCAACGTGATTGCAATTTTTATTTCTACGTTGAAAGTAACGGGGAGCAACAGGATGTCGTATTATTTTGAATCGCCATACGAAGTGGACACTTCTTCAGGTGACTGGTTCAAATATTATTCTTTTTTTTTGACGAGCACGAAGGAAGTGCGGCGACCTGTTTGTCGATAAAACCGATCATCTACAGCTGATACGTTCTTACGGAGCGTACTCTAATCGATATCACTTTGTCGGTCAGTCTCCGTGTATGACTCGTGGACGCGCTCAAAAATGAATGGGTGATCGGTTCTGTGTGACCTTTTTATGGGGTGAATCGATGCAGGGCACGGGTAACGCGTTTCGTAAAGCATTCTCGCATAAAAATAACGAGGGTGAAGCGTCGAGCAATTCCGATGCACCGATTACTCTTGCGACGTTGTTACTTCCTGCGAAAGGGCAGCCGTGGCAACTGATAGGAATAGCTTCCCCTTTTTTACAATGCCGCAAACGAGGTAGTTGCCTCACGAAAGAGCATCGATAGTGCGAATTGAATCGAGTATGCAATGCTCCGAGAATATTCAGAAGAACGCAGTTCTTTTTTAACAGTATCGCAACGATACTTGCATCGCGCGACACATTTTCGTTTTGTTAAGAATTAAAAGAAATCAAAACTTATATAAAAGTATCTTGAGAAGAATATGACTAGGTAAAACAAAATAGTTGAGTACCAAAAGTATTTTAATAACGACGCTTGCGTATCTGATAACACTGGTCCGTGTTGAGAGTCTCGATTGGGTTAAATGTGATAAATTTCTTGGAAGTTCACACGATTAACAAGTTCACGGAGCTTGATCACATAACGATACCGCTAATCAAACATCTAGGTACTTGGTTGAACTATGTTGAAAACATCCCCGTGTTAATTAGCGAGCTCTAAGTAATTTTAGAAGCAATTAATTTTCTTAGAAATTAATTGAGTTTTTCTACTTTGATCTGACAGGTTTTCTATTAAATAAGTTTACCCTGCGTACCTAGTATTTAAATACTATTCTGTTTCCCCGGTAAGAGGATCAGATTCGATAAAATTAAGAAATGGCCCATAAAATTTGCAACAACGTTCTCATGTAGACCACGTATACCGTGTAGCAGTTGGAAAGGGTAAAACTACTTTGGATTAAAGGTAAGGTTAAAATTACGATCAAGAACGAAATAAATTATAGGCAGACTGAATTATAGGTTCAGTTTTCCTGAGATTTTAAGGTTCCCTTGCACAACCGTTGGACAAGTTCCGACGAGTTGATTACAAGTTAGCGTCGTTCTATCGTTCAGCGCGTATGTTTCACGAGAAAGAGAAAGCATGTAAATAGTTGATCATTCAACGGCAATACGGTACAGATAAGGTAATCGATTTAGGAAGTAATTCAAGATTCTAGCTTCCTCGGCCAAGAATTTCGTGTCGGAAACTTTAATAATTACCAAGTTTGACGCGAATGCCGAAGGCGCAGGCGTCGCTGCGTGCTTCCTGTTCGTTCGTCGAATAAAGTTAACCTTACTTTTCTCGGAAACACTTGGTGAAACGTTTCATCGATCGTTCATAAATTTTTGGACACGTTTACTTTGCTCGTTTCTTTAACTTGGCTAATATTTATCTATTTATCTATTTATCTATTTATCTATTTATCTCGTGGTATTCATTTTTCAAAGAAAGTTTGACGTTTTGGTTATTCGTTGAAAGAAAATGGTTAATCTTTTCCGTGAAAATACAGTTGCTAAATTATTACAATATCCGATAGTTGTTTTAAACGTTCGAGAACCGATTGGACACAATTAAGCGCTCGAGTTACATTAATGACTTCGTTAAACGGTCATAAAAATATGTTTGTGTGTCACGGCTAAAAAAGGGTCCGATAAAATTCGCTTAATTATTACATACTTAATGCCTGAACATTCTTTCCTGGGTGACGGCAAAAAGACAGTCTCTTTTGCATTCACCCTCTGCGAATAATCCGATGAAAACACAGAGGGGGGAAATTCAGCGAACCTAAAAGTGAATTTTCTAGCAAGTAGAGTGGGAACTGGAAATTTTACGGAAACAACGCTGGGCGAAAACAATTTTAACGGGGAGAAGTGATCGTTTAACTTTTCGCGTCATGAGTTCCCCTCTATTTCTGGAATTTCGAGGGGAATCACGATCATAGGGGATGAAAAGAGGCCGCTCAAAGTAATTTTCATTCGCGAAATTTGCGCAACTTTACTTTCACGGTTTGTTGATGCGATCAAAAAGAAGTGAAACATTGATTTTTTCCTTTATAATGGTAAATTAATTTCGCAGAAGCAATTTTCTCTAGCGAAGCATCGATTGTCGTATAATTCCGATTCAATCTCTCCCGACAAACTGTACACTTTTTTTGCAACAAGAAACGATGCTTTCTCACGTACCACAAATCGTTGCCTCAGACTTTTCTCGCCATTTAAATCAACTTGCCACGGAAAGAAGAGAACGAGATTTCGCTGGAAAACAGCGGAACGACCGCGAAACTCAGGGGGTGGTTCACCCTCCGGGTCGGACGGAAAAACTCACGCTAACGACCGTCCTGCCTAACGATTTCCCTTTCTTGCACGCGGCCAAAGCGATTCACCGACAGGAAACACACAGTCACTTTTAATCCGAACCGCTACCTCGATGCTAATGACAGTCAGTCCTCAGCCCCGACTGGTGGTTTTTAATCAATGCAAACGTTTAGTCGATACATTTGAATAAGCTGCTTGGCGCTCGTCCACGTTCCTCTGGCTATTTCAATTTTATTCCTGACCAAATACACGTGCAAGGAAAATCATTTCACTCTTGTTCCTGTATATTTTTCTCCAAGCATCCTTCTGAAATTTAAAAATTCTAAAATTCTAAAATTCTAAAATTCCGAGGGAAACCTTTTCTAAATCCATTCTTAATAAAAGCTATCGCTCGATCAGCACTTTAAGGACGATTCCTTCTTGCTCGTTATCGTTCCTCCTCTATCATTCATCGAAGGATCACGGCAGAAACTTCAACAATGAAATTCCTAGTCGGTGGTCGCGGAAATAGGTGGCGAAACCCCGACGAAATGAGGGTTAAATGCGAAGTGGGTCGGTGGGCCACCGAGCCCGCGGGAAATCGGTCGTAGTGCGCGAATTCTCCGTGCATAATGTACGCGTGCATGCTCGAAAGATAACGTTGAACGGTCGCAAATTGCACGGTCGTTATGTATTCATGGCGCGGAAGGACGCGTGTTACGCCGGCAAAGTTTGCCACGCGTGGAAGAAAAGCAACCGTTGTGGAGCTTCGCTGACTAATCTCTTTCGAGGTATTCCCATCGGACTCATTTGCGAGTCTTCGATCGTCCTTTGCGCGTGAACAAAAGTCAGCCAACTTTAAACGGTAAATTACAATAGAAGCAGATTAAAATTCACAAACATTCGATCGAAAAGAAATTCTTTACCAAAGTTTCATTTTATCGCAAACGTATCTCCCCTTTGAAATCAATGGATTAATCCCAGTCCTGTCATCCATGATCGTGACGTAATAACAGCTGGTTCTGTTTACACGCCGTTTTCACACGCGCATGGGCCACGATCAAGACAATCAGTGTTCCGTTTCAACTCGAATCTCGTTCTCGTTCCGAGATTTCAAAGCTTCCGTGCGAAACGTCGAGCCAGGCCGGCACGGTCGGTCGCAATTAATGAACCCTACGCGAAACGACGCCTCACGATATGACACAACGACGACGTAACGGGAGCGTGCGTGCGCGCGCGTGAAATTAATCGCTGTTGAGGCGAATGATCGATAAACGGCGAGCACTCTGATCAACTACGCGAACGTCGCCTTCTCTGACACTTTGCATCGAAGACTTCTAAACGAAACTTGCTGGATCGAACAGTGGCCATTCTCGATTGACGCATACAACCTTGGGCATGGATTGATTAAATTGCAATCTCGCGTACACTCTATTTTCTAGCTCTCGCTTCCACCTTATTTCCACCCCCAATTCTTCGGGGTACTTCACTTTTTTCTGTGCTACTTTGTTCGCAAAGCTATGACGTTCTCATTTCCCTCGGGTACTTTGATAGCAGGTATTAAGTTCCTTATTACGAGCACAACGACGAAAGCATCGCGAGCCGTTTTCGACCGATCAACGGCTGAATTACGAACAGCGTAAGTGGTACTTCTGACGGAGATCGGACATCTGGAAGCTCGTTTAACTGCTTTACACGTCGACACACGAACCTGAATCTATCGACAGTAAATTGACGCAAAGCGGTGAAAATTGAGGCATTCCTATAGCTTCGTCGATATTCCTTTGATTAGATAATGGTATCCTTTCCCCAGTTTATTTCTATCGTATCGATTTGAATGTAGTTTCGAAGTTAGTGCAATCAACGTCCGTTTAAATCCGTTTTTCGATAGCGGTTGTTACAGATGCTTGAATTAAGTCTCGCGGTTCTCATCGCGGTTTCTCCAACAATATTCACGCCGCGGAAAGACTGCGAACTCGTTGCTCGCGATGAGAATACTTGCGGTTAACCTAAGGAACACTGTTAGATAGTTGTCAAGAGCTAAGCCGTTGGAGGATGCTGCTCACCAGTTTCCACCCTAATTACCAGACAGACGATTCCCGAGACCGAACTATATGAGGTATAGCCTTAAATGCTTAAAAATAACAGTACGACGCTCTACCGTCGAAATGGAACAAAGTTTCAACAAAATCAGAATGTTCTGCGGCAAAGTTTCCCCGTTAGCGGATTGAAGTCGATGTAATTACGCAGAAGTTCGAGGCGAGGTAACGAACGGCTGGTTTCCCTGGGTTTTTTTCCGTAGGAACGAGAAACTGGCCAGACGACATTAATTCCCCAAGGACTAAGATTTTTCATTCGAACGAATCCGATTCGTCAGGCCTCGGTTCACAGGGATGGCTCCGGTTTAGGGGTGAAATTCGACCGAGGGAATGACGAATCACTGTTAGCTCGAAAACCGTTCTTAAATAAAGAAATCCGTCGACGTACTTAACGAAACAGACCACCTCTTGCATGCATAACGCAATAAATAATTTCATGACTAACTGGTTGGTACGTCGGGTGCACTGGACTGTGGACTGGACTTTCGGTTTACGTGTGGAACGAATACCATCTCGCTTCATTTACATCTTCAAGTATGAATGGGACTACGATTTTTGTTTGGACGATTTGTGAGAAGACTCGATTGCTCAGTAGTGGAAAAAGATGGGATTTGTAAGTTTGATATGCCGGTTTTTGTTAAAACTGGAACATTTTAGTTCCATCCAATTGCAGCGGACTTAATTACAGAAATCAGAGGGTTCGATCGTATCTGGAGTAAGTTTCAGACGAGCCTTCCATTCCCGTCAAAGTTGAGACTATCGGAATTAAAGTATCCGGCCCTCCTTTCTTCGTTTCAAAACTTTGTTTCCTAAGAGGGATAAAGATGAAGACTTAAGGCAGAATTAAGATCAGAAATTGAAGTAACAGCGCGCGAAGAACATCCGTAAACAAAAATGATTGTCCATTGCTGCTTCAATTATCGGCTTCAAAATATTAAGTTCCATCTAAAGCTTCTTCTTTAACTTGCATAACTTCCATTCGTATTACCTCGGATGAGGAAATAAAGAAGTTTCACCAAAGAAGAAAAGGCTGTGACCACATTGGTGCATAAAAGGGCGCCAAAAGTTTTTCAAGAAAGAGGAGAACGTGGGTTGAGTAAGTCCTTTTCGCGGCCGATAATAAAGCTCGCGAGCCGCGAGATTAAAGGCAACGCTCGACAGTTCCGGTAGCTCTGCCGCTACGACTGCGAGGGCCGTCGTAACGACCGGCAAAGTTGGTCGAAATTAAAGTAACGTCGCGCTTTTTCCCGCTCGTCGGCGTTTACTGCTCTGAAACACGGTGGTAACTTGGATCGTAAAGAAGGAAAACCGTGGCCATTTTGCAATCGTACTTCCTGTCGAGCTAATAAATATCGAGTCACCCCGACGCCGTACTTTGGCCAACTCGCCGACCAATCGACGGCCTCGTGCAAACTTGTAGCTTCTCTTAAACGTTGTACTTGGTAACAACGATATTTGGAATGGAGACGCACCTTTCGTTAGACAGTGACGTCGAGTTCAGGAGTTTAAGCACTGATAAGCCCGACGCGATGGTTTAAAGGGTGGCGCTATTTGATAACGCAACAAGCTTCTTAGAGTTCGAGTATTTGTTTGAATGTTTGCTATCAAATATTGTTCGCTGCTTCGAGCAAATCGTAAGGAAGCTTTCCTTAATCCATATTTCGTCCAATGATTTCGAGACATTATCGTTCCTTAGGCACTCGAAAAGTTACGTTAACAAAGAAGTAGTTTTCCAGCGTTTTCAGCAAACCGATCTTACCTCTATGAGATCGAGTCTCAACTTTCACGAGACGCGGGATTCGCCATTGCGGCCACGGTGCAAATCGATGACGTCAACCAAGAATCAAAAGCTACCGCGAACGCCGCCCAATCGGGATGCATAAACGGCTGTGTGTTCTCGAAACCTCAACGCAGCGAATACTGGCTCGATTCTCGCTCTCTCGCGACCACCTCTTTGTTTGCTCCCCTTCGTGCACAACCACCGATTAGTCGGTTAACTCACGGCTAATTAAACGGTACTTTTTTTTACTACTGATAGAATCGTGATTTGCTAACGGACATGTATATCGACAGTAGTTAGTTTCCTTGCCCTGGCTATCTTCTTCAGTTTTTCTCTTAAGTAACTTTGTTGTTTTTCTTTTCAAACGTATAGCTGTTCTCGGTGCGATAATTGATTAATTAGTTACTTAACGCTAAGCGTAACCATCCTAAAGTATGGGGAGAAAGAGATTCAAACTATTCGAAACTTAGAACTGCCTTCCCTGTGTGATGCGGAAGGGAACGTCGATGAATTTCTTCCCTTTGACGTTCCTTTGATACACGCACCGTAGGCCATACGAAGCGGGAACTTCACAAAGACGGAATTCATCGATCAAGTAATTAATGTGCCAAATTGATCGCAAAGTAGCTTCTGAAATTACGTACCAAGACCCCCACCCCCACCCAGCATATTTAATTGTTCGTCAAACGACATATTGGATCGGTGCGTTTGACGGAGATCTCTTTCACAGGAATCCAAACAGTTCAAAAGAATCCAAACTTTGAATGGATCAGACATAGTTAACGAGGACGTAGGGAAGGGGTTGAAACAAGATGAAACGAATGTATCTCTAGGTCGCAGGGAATTCAGCAAAAACACACTGCAGCGAGCAAATAGCGGTTAGAGAGAGGCTGGACTGACGACTAATCAAACGAACACAGCGAACTCGGAAGCGAAACAAGGGGCTGCGAAGGGGATGGACTGGTGGACGTGATTCAGAACTTACGCAGAGGTGAAGCCAACACGCGGCGAAACGTGGAGTGCTCGTTAAAAAAAGCAAAATAACTGGAGAAAAAATACACGACGCGCGGCCATGTTACTCGTTTAACTTGCAAAGTCCGTCCTCCCATTGATTACCGGTGACAGCCTACAAAGTCCCGGTTTTTTATTCGACACGACGAAATCAAAGTCGCGATCCGCTGCTTTTACATTCTCAAAGGATCGACCTCTCCTTCCGATCAACGGACATGCTCTGTGTATCGCGAAAGATCGATGCTTAGAATGTAAAAAATCAGGGTGATTCTCTCTTGTTCGAGGTTTATTTATGTCCTTAAGAAAAAGTTCAACGATTCAGATTTTTTTGTATAATGTAATATTATAGAGATGTTACCAGTGACGCTGGTATGGTAGGAATGTCTTTCGGTTTTACTTATTTGTACATCCATTTACGTACTCTTGATACGCGGTAATATTCGGTCAATCCGGAAATGAAGATGTCGAGAAACCCAATCCTTTTTTCGAATTTACAAGAGCGCTTAATCGAACATTGGTTCAACTTGAAGAACCCTATAAAAGTAGCTCGAAACTAGTTTTACCGGCTCGTAGGAAGTATTCGAAGCGCCTTAAATGTTAGCGAGGGCAACAGGTAAAATAGAGTTTCCCTTGCATCCAAACCAGACCGCAATACTTTCGATCGGAAGTGCGAAACGTTGGAGCCATGTGTAACATCGGTTCGATCTCCTGTTTGCCAAGATCCTTTCGTTCTTCGCGATAATGGATCCATTAAAGTGTCGCTCGCCACGGGGACGAATTGGCCGTGAATTTTTTATTAATCTCAGCTCTGCGAGGTGTAGGAGGATGTGAGTGTACAGGACATTAGTCACAGAGAACGAAACATTTATCGACAACACACTCGCTATGCGGCAGCAATAAAAATGTCTCCTGCATCGGTGTTGCTTGGCGCGGTCAGAGTACACTAAAGTGTACGTGCACTTAAAAGTGCAACGGCCACGAAACATCGAAGAGCAACGAAAGCGGGAGGCGAGCGATGGCATAGAGAGAGAGAGAGGAAAGAGAGGAGAGACTGAAAAGCTCTCAGTATAAAAAAGTGGGATAAATTGGGGCAACTGCTCGTAGCGTTCCGCACGCTGAACATCCTATCGACAAAGTATAGATACTTTGTAGTGGCCACGTAATACGCCACGTACACGCACACGAACACGAACACGAACACAATGTACACACGATGGTACGCACGTTTTCCACGCGAGATTAAACCGCCTGAGAGGTGCGGTCTCTTTCTGTGTCGTGAAACAATCTAGAAGAAGAGAGTTTAACTCGGTCATTTTGAATATTATCTCAAAGACCGTGATCAAAGGCGGACCGTGTACGTAGTCGATGCAATTTTTCGCTCTCTAATTTAGTATGCTCTATAACTTAACTGTTGTTTCTGGAACGGGGAGGGGAAGAGGTATCGATTAGAAAATAATAGAGCACAGGCTGAATGTTGACTAACCACGCCAAACACCCTGCCATTAAAGTGGCAACTTCGACGAGTATTAAGTGTCTATAGATCCTGCATAGACCTTGAAAAGAAATATCGGCCGAGAAGAAAATGGTCGAGGGCATTCCATCGAACGAGGATTTTTATGGAAAGCAATTTTTTTCGATATGTAATTTCCGGACTGTGCACGCTGGTGTCTGGCTTTTGTTTTTTAATTAAATGGTGCGCCAATGGTTTCAAACGGCGCCACAAAATTTCTGGATATTGCATGGAGCATATTGCAACACTGCCGACCTGGCTATATAAAAGTGATACAGAAAAATAATAAATCGACGATATTGATGGACGAATATAAATAAAATGGTGTGTATTAATAATGGAGACCGGTCGAGTGAAATTTCTCGTTAACGAGTCACGTTTAAATAAATTCGAACGCATCGACGCGTTCCGCTCGGCAACTTTCATTTCACGACAATGTTAATCCAGCCGGCGGATAAAAAGGACGCTCGTGAAACAATAAAATTTCCGCTGACGCATGCTACACACTCCACCATTTTACGAAAGCTCTCGTTGAAATCCCATTACGTCCTCTGGTTGCCGAACGAAGCGCAAACATCCATTCTAGCGACCACGTTACCGCTCGACGACGATCTCCGATGGCGAGGAAGTAGAACGAATCAACGTATTGGTGTCATACCAGTAGAATAGCTTTACCATCCCTCCTCCCTGTCAGGTACGGTTGCAAAGAAGCTGCGTTGATTTTATTACCGCCGTTAACACTTATTTCCATCCATTTTCTTGAACATTTTCTTCCACATAAATGGGTAACCGATTGAAATAATTGAATGAAAATGCTTTAAAAAAATATCTCGAAACTGTTAGTGTAACGAAAACTTCTAAAAGAAATAACCTTTTACCGCAGCGAACAGAGGGCATTTTATCGCGATCGCAGCAGTTCCCATTAGACGAGCAATGTGCTCTTTATTCGTTAACGGATCAGGTAGCTCGTCAAGTTGCAGCCAGTGATATATACTCGCGCGGACATCCGTTATGCGTGCTATCTGAATGCACGCATGCCCCCCGACACTGGCAGGCAGAGAAATGGGATAGCCCCGCACAATGGTATAAAGTCAATATAATTATGCTTCGCGGGCCGACCAGGGGTTACGATGTAACACAGATTTCGTAGGGAACAAAGCATGAGGCCTGAAATAATTTAAACCAGCCTGATGCGAACCGATAGTAATATTAATAATAACACACGAGAACTGAGCGTACCATACAGGCCGAATTAGCCGGGGAACAATCTCAAATGTTTTGATGAGTGCACTAGGGATTAGTTTGATTCTAGCAGCTCGAATTTGGGCGCTCGGTGTTCTAGTTACGACCAAGGATATTCTACTTTTTGTAGATGGACGAAAACTGTGTCGAAAAATTTCTGTTGGATCGCAGCGTAGCAAGTAGAATCATCCGTTTGTGGCCAGACAGATTATTCGGCTAAACCCGAGAATATGTGTATTTTAGAATCGTCAGGAAAATTCAGAGATTAATATAATCAGTTTCCAATACAGTGATCAAAATTTCAGTCCATTTCCATACTCTACAAAGCACTCGTTCCCAAGATTCGTCAATTTCTGATACTACGTTCAAAATTTCCTTTTCATTACATTGAAAAACGATTATCGTACGCTTCGTTTCACGTTTAATCGACACATCCGCTCAGATCATTCGCATCAACACGCCTGTCAAAACGTTTTCAAAGCGTATCAGGGAGCTCGGCTGATACTGAAAAGGCGACTCGGTTAGATTCTGCGCAACGAGGTTAGCGATTTAAATGCTTAACATGTAAATCCCAACGATGTCGCGACGATGGTCGTGTTTCAGTCAGCGCTGATGTTTGGCCGCGATATTAGCAGCGCGAAACAGAGGCCCGGTTCAAATGACCGGCATTTCCGGCTGAATATAAATTACTCTCTGGTCAGCTGTGCTCATACCACCTCATCCCCATTGTTGGATTACGTTCGCGGATCTTACGCGTAACCGAAAGTCGGACGGGTCGGAGGACGGTTGAATAGGAATTCTTCCGAGGGTTTTTGCCGCGTTCCGGAAATTGCCGTAATATTTTTTCGCGGTGACGTTTAGATTGGACGACCGTCCTAGCAGAGGAAATGTTTCTTGGTTCCACGAGGAGGTGAATTATGAGTCGATGATGACGCAGTGTCCGCTGGTATGACTGATATTTGGTGTGCGTTGGAATTGTTTGAATAAATCCTCGCGTTTTTTGCGAACGAGAAGGAAAACTGAATATTGAAACGAACAGCGGAAGGAAATAGTTTTTGAAATTAGAGGTAAAAGAACTTGTTAATAGTGTGTGTTCAAGAAGTGGCAAAATGTTCGTAGTTAAAAAGTTGAGTTTACACAATCTTTAAATGTTTTACCTTGGACCTCCGCTTCGCAATAGTACAAGTGGAATAGTCGGTTCATAGTCAGACGCAATTACTCGTCAAAAATCAGAGATTCTTTCGTTCGGAATTTCAATACAAAATCGATTCTCTGCTCGTCGAAAATTATGAAGTCCAAGCAGTTTTTCCGAAAGTATCGTCCACGTTCCAACTTTGATTCATCGAAAGCCTGATTCTCAAAAACTCGATGTTAAATTAACGGAGAGTAAAGCAACGACTGTCGAACAGAATTCAATTCGCTAATGACACTGACGATCAATCCGTACATTTTATAATCGGATTGTCGAGCATGATCGTTAAACAGGACACTGTTGAAAACGATGCTGAAGAATGTAGAAGTGGTATAATCTTTGGCACAAAATTGCGAATGTTATCGATATCGCACAGGAATACGATTGAACCGGGGATACGTCGAACATGTATAGAATTACAAGGCAACGTTATCAACCATACTATTAATCACCGAATGCCAATGGTCGAACGTGGAACTAACGCGAAACGAGATCACTGTAAATTTTATGGTTGAGTTATTCGAATTAGCAAGGGATTCGCATTTTAGGAACTAGTGCGCGTGGGAGTACGCATATCAGTTTACAACGATATATCTATTACAATCGTCACTGTTACCGATGCTACAGTTATGTCAGCTGTGAATCATTAATGGCGCGCTTTTGATGGCGTATAAGTTGCATTAGCAAATAGTCATTACGATGAAATTAAATGTTTTGCGCATAAACTCATGAGAACCGATAACCATTCCCCTTTATCTTTTTTCTACGCTGTCTGCTATTCTTTTTTATCCTCGTCAGTTACCTGTAATTGTTTCTTTCCATACATTACGTTCGTTTGTATTCTATGAATTTATCAATTTGTGCGAATTACTGCACTACAGAATTAATTAAACATTCCACCCTGCGCATACTTATATTTTTTCCTTTCACCGACAACTTGTTTCTGGAATAACGGCTACTGTTAAAGTGTCGAATTTGCGAGCCAGAGAAATGGTCTGCGTATACCAGCGGGATCGGTTAACTCTTTGACTCTGCGGCTGCTGATTACCAGCCTGCTTTCAAACTCTGATCAAATTTAATTGAAATTTCACGCAGCACGCGCTATCGGTGGTTCATGCCATGCTCAAAATTCCACGTGTATCGATAGAATCCCTATTTGGATTCGTGTTTCACTTGGTTACGAATCACGTTTACCAAACAGCCACGGAATCCCTTTCGCCGAGGTGAACATACATCATTTTTGTCCATCCCACAAACGGTTCATCAATACTCCTCGATGCACACTAGAAAGAACCTATCGAATTTATTTAAGAAAACGTAAATCTTGCTCCAAAACCGTCTCTTCTCAGCTTCAATCTTTTTCAACAGCTTCTCTGTTCACTTTCCCTGCGTTCACTGTAGCCAGAACACATTTCCAAAGTGTTGCAATGTGGTTTTCTCATAAATCCATCGAATTTTTGATCGTTTCCTCCTGTTCTCCCTTCTTTGTACGATTATTGATACGAAAATCGCCGGTTCGACCGCGGCGTAATCGACGAGAACGATAATGCGTTATAACAAACAATAGCCACGTTTCCCTGGCGTAAGCTTACGCGCTTGAAACGTGCTTCCGGTTGCCGTACCGTCGACCTATTATTTTTTCCCTCCACCCTCCACCCACTTTGGTCGTTTCCTTTCGCGTAGCGACGAACAAACTCGGGCCAGAATGCGCATGTTTCATCGTATTGTCCTCGATCGTTGGCACAAAAGAATAAATTACGCGATTGAAACAGGCCCCGCGATATTATTTACTCGTGTCAGGCGATACGCGAAATGGTAATGATGCGTTTGTCACGGCGGACTGACCCCTTTGAAATTCGTTCAGGCTCGTTTCTCTTCTCACCACCAGTTTTCCACGACTATTTTATAGCTTTTCTACAGTGCCAGGATAAAGAGCAGCCTTCTGTGAAATCGTAAACATCATAAGAACAGTGTAGTGTCAAAAATCAATCCGAGGAATCCTTTAAAAATGTTTCTAATTTCGCTTCCCTTCAACCATTTTTATTATTACTTTTATTTATTATTATTATTATTGTTGTTGTTGTTATTGTTGTTATTGTTGTTATTGTTGTTATTATTATTATTATTATTATTATTATTATTATTATTATAACTATTTTTTTCATCACTGATTCATAAGTATATTTCTCGCGTTAGAAATTGCGTCGACGACGTCGGCAACTCTCCAGCCGAAAACAGAGCATCTTGTTTCCGCTCTTTCGTTCGAGTAGCTAATTAGATCCGAAATATTGTACCGAGCGTAAAATTAGGATCGCGAATGTCTGAGAATGAATAAGCCGCGGTCTGAATGCCGCGGCCGAAAGCTCGTTTCTGAAAATGTTCTTTCGACGGACAGGACTGGTTCTGAGAGCTTCCGGTTCGTTCATTGATCGTCGGTCTATAACTAACTTCATTTCTATGACAATATGTTGGAAATTTTTCAAATATTTTTTTAATGGAAGTTTCGTATTAAAATATGCAATACTTTATGTATGTATACGAGAGATTTCTAGAGTAAAGAGAATTCAATATGTTTGAAGCGAAGTAGAATAATACATCGTTCCAATGATAATGAAAGCTAAACCTTCCAGCTTTCTGGATTATTTATCATTTTATAGCGTCACAATGACCTCGATTCTCAGATTTTAGTTCCAGATATTCTCGGTATAGCTGTTTTCATTCCTTTCCCTCGCATCATCGCATCCTATCAACATCAGCTAATTAAATAACCAGGATGTGACAAATATTATTCACGATAACAACGAATGGGACAGTGAAAACTAACAGAAACGTAACTGTGCTCGTTCTAAACACGGATCGTACTCGTACCTTCGACTGAGGTTTTCACGATTCTTTGCTGTTTCCACAGATATTACAATATTGAAATACGAGTACCATAAAGAAAATGAAACGACCAACGACCGGACCATTTTACAGTATGATACTTCCACGTAGCAGACTTGTTTGGGTTGTAAAGAATAAGAAATAAAGCCGGTGGTGGGGGCCGCGGGCACAGAAGCAAGGATAAAAGAGAGAACGGATAAAAAATAGCAAAGGGTTGAGTGTAAGAATAAAGAAAATGTAGGAAGGGGTTAGCAAACGATGCAGACGAAGCACTGTTCTGCAAATCTCTCGCCTAAAATCAGGACACAAACACGCCACGATAGGAAGATATGCAAAGCGGCGGGCGCTTTATGCAAAAGGTCTTCTGCCGCCGATTCACTTTCGTCGGTCTTATCGTTCCGCGTGTACGGCTCTCGCAACGCTTTCTTTATTTATTTTGCGCACCTGGTATACAAGAGGAACGTCGTCGCGAGAAAGACCAGCGTTCCACTCGTTTCGTTTTTTTATTTTCTCTGAACGATATCGTTTTATAGCGTAGGTATACCTCTTCAAAATTATTTTTCAGCTAAATAATCGATCCTAGAGTGATCCTCTGTTTCATAAATATTATATTTGCAATTATTTTGTCCTAACGAAGTATGAAGAGTGTAAGGTTTTAAGAGTAAAAGAAAGTTTAGAACATAGTATGGACAGATGAGTATTTCTGTTGGGTAACCTCAGAAACAGTTTAGATTGTCACGGACCGATATCATTTCACCGCCCCCCCAGTTTGATCGATAAACACAACTTTTGCGTACCAGCAGGAGATATTCACCAAGACCTAGGAACATGTTTCAGACCCGAAGCCAAGTTTCTGTTGTTCGTTCAAACATAATATCCAGTTTATCGCGCTAAACTAACGAACGACATGTATGTTAAATAATTCCGTTTATCGGCTAAAATTAGAAACAAAAAGGGTACTCGAGATTCGACTATAAATTCAATATTTAATCCTTGGTTCGACGGGAAGATATTTCAGCAAAGACATTGAAGGAACAACAAGTTCCTTTGTCTTCGAGACGCGTTCGTTCATGTCCCGTCCGAGAAGGAAATTAAATTTATTCTGGCGTCGGACAAGAACTTAATTAAATTCGAACGTGCGCTTCATCGAAATTGATTCGAGCGATCGCGTGCAAGCACGCAAGATGTATCGCTAATTGTGGGTGTCTTTTGGTCGAACCACGATCGATACACCGTTGCACGCGACCGAAATGATAGATTGTTCAAACTTTAAACTGTTTGGCTGGTATTTTCCGAGTAGATGGGATTGATTATTCAATTGCGATGAACAGTGTTTCGCCCGACAAAATTTTTAATCCGCAGATAATATTATAGATTTCTACTTATGGAAATCTGTAGTACAGCACGGTGCACGCAGAATACACAGCTTGATATTCCATGATAATCAAACCGCTGATGAAAATTTTACTTCGTTGCTCCTTGAATAAGTTATTTAAAAATTAATACGGATAATTTTAGACTATATTAGTAATCGATCGGGAGCAATGGATGTCATGTAGCGGTAAGTCGATTGAATATAACTTTTGTCCAATCCTTCTCGTTCTTTAAATATTTCTCAACGTTTTTTTCAACTCTAAAGACAGAGTAAAATAAAAAAGGAAAAAACTTGTAAAAGCAGCATTCCATGGTAGCGTACCATGTTTTTAAAGTATTTTGTACGCGACGAAATAAATTCTGGACTCATTGTCCGACGAAAGAGGCGTTGAAACGACTGGCGTGTATCTCGAGCGACATCCGTCGATTTATATTAAAGATTTCGATAACCGTTTCATCGCGGAGTGAACTCGAACGATCCAAATCGTAGCCGTGTTCCGCGATGCGTCGACCGCAATGTGTGCTCGATAGTGGATGCGGCGATTCTCGAATCTAATCGGGGCTCGACCCAAATATACGCGACAGAAATGTTGAACGCCGTGATATTCGTCGTTCGTTTCGCGATTTAATTAAAGACGAAACGTTGAGCCACGATTTTAGACATTTCGACTTTGATCTCGATTTTGATCTCGATTTTGATCTCGATTTTCGCGTCGTACGAAGGCAAGAACTTTCAGAGCTGTTTAAGAATTTTGTCGAAAATTTTTGGATAGAATTCACAACACGTTGGCATCTAAAATATTCACAGTGTTCTTCGAACGAGTAGCTGGAAGTTAATTCCAAGTAATTACCGCGCTACTAACGATCAATTAAGCGCATCTGGGACAGATCCTGTTAATGCAGCGACGCAACTACGGCTCAAGCCAGTTACGATTAAACCCGGTTCCAGCAAAAAGCGCAGACTCGGGCGTGCAGGGGAAAATTGCTGCACGGAATAACGCTTAATCTGATTTACAATCGAACCCGGACAAGGCGAGCGGGAGAATGGGTGAGGTTCTGTGAGCAAAACAGTCTTCGTGCTTTAGTTATTAATCACTTTCTTGTATTACTTTAACTCGTACTTCAATAATAATTTAATTACTGCGAACTATGTCTGAAGCAATAATGGAAGGAGAAAGCTTTAAAAATGGACTTTACTCGACTCTGGTATTACTGGGCTTGTTTGGAGAAAAAAAAAAGATTCCACAAGGATTAACAGATTTAATGTTGCAACTATTGTGAAAAAATCTGCGAGAATAAAACGGAAAAATAAGGAAGAAGCACTTGATTCGTGCATCAGAAAGCGCAGAATAGAACACTCTTGTTTCTGCATCGCGTAATAAGCGAGTACCCACTAGACGGGAAATTTTTCTGGCTCATTAGGAAAAATATAGGCACGCTTGCGTGTTCACAGCCATGCGAGGTCTCTTTTTCTTGCATCGAAACGAGAGGAAGCTCGCGAGACGTGGCACAGAGTCACGTACGCAAGAAGGGCGCTGGTAAGGGAACAACTCCCTTAAGAGCTTGGAAAACCTCGAGCTTTTCATTTCCATTAAAAAGCTCTACTATGCGCAGGCTCTTGCTTACGCGGATACAACTGTTTGATGTTTAGTTGCGATAACATTGGTTTCAAATATAATTGACAGAGTTTTAAAAACGAAACGGTGTTTCGATTCCCCGTTTCCTGATACTAAGAAATGAATAACCAAGGCCAGGGTTACCTCGAGTTACTCGTACAGTTTCTTCGTTGACCGCAAACGGAAATCAATTATTAATCAAACACTATTTATTACATGCTAATAAATTCTCTGGTAAAAAAGGAAATATGCAGTTCGTTCGTATTATTTGATGCAGCTTGATTTGAATAATGTCAATGAATCGAAAATATACATATGAGAGGCGATCGAATGGTCTTCTCTGTTTGCTCAGCTCCACGATGTTTGCTCGATGAGCTCGCAAAGCAGCCTATGGTTTCAATATAATCTTTGATCGGTCCAGGCTTAAATATGCTGTGACGCAAAAACTCGTCGATGAAATTAGATTTTCAATAATGCGATCGGTTCGATAAACGTATGATTCCATAATTCAGGGAAATATTAATTTATCTGTGTTAGGTCTCGAAGCGGTTTTAATGAAAGCAATTAATTCGACGAAGAGAGGTCACCGATAGCGAACAGCGGTCCAGAAAAGTTGATTCTTTATCGATGAAAACTGATTTTCGAACGTTGAAATTTGTTTTATTTCTTGTAGCCTATGAACGTTGAACAACGATGGATTCGTGATGATTTTCTTATCGTTTGTTTGCGATGATTACGACCTAATCCGAACCAAGTTTTTAAAATTACCCTCTCAGAGGATAAAACAATGTTTGTTCCTATTCTTCGCAAACTAAACATTCACCTTGGCGCATGTATATTCTACGATTTCTAATTATATGATCATCTGTTGCGCGTAACAAGTGTGTCAAACAAACACTGTGTACGCTGACACAACTTTCCACTAAAGAACGCCCGGAAAGTAGAATACGAGTGCAATTAAACGAAAACACAACCTGTGTCGAAGCTGAAACGAGCACGCCGAGGACTCAGCGGCGAACTGTATGCCTATGGGCTCGGATAAATACTTCCAGACTCGACTCTAATCGAAAGAATGGTGCATAAATCATCTCTGCTTGTTACGATGGTGGAATCGAACCAAAAGTCAGGCGGAGCATGGAGATGAAGCAGCCGAGTATCGTGTAACCTAGGAGAACTTAACCATCGGCTAAGTTACAAACAACCTTCGAAATGAACCTATCAGTATCCTCTAGCTTTGTTACACTATACCCAAAGTAACTTACACGCAAGCTACCATACCCTACGCTAAACTCGAACTTATCCTATCCTAGTTTAATGTCGTACGTTTAACAAATGTTATTAACCTGCAAAATCAAACTGATCCATTCACGAAACAGCTCGCGACCTATCACCTTAATTAACTCTCAATACTTTTAAAAAATGCTATTCCAAAAAAGATGAAGCATTTTTCGAATTCGTATTCGCGACGTTCGTCACACAATTTCGCGGTACAACAATGGCTGCAGTCATAGATCAGATTATTAATAGTTCGGCGATCCGTTGTTTTTCTCTGGGTGTTCACCGGTAAATAATGAACGGCGTTTCGGTGTGGCGACGAGACGCGGCCGTTCGAGCGTGCAGCTCGTGTTAAGAATGGGCCGCGGACGGCCGTCACGAGCCGTGGGGTGGTGAGTGTGGCTTAATTAATCACCCGATTTATTACATTTTCCCATGATTTTTCCCGACGGCCTGGTTTGGCCTTTGTGCGAAACAAAGCGTCGAGCCCGGTCTTTGTTTGTGCCTTTGGCCGGGGCCGCGAAGCCTCGGAAAAAACGAACTGAAAAGGAGCAACGGTAGCGCGGTTCGAGTTAATTAGATGCTAGCTACAGGACACCGGTAATTTTTCTTGGTTTAAATTAAACGCGCCGCTACGTGCTCCGCCTCTACGTTTCGTTTCATTTCGCGCCGTTTAATTAACGTTTCGACAAACTGATTCGTTCGTCCGGTTAGCCTGCATCCTTTGTTCTCGTATATTCTCCTTCTATTCCGCGTTTCAAACCGATACACCTTGCTTTGTGATTTTTCCTTCTCAGGCTTGCTTGTGGGATACTTCGAGTGTTTCCGAGTTGTCGTTAATTTCTCAAGTTTAACTTATATAACGTATCTTTGATAAATTAAACAATAATTGAAATCAGCAAATATTCGTGCTTCCGCTACTCAATTCCAACGATTCGACTTCGTTATGGAAGAAATCCTTCCCGATTGTTGCGCCTTATCGTCTCGAAACGCTAGGCGAAAACTGGCAACGAAAGTTAGATTCCAAGTCGGTTTTTCGGAGACCCTCGTCGACGAACCGTTGATCCGGTTTCTGACGAGCAGCTAGAAATATTGGGCCGTGGTTCGACGAAGAGCGAGACCACACAGTTGGACGCATCTGTTGCAGAAAGTACGGCACCCAGTGACCATAACCACGAAAGCAACGAGCCGCGAAAGAACCACATCCTCTACCCGAGTTGCAGACGCTGGTTCCAGCTTGGTGCTGGCATTTTTTTTTTTGCGACACATGCGCAGCCGAGCTCGACGACCCCGTTTCGAGCATGTTTCTCCTTATCACGGGGAAGAATATGCAGACAGCCGCGATTCCTTCGCGTGAAAATAGCTGGATGGAGAGAAACAGTCGAGCGGAACGAAGGGGAGGCGTGTTCCTGGGTTTCTGTGTGGAAGAAATATAGATTTCACGTGGAAAAGTCGATTTTCAAGGGTGCTTACGGATCTGGATGAATTCTACTCGGATTGAGCGATGCAGAAGAAATTGAAATACGTTAAAGTATATTGGTAGTCCGCAGTTGATCCATGGAAATTGATCTTTGATTTAGATCGTGGATAATTGATATAGAAATATGATTTTCGAGCCATATGCAAAGAATGAAACGTAGCAAAATTGGTGGAAAATTTGAAGCACTGTATCATCGAGAAATTGCAAGACTGCAGCTCGCTACAAAAATACCCGGAGCCGTTTCGACGCTGGTTTTCTTTGGCGGGAAGTATTCGCGGCGAAGGTTTACCTTCTTATGAGAAGAAACGAGGTCGCATAATTTTTCGTTAGTCCGAAAATCCGTGAGAATCAACAACGCCAAATGAATTTAAGGGCGCAAACACCAGCTGGTACGTAGTAAAACTGCAAACGTTGCTCCGTTTTAATTGAAACATCTCAAATATTTCCCTTCGATTTCTTTCCGTGTGTTTTTATTACCGGAAGATGACAAACTGACTTACATCCACGGAAATTCTCGTTTTCTGTTTAAACGTCATGAATTCACGAACGAATCTCGTCTACGCGAGAAATATTAAAGCAATTTTTTCCAGTTCTTCGTACCGTAATCACGGCCACAATTTAATTCGAGAAAAGAAGAAACTCACGCCGCCACAAGGACTAGCTGGAAGTTTCAAGAGGGAGGTGGCCCGTAGCGGCAATTCAGAACATTCTTAGCCCAGCAACGCGGATGGCGGGCCACGTATGGTCGGAAGATTTTCAAAAAAGCCAGCCTCTCGCTCGTAAGTTCAGCAAATCCAATTCGCGGAACAATAACGACGAACTTTCGAGTCGTTGTCAGGTGTCCAGCCACCGCATACACCACCCCTCGACCCCCTGAAACTGCTGCTCCAAATGGATACGGCCCGACAGGGTTATTGCTCAGCTGAGAATATTATCTTTCTTCCATATTCTTTCCTCTCTATCTCTTCCTTTTCACTTTTCTCGGCTTTTCCTCGGGCTTGTTCGGCCGCCGCACTTTATCCCCTCCTCGTTTCAACCGTCTTTCAACGCGGAGAAAGAGACAAGATGGAAACGGCAAGAGTGGGAGTTAAAAATCCACGTCGGAGAGATTTTCAGAGTCCACTGGGTCGCGGCTGATCCTCGACGCGTGAAATCCTGAAGATCCGATCAGATCGCGCGGGTCTTCCTCATTTTTCGAAAGCTTGTCTCTCAACAAAGGTCCTGGACGAGTAATTTATTCGATCTGTTTTTTATGCTCCTATTTTTCTTTGCCCTTTGCGCCTTTGCGTGCACACGCTTTTCATTGGATGTTCTTTCATCGCTTCCCGTGCATCGACGACGGTGAAAATTGAAATTCCACCGTGACGAGAACTCGCATGTCCGTCAGAACGGTTCTATTTATTCGGCTGGCCGTGAAAAATGTCCAGCTGGCCCTTCCGCGCGTTTAATCTGACCCGGCCCAATTAAACTGTCGGCCGAAATTAATCTGCCACTTGTTTGCTGGTCTGTCATCGGCGCTGCGTCTTCCGTGACGCTCGACGTCCACCGTCCTAGTTGATTTTTCATTCCATCAAATAAAAAATGGCTTTGAAAGGTTTCAACGTACCTGTTGACGTTTATGCAACGCTGGTACGAGATAAAAAGTACGGATATTTTTTTAAACAACCTTGTTGCAACGTAAGATGTTGCAGAGATTGGAAGTAGGTTTAAAATTCGAATTTTATGGTACGGTCCAACATTGAGCCGAGACGAATAATGAGATCAGGCTTCGTTTATTAATTGCGTCGAAGCTTTTAATTGGCAAACGAGGTCTGGCATCGATCATCGTTATTGCATTGACGTTTACCCACAATTTACATGGATTTCGAGGCCCCGAGGTGCTTAGAAGTTTGCGCGTCGTTCATTTATCAAGTTGCATGCTAATCGAGTTTAGCCATGTTGTACTTTATAACCGGTTCGGTGCAGATGTGTATGTTACATAGCTAACATAATTTTAAATTATTACGTTATACGTATATTCTCCGCTCCTGATATATTTTTAGTAGTTAGTTCTCTGTTAATGTTTAAAACACGAGTCTATTATTCCCTAAAAGTTATTTATTTTTTCCCTGTTTCGTAGCAGTCACTTCTATGACATAAAACTTGACGTTTAATCTTGAAACGATGCAAATGTTCAGCATTTTTCATAAATTATTGCATCGTTATAATCGAGCAACGTTACTAAAAATCAAGAAGCAAGAATGTTGTTGAAAAAGTCACGCCAATTAACGATAACAAGGCAAGTCAAAGACGCGACACGTTCGTCCCGTTGCGTTGTGAAAAAATTGTCAAGCTCGAGGAACGCTGATGCGAAATTTCACGCGAGTCGTGCACGTTGATACGTCGCGCATCGTGAAAGAATGGCTGACAGGCATTCCTCGCCGAACGTGAGTCAATTATCCCGCAAGAGCGGACTGATTAGAAAAAAAGAGAGATTCGTTGATCTACGAAATAAGCTGGCTATCGAGTTTTTTTCTTTTTCCTTTTTTTATCGCGATTGATCATTTATTGATCCGTTGAACGTACCGCGTTACAAGGTAATCCGTTCTTCGCGTAGAATTTTTTTACCTCCAATTATGATACGATACTGTTGGAAAAATGAACATCCTCCCGTTCCGAATGCACAAAACGAACAGCTGAGCTCTCTACGAAGAAGAGAGTTGCCTGATTAGCGGTATTGTCCAGGTAACCGAGCGGATCCGTAGGTTCAAACATTGTTGTCGTGCTTCAGCTCGCTTCGGCCAGAGTGGCCGACTGTCAAAGCGGCAAATTGCATTTCCCGGCGCGCGCAAACTTGCACGGTCTTTCGTGCTCGTCGATCGCAGAAAGTCTGCCTACGAAATTCCGGCAAACGCAATTAGAAATTAGAAATTTGGCAAATTCGAGGCAACGGGTATCGTTGATGCGCAAATTAACCGGGCCGACCTAAAACGAGCTCGATCGTTTGCTAGTGAAGAGCAAGCGAGCATACTCGTTTCAGGGATTGAATTAACGTTTCGTTTGTGCCAACTATTCCCGTCGATCCAAGGTACGAAATCGGTTGGTAAAATTGGGACTCGGTGAAAAAGAATTTAACTTGTAACGACTAATAAATACATTTTGCTGAAACACGTGTGGGGTTTTTTGGATTTTACCTTTGAGCTGTGCCATCTTTTATATATTTTATTTTTTCTCTTTAATCCGGGTATTCTAATTTTTTTTACGTTTTTTGTTCATTCATTTTTTGTTGTTTCTGTTTTTAGAGCCGTTGTTCTTCAAATCTTTTTTTAGCCCTCTTTGCTGTAAAATTCTTTTTTTATTTTTTTATTTACTTATTTTTTTTTTTTTTAATATTGATTCAGTGATTTTTGTAGTACTTCGTTTCTCTTGAAAGATGTGCCTCAAATTCTCTGCTGATTCCCTTCAGTCCTCGTTTCCAACATTTTCTAATGTACAAACAGTACACCTGCGATTGATCGAAGCATTTCGTAAAGCGAAAAGTTGACGACTTCGAGAGAGCCGCTCCTCTGCAAAAGTTATCTATTGCAATAATTAAATTTCCAACATTACACAGACTACGTTGCTCTTCTGTCCGTGAAAAAAGAAGGTAGTGCCGATTCATCCAAGTTGCGGATAAAACTTGGACGTCGAATGATCGATGATCGACCGTTTATTTCAACAATTTTTCTTTCCTTATTCGAATACTTTCCTTAGTCGGATAATAGAGCTTGGGATTCCATCTTCTCGGTTCGTTATTAGCTTCGCAACAAAGCCAACAATTTCTACGTTCATCTAACGCACAAACGATTCAATAGTGCATCGTGAATATTGGTTGTACGGGGTGGCTCGGTTTTGATCGATTCTCTGGTGAAATTGAAATCGACCCACTGTTTAGGGGTTAATTTAGGCGAGTAGCCCTTTGTGCCGGCACGAGCTATGCACTGGAACACTGGCTTGACTAACGATATATCATCGAATTCCTGACAAACAGAAACTTTGCCATCCCAAAAACCCATTTCCCGCAGAATCAATCATCTTTTACACTGGCCTTTAAATTAACATCTTATTTCGCGACACAAATTTCTAATCTCCAATTACTCTAACCAAGCTTATGTAAAACTACTGTTTCACTGTTTCATTGTTGCATAAAATCGAGCACGGTACTCGTGAAGCTGGTCAATGGGACGGAAGAAGCGGTGAAGAAAGGGTTGGAAAACAACACCAAACGGTCAGAGATAGGGATTCTCTTCAGCATTCGATTGTTACGCGGTGCGGCGAATATCGATTCGATATCGGCGGTTCAGATAGTCTCTTGAACGACAAAAGAAAGCAGAAAAATCCATTCCACGGAGTCAATGTGATCGACGTAGATGGTTGAAGGCCATTGTTCGGATTAGTCGTTACACGGTGCAGTTTCGAACTGCATTCCTCGTTGAACACAACTCCTTGCGCTTACGCGTACGCACAAACTGGAGGGCAAGGTTCGTTACGCGAAAGAAACATCGTGTAAGAAGTCGACGAAGCCAATATTTCTCAGCTTTGGTATTAAAAAAAAGTTCTGCTTTGATGGATAAATCTTTAGAAGATTGCACAAGTTTTAAGATTATGGTTTCTCTTTTTATTCTTCTGCCTTAAATTGTTTAATGAATCTTTTTATACGTTTTTCATACCAAATTAATCAACGACGAAGATTACTTCAGAT
The DNA here is from genome assembly GCA_019453375.1 of Ctenoplectra terminalis. Taxonomy (NCBI): domain Eukaryota; kingdom Metazoa; phylum Arthropoda; class Insecta; order Hymenoptera; family Apidae; genus Ctenoplectra; species Ctenoplectra terminalis. The sequence continues at coordinate 125,666 of SMSQ01018559.1, read as the reverse complement.
TCTTTCGTCAATTTTTGTTTTAAATTATAAGTAAATTTAACGTCGATGCTTTTTACGATCGTTCGATCTAGAAAATTGTTCGACGATAGATTAGGCGTTAACAGGAATAGTAAAATCGACAGTGCGACAAGCAGTCAGGCTAAGAAGGGGAAAAGATTTCGTCGCGAAGATATATTTTTTTCCTAAATCGGTCTATTCACGTGGTGAAAAATAGGGGTTGCGGTTCCTAGATTGTAGTAGGGAGGCGTACGCAACTTGCCGCCATATTTCGCGTACAATGGGGCAAAATTGACTATCTAGAAGCTGGTATTTACCGGATAAAAGTGAAGCTTCAGAGCTTTCCCCTGTACGTAGAATCGATTCGTTCATAATTTACAAAATTTATCTAACTGTTATGAAAACTTCGAAACTCTTGTCCCTTAAATTAAAATTATTTATTCTGAAAATTAGAAAGCTCGATTGATTCTGACAGTTACATTTCATATTGTTATTCATTCTATTTGTTCGGTATATCGTGTGTACGAAGGCCACCAGGTTGGTATCGGGGTCACAGTACAATAAATATGTGCGTGGTCAGACAACGATCAATGGTTTCTGCGAAAACATTCAGACTACGATCAGACGTCGTTCGTGGACGAGAAAAAATATTTGTTCCATGATCGAGTATTGTACCAGGGTAGTAAAAAATAAAAAATAAAAAATATTACAAATAATGGGGGCATTTGTATCCACGATATACTCTAGCGTAAACATAATTATTGATGAAGCGGTTCGTGTCTTGTTTAAACGCCGGCTAGTATCGGTGCGCGTGCGCAATTAGATATTCATTAAAATTTACGTAACGATATCGTATGTTGCATGTAATTAGTTAATTGCAGGTGAACCAGCAGATATCATTGAGACATTATATATATATATTAAATTGTTAAACGCTTCTTTGGGGTATAGTCAGTCAAATAGATGCTGATGCATAGATATATTAATTCGGTAAAATGTTGAGGAATTTATATATTATTATCAATGTAACGAAATATCTCAAAACAGTCACAGAAGATTCTGTCTACGTTAGAAATTATATTACCCCTTGGAAAATTATCTTCCTCCGATCAGCGGAGACAGAGCGTTCGGAGAATTTATTAGATCGACCAATAAAGAAATACGAAAGCCAAAATCTTGTCTAAAACCTCGTGCGAAGGTAGATACCCACCGAACCAAGCAACTGCGTTAGCGATACTGTCCGAAGCAAAGTGTTAGACTATGCCGTATTCGGCTATCATCTGGACAACGTTGCCTGCTGGAAACAATTATTACTACTTGGTAAACTCAGATAGTCCAGCGGCCACAGACAGCAGTTGGGAAATTCTGTCGGTCCAACGTGTGTGTCTGTATTTGCGAGCATGTGTGCACGAACGGAGCGGAGTGTCGTCACACAACTCGCGTGTCAACGTGTGAGCACGTAGTACGAGCGTGTGACGCGTCCGGTCGCTTGGTATGCGAACGAGTGGACTACACGGCTGGGTTATCCTCGCTTGGAATAATCAACGGCGTAATGGAGTGTGGCGTGGTTAATGAGCTACCTGCTCTGCTGGTCGTTTGACCACACAGGAGAACTTTCTTCTTCGGTCTCTTTCTCACCCTATTTCTCTATTTTTTTTTTTTTTTTTTTTTTGAGAGAGAGAGAGAGAGAGAGAGGGTATTTTCATCTCTCGACTCGTTACATTTTCGAGGTAAAAAATTGCAAAGTTTCAGATTGTTAAAATTTTCTGAACCGATGAATTTTCATTGTCAGTAATATTAAAATCGGTAACAGAACGGTTACGTGTCTTCTCGGCTTGGTGTCCTCGTCATCCCTCCCTGCATCCAAACCCACCTAGTTACAGTTTCGAGCGCAGCCACCCACCGTCATTTGCCCTCGGCAACCCGATAATATCCACGTCGTGGAGTCACTTATTGGGTAGTTGTCTAATCGGCTGTGGAACTCGCTATAGGTATAGAAGCGATGGTTGTTAGTAGCGTGCAGCTCGACTCCCTCGATTAGTCTGTTTAATGGCGCTAATTGAACGCGAAACTGTGTTCCGTTGTCGGGCTTGCAAGAAACCGTCTACCATTCTTCCCGCCTGGAAACCACGTTCGCGTGCTTCAATAGTCGTGGATCGAACGAAGCCACGGAAAAAACATGGGCATTGGTGCTGGATTTTAGTTTTACTTTGGTCCGCCCAGCGCTGAAGGTTATCTTGAAATTTGCTCGAACGATTCGATTACAAGAATACCAATTTGAGGGAATCTTAAGCCAGGAAAATTGAAACGATCGAACGACCCAGATTAGTCAAGTTGTGCGAAGAAATTTCTCGATATAAATAAGGAATGGAAGAAGTCGAATTCGCTGTGTTCACGAACGCATTAACCTTAAAAGAAGCACAAGGAAACTTATTTTGCTCGTTAAACTTGTAGAAAAGTTTCACTTACTTCGATCATTCAAAGCTATATGCCTTCAATTTTTGTGAACTCGTCGATACGGTTACGGTGAATATGGAAATCTCAGCTAAAAGAATGGTAATTTTTGAATTATCTACGGACAGTGATTACCTTTATTGAGACAAAAAATTCGCGTTGTGGTTCGAGGTCCAACATCAGCATTTAACCAGCTTCTCGATCCTTCTCTCAAGGTTTACTCTTATCACAATTCGCGTATAGCTAACAATAAGATACGAAGTACCTACGGTACACTCTGACCCATCGATTTCGAGTAGAAGAGCCATACGATCTTGAAACGAGAGATCGTATTGCATCGACTCGATCCCTTCGTGATATCATGAAAGCCGCTACTCCTTTTATGGTGTTTTTTACTCAACATAGTCGTATTCATTTCCGCGGCGTTGCTTTTCCTTTACTTTGATCGGGACTAATATATTAGAAATGCAAGAAAATTCTTTTGAACCGTTCCTACACTTTGATACTTGTGATACAACTTGTGGTAAAACTTTTTTTCATTTTTTAGATAAATAAAATTATTGTTTCTACTTACCGCATTTTTTAAATTAGACGATAAGAAAAATATTCGTCGTGTCTAATTGCATTTTCTTTTTTTGTTTCAGGAAAGAAAACACTTGCCTGCGTCTAGAACAAGATTTCTCTTCGTCCCCTATCCCTGGAACTGCTAGTTTCCATTTAATATAAAAAAAGAGAATCGTTCATTGGTCGAAGAAGTTTTAGAGCGTTTAAGGAGAATATATCATATAGGCGTATAAATGAAATCTCGTAACGCAACGTATCGGTGTTTCCGTGACCCTCATCCGCCTCGAGCGGAATTGTGCGCGTAGGAATCGAGAATGGGGCTAAAACCGAGGAATTAGGCGATCGATCGCAACGCGTTTCACTCGTTGGCTAAGATGCCCGAGAAGGATTCGTAGGCTCGAGTCGGTGCTCGCCTTGCTGCTCCTGCTAATTCCACCCGAAGGTTAATTAAAGTCGATGATCGGGGCTAATGGTAAGCGATTCGGCATCGGTGATAAACCGGACCGACCAATTTTCCATTCATCTCCCTACTCGACGCCTTTTCCGGCAAAAGAACTCGAAATTCAGCGAATCGCGAATAGAAGTTGTAAAGTTTCTGCACTCTCTCTTCTTCGGTGAGCTGAGACCTCTTTTTTGTATAATTGCAGCCACTCTGATAATTCTACAGAGACTACTCGACTATAAATAGCTTTTAAAGAGTTTGCTGAACCGACTAGAATAACGCGAACGAATGTAAATAAAAGCTAGGTCTGGCCATGTTGGCGAAAGCGTTGACCTATACTACTGTGAAACGCGAGCTTCGGCTACGTGGAAACGATGATCGAATTTGATGACGCCGTTTCCGAAATCCATGAGCTCTTTCCGAAGAGCTTCCAGATATTCCATGGTACGGTCGAAAATCTTGCAGATAGATTCTCCGAGAAAGATTCGAGCATCGCTGATAAGCGACGGTCGTATCACTGGCGAAAGCTGCACGCTTGAAACAGCTTATCTCCTTCTTCCTACTCCTCACTGCGAGCGCGCGGATGACGAAGAGCACGTGATCCAGTTATACGACACTGAACTCCGGTTCTCCCCTCCCTCTTCGAGACTGATAAGTACTGATTTCCATAATGGTTCCATGTATGAGTACGTTCGGTCTATCTTCTCCTCGGGCTACTTTCCGCCGCCTTATCGAGCCTCTTAGATTTGTGACCCGATCGATATCGGATTGATTTCCGCTTGACTTACGACCCTGTTAAATATTCATCGCGATCAACAGGAATTAAGATCGTTCAATTAGGGGACGTGCCGGGCGACTTAAGAAAATTTAAGCTATTTTCTCTCCCTATCTTATGATTCCCAGTTTTCCTTCTATTATATATCTTGAGAAAATAGAAACATAGAGATTAGTAAATATCTATTAATTTTTTTTTTCTTTTTTTCTCTTCCATTCTTCCAGCATTCTTCTAGCATTCTTCTGAAGTTTCCCGAATCATTAAACGTTTGCAAATGAAATCATGGATAATTATTCTTGCGGTTTCTATCTGGCTCGAATTTCAACAACTTACAATTAGTTGAGATATTTGCTATTTCCATAAAGAATATTTGTCAGTTGTGTCGCACCGTAATTTCTCGTATTTCTTACGCGCACGTATCAGCGACAGTCGTTCTGTTTTATCTCGCTTCAAAGAATGATGAAAATTTCTAGTACGAGATGAGAACGTGAAACTAGCGAACTGCAAACCAAGATGAAAGGGGCTGTCTTGTGGAATTATTTTTTCGTGCAGGAGGTTTTGGCTCACCTAGAAACTTTCGTCGGTATAGTTTTTATTATTGGCTATGATTATGCGCTCCGTAAAACACGTAAAACGGTGTTAGTTACTTTCTAACAAATCAAACGAAATTTTCTTTGCAATAATAATTCTTGTTTCACGAAGGATCACCTGTTGTCGAGCATTCTACTTTGGAAGAATAAATTGTTAAAGAAA